>JAYRCH010000027.1:0-388382 GCA_037179445.1 Phengaris alcon alcon | reverse complement strand
ACTGGTATGTAATGAAACGAGATTACTGCAAAGACAATATTAAAAAATTTAGAGAAATCCTGACAAGCCTATCCTGGAATGAAGTCTTTAGTGAACATGATGTAGAGAAAGCGTACAACATTTTCCATGACACCTTTTTGTTGCTATACGACCTTTGCTTCTCTGCAATAATAAATAAACTATCTAACAACAATCGTTCACCAGCATGGATTACAAAAGGCATAAGAACATCGTGCAGACAAAAAAGGAAACTCAGATACAACAGCTACAAAACAAAAAATATTGATAAAAAAAGACATTACTCACATTACAATAAGATACTAAAACAATCAATACATCTGTCGAAAAGAATTCAAAATATGAAGTTTTTAAACAGGTCAAAAAATAAATGCAAAGCAGCCTGGGAAATCATTAAAAACCCAAAATATAATAAACGGCAAGAGATAAAAAGCATAAATTTAGATGGAAAATTATACTCTGACCCTTCTGAAATAGCAGAATTATTTAATAATTATTTTATTACATCACCAACCTTGGCATCTCAACGAAATACATTACCGAAACAAAATTTAGCAAACAGTTTTATGAAAAATGAAATACGTAATGATACAATTTTCCTTAGGCCTTGTAGCAGTGACGAAATAATGAAACACACATACTTATTGAAAAATACAAGTGCAGTCGGTTATGATAATATATCTACACACATTATTCAATCCTGCATTGACATCATATGACCCCTATTTTTTCACACTTGATAAATTTGTCATTTTTAGACGGCGTTTTCCCGAGCAGACTGAAAATATCGGTAATCAAACCGCTGTATAAAAAAGATTGCAAAAAAAAGTACACAACTATAGACCTATACCGCTAACACCAATATTTTCAAAACTTTTCGAAAAAGCAATGCACCACCGACTTGCAGAATTTGTGAACAAATACAAGATAATAAAACAAGAACAAAACGGTTTCCAAAAAAATGAATCCACTACATTAGCAGGATTTTCTTTACTGAGCACAATCACAGACAACATAGATAAAAGGAACAAAATTATAGCTATATTCCTAGACATGACAAAAGCTTTTGACCTAGTGAATCACGATATTTTGCTGATGAAGTGTGAGAAATATGGCATTCGCGGAACAGCACCGAATTGGATAAAAAGTTTCCTATCAAATCGTACCCAATGTGTTGAGATTTCGAGACTAGACAAAAATTGTATGACCACAACCTACAGATCACAATTTAAATTCAATACACGAGGAGTTCCCCTGGGAGGGGTCATATCAACGTTCCTATTCCTGTTATACATCAATGATCTTCCAAATGTAACCAATGAAAAATGTGTCTTTTTTGCCGATGATATCTCTGTTGTTATTCCCGAGGATAAAAAAATAAATTTCGAAACAAAAATATACTAGGTCCTAAAATATATAATAAGATGGCTAGAAATTAATAACCTAAGCGTAAACATAAAAAAGACAAAATTTATAAATTTTGGAAATTATAAAACTATATACAAAAATATAAATGTAGTGTGTAATAAGCAATAAGCAAAAAATAGAAAAAAGTGAGACAATTAAATTCTTGGGAACAACTCTAGATCAACATTGCAACTGGGAAAAACAAATTGATTATACGTGTAAAAAAATTAATAGATTTGTCCATGCGATCAGAACACTGCGATACACAGCTGGAGATTCCATTGCTCTCACAGCCTACTATGGGTATGTTGAGTCCGTCATAAGGTATGGTATAATACTCTGGGGAAACTCATGCCACGTAAATAAGATATTTATAGCCCAAAAAAATGCGTACGCGCTATGTGTGGAGTTAATTCCCTGACATCATGTAGACCGTTATTTAAAAAGTTAAAAATGCTTACAGTAACTTCAATTTACATCCTCGAAATTGGGATGTTTGTTAGGAATCATCCTCACGTATTTCATAGATATACTAAAGTTGAAAGCAATTACTGCAAGCGGGACCCTACCAAATTGAATATACCCAGATGCCAAAGTACCTTTCACCAAAAAAACTTCCTTATTAGCTCGATCATAATAATATATAATAAGTTGCAGAAGGATATAAGAGAAAAACCTATTAAAATCTTTAAAAGTTGTCTAAGTAAAATGGTTAGTAGAAAAATGCTTTTACTCCCTAAGAGAATTTGGGTTACAGACTATTTAATATTTCTTTTAGAACCCTTTTAATTATTAAATTTTATTTTTAATAGGACTATTAGATTAAGTTGACACTTAAAAATCATCCTATTTTATTAAATATTATAATGTATGATATTTTGAGATATTATCAATTTGATAATTATAAAATAATTTATCGAATTTTATTTTCTGTTATGACTGATCTACGTGACTGATACATATTATATATTATTTTAATTATTTGACATATTTTGCTCCTAATATTTTTAAAAATGATTTTGATTTCTTAAGAGATTTTTAAAATATTGACGGATTGAATAATGGACTGCAATTTTAAAATTTATTACTATTAAATTAATATATCCTAAGTTACTGAGACTACTTATAATTGGTGTTTACCTATGAAATTGCCGTTCTGCAGTACTGGCCATTTCAAATCAAAAATTTTTTTTTTTTGGCTAAGAATTCTAATTTCAAATTAATGTTATTTTAAAAACATGGAATTATTTTTCCAAAAGTAGTCATTTGTTAATTGATTAGTGTTTTCATCGCATTTCAATCTTTTTCGTTATCATGGATACGTTAAAAATTCGAGTATTTATGGAATATGAGTACCGTCGTAGCAGCAACGCGGCACAAGCGGCACGCAACACCAACGACGTTTACGGAGCTAACACTACAAACCAACGCACCACCTGCTATTGGTTTGCTCGCTTCCGTTCTGGAAATTTCGACCTGAAAAATGAACCTCGCGGCCGTCCGAAGACTGGTCGACAATGACGAATTAAAGGCGATTGTGGAAGCTGATGATACACAATCTACGGCTGAATTAGCAGCACCTTTCGACGTTAGCGTCAAAACAATATTGGGCCATTTGCGTCAAATTGGCAAGATAAAAAAGCTTGACAAATGGGTGTCCCACGAACTCACGAACGAAGTATGCGTTGAGACGTGCCTTGCACTGCTCAACAGACACAAATGAAGGAATTTTGAACCGCATTGTTACCTGCGATAAAAAATGGATTCTGTTTGATAACCGCAAGCGCTCAGCTTGGATCCAGGGAGGTTGGATCCTGCTTCAGCACCTAAACAATGCCCTAAACGAAAACTTACCCCTAGAAAAGTGATGGTCACTGTTTGGTGGTCTAGCGCCGGTGTGATTCATCACAGCTTCTTACCAAACGGGGTAAGCATTACTGCAGATGTGTACTGTGAAGAACTGAACACAATGATGGAGAAGCTGGCACATCTCTAACCAGCATTGGTCAATCGCTCGTCTTCGCTGCTCCTGCACGACAGCGCGCGACCTCATACTGCACAGCAGACGGTCTCCAAGTTGCAAGAACTGGGGTTGGAAACTCTCCGTCATCCGCCCTACTCACCAGACCTAGCGCCTACAGACTACCACTTCTTCCAGAATTTGGATAACTTCTTGGCGGGAAAAAAATCAATACCCGAGAGGCAGTACAAAATGCCTTTGAAGAATTTGTTGCCTCCCATCAAGCTGATTTCTTTAAGAAGGGCATCAATAAACTACCACTGCGTTGGCAAAGATGCATTGATTGCATGGGTGAGATTACTTCGATTAATACAAATAAAACATACATGAATAAATTCGTTTAATTTTTTTTATACAAAACGGCAATTTCATAGGTATAGACCTAATATTATGTAATATTATAACGAATATTGTTGACATGGAGAAAATAAGCAATTTGTTTTAATATATGTAATTTTAAGAAAATGATGTACTTAAATTATTATTATAATATGTCAATACATTTATTTTTTCAAGTCAGCAAATAATGTTATAAAAAAATCACACGCCTTTTGTATGGCAGAATGTTAGCCACATGTATTTTAATATTTCATCATAATTGTTATTACCACATTCTTGGTGATGAAATAAATGATTGATTGATTGATTGATTGATTGATAAATAATAATGACATTTTAAACTACGGAAAACCTTAACATGCAATCAATATAATTCTTTATTTTTTAATTATTTTAATCATGACGTTAAATCAGTAATAAATTCATTAAAAATAAGAAGAGTGTCGGTATTTATAGATGATAATATATCTACACCAGTAACAAAACATGTGGCTGGAGTCATATTTTGGGCATCACCGCTTAGTCATATTATTAATCTTTATATTGAAGATGGAACATTCCCAAACGAACTTAAAACATCTATAATAAAACCACTATTTAATAAAGGCGAAAAGGAAGATGTATCATGTTACCGTCCAATTGCTATTATTTCTGTTTTTTCTAAAATTATAGAAAAAAATATTTTTATTTATTTTATCCTTCATGTAGACATTAACAAAGACACATTTAAAAGTTATAATAATACAATGGCGTACTTATATCTTTAAGAGATCTCTTGCAAAAGCGCTATATTCCTACTTTGAAAAATATAGATTATTTTCCAAAGAACAAAAAGGGTTCCGGATGAAATTAATTTAGTTATCTACAATTTCTTAAATGAGGTGTAGGTGTAGTCTCAAATATTGACAAAGCAATACCGGTTACAGCTCTCTATGTGGATATATCTAAAGCTTTTGACTATGTAAGCCATGACATACCAACAGACAAATTAAATAAATATGGGGTAAGAGGAAATATCCTCAATTTGATAAAATAATTTCTAACCAATAGAACTCAAATTATCCAAATCACAAGTTGTAGTATGTAATGTAGTATGTAAGTTATTGTCTTGTATATTATTGTGTTACAAATAAGTAGATTTCATTTAATAAAGGCAGTCGCTAACGAGTCCTCAAGTGTTTCATTTCACATATCCCATCCTCACATGGCGACCCTGTCATGGGGTCTCAAGTTCAGGCGTCAAGTTGCTGCCGCGCGTGTGAATTGCATTTGAATAAACTTTGAATAAAATAATGCGATGACTGTCTCCGTGACTATCCAGTGCAGTTGTACTAAACAGTTTGTGAAAATAAATAAAATAATATCTAAGACTTAAGTTACCATATGCAATTCAAATTATCCAAAGATGTAATTAATCAAAATGGGATTTGATCAGCTCTTAGTGCCACTACAGAATAACTACAATATCATTTGTCGAGTATCAGCATCATAATGATGATAATTCTGGCCCTGCTGGTATTGTTAGAAATTTACTTCGTCTTTAAGTGGTATCAAAATTGTCATCTCAACTGGATTGACAATCGAATTATTGGCCAAAAATTAAGAAGATCCTTTGCTCGACGAGACAACACTCCGAGGAGTCTGGAAGGAGCAAGGTGTGCCGACTACGCAGAGAGAATCAAACCCAGGGCCAGGAATGAAAATGGTTTGTGGACAGTAATTAATGTGTGTAGAAAATGATCTCCCATAAAATGACGTATGTATTTGAACCCTAGTTCAAATATTTCTTTTTATTTTTAAAATTTCGATACTTTGAGAATTTTCGTTTAAAGATTTTTACATGTAGCGCTACGTAAGCTAATAATGTTATGAATTAAGTGCTTATAATTTTAATACCTTTGGTAGGTACCTAATATTAGAAAATAAAAGTAAAATTAAAGTTGAATTAAATAAGTAATGTTAGAATGTAATGGCTCAAGAACTTACTGAAATTTATGAGCAATTGAAATATATAAAAGAAAACTTAATTAAATTACGAACGGAGAACGCCCGAACGATTAAAGTACAAGCGAGGAGGCGAGTCTTATATATGATTGTTATAAAATATATGATTTAAATTTACAAAATCAGATAAAAAAGAATTTATTAACTACAGAAAGTCTAACGTTAATTGAGAAGGCAATTATATTCAGAAAATAAGGAATTTTGTACTAAGTTTGGCGCAACGTCGATCGAAAATAAGTTTTCAAGATGGATTTTGATTTAAAAACTGTATTAAGTTTATTACCCGTCGAGACCGATGAGTCGTCGATTAGACAAGTAATAGACGGAATTGATTACTACGCATCTATTTTGACTAATGGTTGTAAATTAAATTTAATAAACTTTGTTTTGAGAAGTAGGCTTTCGCAAGCTTCCAAGATAAAACTAAAATCTAGTTATGAAACTATAAAATATTTATTACAGGATATGTCTGCAATTCTTTTGCCTCAAAAGAGTTCCGTAGCTTAGCAAAATAAATTGCAATCAGTGAGACAAGATTTTAAATCTATTAATGACTTTGGTAAGGAGTTAACGGAAATATTTATGAACCTTACCATTTCGCAAGTGGGTGGAAAACCCGAAAATCTTAAAATTTTACAGCCTTTAAATGAAAAACAAGCTATAAAACGTTTTGCTGACGGTTTACGCAATAGACGACTCAGCACAATAATAGCCACTCGAAACTTTGATACCTTGAAGGATGCCATACAGGCCGCGGTAGATGAGGAGACCGAAATGCCGTCTCAGTCATCATCATCATCAGCAGATGACTTATCATTTAATTTTTATAATATAAAATGTGGTACTAATAATTTTAACAACAGGGGTAATTTTCATAATCACAACAATCGCTCGTGGAGAGGACCTCCCAAATATTTTTATAGCACCAATAGCTCCGCTCCTGCGGCCGGCCATGCGCCACGTCATGGTCGTGGTTTTGGTCGAGGTCAGACAGCATCGCATAGCGTTAAGTCCAATAGTTATTATAATAATTTTAGGGGTCGCGGGATCCATAGAGTTGAAAACATCCGTGTCATGAACGAGGAGGCCGTTCACATAGTTGATAGCAATGATGATGCTTGCGATTCGCCCACGATCCCCCGGTAGTTTTTTCGTGATTAATGAATTTATTTACGCCTCTAATAGCACGTGTTATGTAGAATTGTATCATGTCAATGAAAATAGTATTTTGAAAGTAAATATAATATTCTGTCATTTTTATTAGATATCGGAGCATCGATCTGTGCCATAAAATATGATTATGTTAAAAAATTAAATATACCAACCCACAACGAGTGCATAATTATACAAGGAATAGACGGTGCGATTCGAGCTATCGAATATATTCATTTGATGCTTAGTAACATGCATGATTCTCAGGAATCTCTATCTAATGTTAATTAAAAACATAAAACTTATGTTGCAATAAGTTTTATGTTTTTAATACTTTGCCGTGCAAAGCAAATGCTATTATAGGACAAGATTTTCTAACAAAGTTTGATGCAATTTCGAACCTTAAATGTTCGACTTTAGCTTTGAACAATAAATTGAATAACAATAACATCATATTGCCGCTTAGTTCTCAGACTGAAGGTAGTTATTATAGTTTACCGCCTAGATCGGAATCTTTACATTAAATACCACCTACATATTATACGGAGGATTGTCTTATTTTTTCAGAATTACAAAACGAAGTATTTATAGCGAGTATTATAGTTAAACTTTTAAATGGTATGATACCTATATAATTTTAAATATTAGCGAGAAGGAGATACGTCTTGAGAAAATTTATTCAAAAATAGACAAAATTAGTAATTACAAATTATGTGATTTTAGTCGATGTAAACATTTTAAATCCGATCGTGTTAAAAAATTATTCAATCTACTTCATTTAAATCATTTAAACATAGAAGAGCATACGATTATTGAAAATATTTGTGACAAATTTTCGTATATATTTCTACTACCAGGTGATCAATTGACGACTACAAACATTTACAAGCATCGTATTTATTTAAAAAATAATACTCAGCCAATTTTCAGTAAACCATATAGGATACCATACTCACAAAAATCAGAGCTGAACAAACAGATTAGTGACATGTTACGCGATGGTATAATAGAACCGTGTCAGTCAGATTGGTCGTCACCTTTAATATTAATCCCTAAAGAATTGGATAATTCAGGAAGAAGAAAATGGCGATTAGTCATTGATTACAGAAAGTTGAATAATAATATAAAGAATGGTAAATTTCCTCTTCCAAATATAACAGAAATTTTAGACTCTCTTTCAGGGTCTGTATATTTTTCTACACTAGAACTTTCAAATAGTTACTAACAATGTGACCTTGAGCCTAGTAGCCGAAAATATACTGCTTTTAATACTGGACAATTTGTAGTTGTAGATTTAGTCAAAGGCAATGGTGCTGCTGCTCTTTCAGGACAGTATCAAATGACAAGAATGCCCATGGGACTAAAGACTAGTCCCGCTGCTTTTTCAAAAATGCTGACGATTGCGATGTCAGGGTTGACGTACGAAAAATGTTTTATTTATTTATGATTATATTTTTGTTTATATTACATATTATATATGATTTGGTCCTATTTGGTAATTCATTAGAGAGTTATACAAAAAATCTCATAGATGTGTTCACTAGGTTACGTAAAGTAAAGGAGAATGGGAAAAAATGTATGGAGCTTGGTCCAAATTTTTTTAACTGCCCCCAGGGTTGACACTACCGCCGTTTGGCACATCACGTACGTTGATTTCTGCTTGTTGAACCTCATTGAATTCTAATCTGTAGTTGCTGAGTTATAATACAGTTAATAAAATTATAAAAATGCAAACTAAATAAAAAAATAAAATAATTATTTATCATATATTTTAATACTTCTTTTGACTTGACTTTGAATATTTTATACAACGGGGATATTCCTTTGGACTTACATGATGGTGTGCGAGGAAATCGTTCTTAATTGGTGACTTTATTTAAACCAAAAAATCAAGCCCGCTCAGGTAGTGCTACAGAGACGTGTTGTGTGAGCGAGTAGTACGAGTGAAATGGGTTGTGTGAGCGAGAGGCGCTTCAGCTTTAACGCGAGTTTGCCGAGGAAGAACGTGAGTCATCCTCGCCTCGCGTTGCGTCTACGCAGTCTTTCTTCAACGTTTACCGTTTTTAGTTGTGTACTGTGCGCTTTTTTTATTGATTTGTTCAAACGACTTCTGCTTTTGTTTACTGGACTGACGATTTTGCACTGTGATTGACCCTTGCCTTGTTCACTGGATATTTCGATTTTGCTCTTTGTTTTTGTAACACTCACAACTGACAAGTGTGATTGCTGCTTGCTTGAACATGAGAGGCGAGTTAAAGGCTGGTTTGGCAAATAATCTTACAAAGATTTCTAACCATATAGGAAAGGTTGCGTTACTAAGTAGGAAGGAAAATAGGAAAGAAAATGACACGGAGGAACAGTGTGAAAGGGGAGTTGAACGGGGGACCCCAAAAAGTTGTGATTGTAAGAAAGAGATTGCAGAACTGTATAAAAGAATGAAAGAAATGATGGAAGAAAAGATGTATAAGATAAATGACAACGTAACGTTTAAAAATAGTAACTTAAAAAAAAGCGATCACAGTAATGAGGGAAATAACGAAAAAAGAATATGAGGAAAATAGTAACAAAATGTTCGAATTGATAAGTGGGGTAAAAGAGCTAATTCAGGAAGTAAGAGAGAAGACAAGTACTAAGTTTAAAGATATAAATAAGTTAAATCGAGATATTGTAAAGGAATGTAAGGATGTAACAGGGGAGATAAACAACAAGGCAGAAAATATGAGACAGATAAATCAGGAATTGGCAAAGGAAAGTAAGGACCACTTAAATAGGGCAATCGAACTGACAAGTGCGGTAAAAGAGTTAAGTCAGGAAATAAGGGAGGATAAAAGTATTAAGTTTAAAGGGATAACTAAGTTGAATCAAGAGATTATAAGGGAATGTAAGGGTATAAAAGGGGAAATTAATAATAAGGTAGAGAAAATAAGACAGATAAATCAGCAATTGGCAAAGGAAAGTAAAGAAAACTTAAACAAGACAGTCGAACTGATAAGTGGGGTAAAAGAGTTAGGTCAGGACATAAAAAAGGAGTCAAGTAATAAGCTGAAAGAGATAAACAAACTAAATCAGGATGTTATAAAGGAATGTAAGGATATAAAAGGAGAGATAAATAGTAGGGTAGAGGAAAATAGAAAGACAAATCAGGAATTGGCAAAAGAAAATAAGGAGAACTTAAGTAGGGCCGTCGAAGAGTGGGGGGCCAGGGCCCCGGCAGAACCGCAGCCCGCAACATATGCGAGTGTGGTCGGTACTGGAGGGGAAACCACGCCACCGGAGCCGGGGTGCATGACCCTCCACTCTTTAGTAGTAACGGACAAGGAGAATTTCATGTCAGGATCAGAGATAGTAACAGAAGTAGGAAAAGTTATAGAGGCAAAGAAGGATGGAATAAAAATAGATAGGATTATAAAAGGGAAAGATAGGAAAGTTATCATAGGTTTGAGTAATAGGAATGATAGAGATAAGGTTAAAGAGAAAATAGAAAAAAGCGGAGGCAAACTAGAAGTGCAGAATATAGAGAATAAGGACAATGTAAGAAAAGAATATAAAAAGGTAATGTAACATAGAGTATTTAAAATTGAAAATAATTAATGTAAAGTACAATATAAATTAAAAATTAGAGCAACAAATATTTAATGTAAAAGAGATAGTAAAATTGAAATAAAATATGTGTGTATAAAATTGAAACGAGAAACTGATGTTGTAAATGTAAGTAAGAAAATGTAACAAAAGGAAATAATATGGAAAAGACAATGTAACAAGGGTAGTGAAAATTGAAAACAAATAATTAATGTAAAATAAAATATAGATCAAAAATAGCGAAAAGGAAATGTAAAAGAATAGCTTAATGTTGAAAATGTAAAATCAGGAAATGGAATAAAAAGTGATGTAAGAACACGATATAAATTAAATGTACTAATAATAAATAAATACCCATGTTAAAAATTAAAAAAGTAACAAATTGTCCTGACCTCGCTGTTGGGGGAACAAGTAGGCCCAGAAATGGGCCCTTTAAAAAAAAAGTGTGATTGCTGTGTGAAAGGACGGTGCATTCACACAGAAGGAGAACATTGACTCAGCAATTGTTCGAGGAATATCCGCTTGCTGCTGAGAATATAACGGAACGTGTTTCTCCGTATGAGGTTAGTTTAATGAAACTTCTAACTAAATATCTACTATATTAAGTATGTTTAGACGGTTATCACACGATGACGCTGTAATATTGCACGTAGTTGTATGTATTTTGTATGAAGCATACAAAATGTAGTAAGCATTCATTCCGTGTTGTTGCATTACGCGTCGTAGTCAGATAACCGTCTTACTTTATTTAGATTTTTTTTTGCATCACGCCATTTTTTCTATGGAATATGATATAACGACTAACGAGAAAGTGACTCTCGATTTTATAAATTAGATCCGCGGCAGACGCTTGAGGACTGGCGGCTGCGATAATACTTGCACTGTAAAAAAGTAGACTGTCGCCGTTTGTCACACCTTTGTGATTATACAAGAATAAAAATCGTAAACATCGATACTAACCCTTAAACGTTTTTATTTACAGATACAATTTAACGACCAGGAGTTTATTTGCCATGTTGGCGACGCGAAGCCTATCCACCGCGATACCGTCGAATAACATCTTCTTCAGAAGGTAACCCAGAAGAGCGATCTGCAGTACAACCTGCTCAAGACTCTGCAGAACAACCTGCGGAAGAACCTGCAGAACAACCTGCGGGAGAACAACACGCAAGACGACAATCTACGATACATCTATCGCATGTTTTAAGAGCACCAAATACATCCAATTCATGCATTGTCTTTGGTTGCCAAGATCAGTCGCGCTATCGAGTTCCTAAACACATGAAAATACGTCTGCTACATGAAAACTATTATGTACCGCCTGCTGCACGAATATGCCAAGAACATCTGCAATTGAACGACTTTGAAGTTTTATTGTAAGCAAATAACATCAACCATGAATTCAACGAGGACCAAATCAAGGACATGATATGTTTTAAAATCTGTTCATCAGGTCATCGGAAGACTGGATTTTGAAAATATAGAAAATATGGATCCTAACCAACTATACTTTTTAACTGTTCGTACAATAGACCAATTCAATGCAATTTTGGAGCAACTACCGTCGTTGATACAAACTTACAAAAAACCTAAGATTGCATTTGCTGCCTATTTAATTAAGCTACGTACCGGTGAACCAGACACAAGATTGGTAGACATGTTGCATATGAGTCGAAGAACGCTGGAAAGACTACTTAAAACAGCGAGAGAATGCTTAACCCGTGACTATGTGCCAATCCATTTAGGGTGGGATCATATCACAAGAGAGCAAGTTGTCGAAAAAAATCTTTTTATCGCCAATGCACTTTTTGGGGACAATTCTGGAGATGTGATGAAAGCAATAATTGGTCGTGATGGTACTTATGTATATATACAAAAAAGTGTTAACTTTTTATTTCAAAGAATGACATATAGTCACCATAAGTTTCAAAACCTATTGAAACCATTTTTGATAGTCTATTGCAATGGTTATATTATTGATGTCACAGGGCTTTATGCAGCCACGACATCAGACGCGACTATATTAAGTGGCACGCTGAACGCTGAAAATAGTGCTTTTCACTGGTTTTTCAGACCAGGTGACGTTCTAATATTAGACCGAGGTTTCAGAGATGCTTTACCTGATGTTGAAGCTTGCGGCTATGAAATGCATATGCCCCTATCTGTAGCAAGAGGCCAAACGCAACTTTCGACTATTGATGCCAATAAGTCAAGAATGGTGACTATTTGTCGGTGGGTCGTGGAAGTGGTGAATGGCCGTGTCAAACGTGACTTCAAGTTATTTAGACAAGAATATTTTAACAAAGGTTTACTGCATATGCAGGATGATTTTCGGATTGTCGCAGCCATCACCAATGCCTTTCACGGCCCAATAACCGATTGTTCCAATGCCCACGAAATTGTTGAGAGAATTAATAATAGAGTAAATGTTGAAAACTTATTAGCAGAATATGTAATTGGCCAGAATCTTAACAGTAGAAGAGCGAATTTTCAAAGTATATCTGCCAATTTACCAGAGCTTCAAGATTTTCCTCGTTTGACCGAAAACGATTTAATTATGTTTTCACTGGGGACATATCAAATAAAACTAGCCAGAAGTTATTACGCAGAACACGATAGAAATGGTGTTTACATAATTGAAATATTCAGAAGTACCGACGATTTAAACAATGATTTGATCAATTATAATATAATTGGTAATAACTTCTGGTTACTAAGAGGAAGAATAAAATCAAGACACACAAGAAGTCGCGTATATTATACAGGGTGACCTGAAATTCGATACATTCCTTTGAAAGATAGAAAGTAGACCTCATTTACAGTAATATTTTTCATGGCATCCCCTATCCGAAAGTTGATATTTACAAAGTTATTGAAATTTCAAAATTTTTTTCTTTATTTTCGACTTTTTGACTTTGACATGACGTATTTTTAAAAATGTTTGTTTTTTAGTGCTTTTAAAGCAAATCCCATACCGTAATAACTTTATATTACGGTATGGGATACCAGATATAATTGCTACTGATAAGGGTAGTTAGTTTTTGTCATCAGTTTTTCAAGAAACTTGTAATTCGTTACAGATAAAACAATTAAACTGTACTACTTACCAATCATCAAAGTATAGGATTTTTGGAAAATACTCATAAAAGTTTAGGAAATTATTTAAGGATACAAACTAAAGATCATTCACGGTTATGAGCCCTTCGTTGCCATTTTAGTGCTTTTCCTACAATACCTCCGTTCACACCTCTACAACTTTTACACCGTTTGAGTTAGTTTTTGGTAAGAAATGTAAAACACCATCTAATTTTACTCAAAACTCTGTCGATCCTCTTTAGAATGATGATTACATTTCAGAATTAAAGTTTAGGCTAGAAACTTCACAAAAAGAAGCACACAAAGAAGCGCATTTATTAAAAAATTAAGTTATTAGGAAAGAAAAATATGACAAAAATTGTAACCCTATAACCTATAAGAAAAATGACTTAATACTAATTAAAAATTAAATAGGCAATAAATTGCAGTATGTTTATAACGGAACATATGTGGTCATCGAAGACATTGAGCCAAATGCAAAAATATTAAAAAATGGAAAAATAGATCTAGTTCATAAGAATAGGACTAAGTTATTTAGTTATAAAATAATTGTGTGCATTCAATGATTATTTTTTATCGGGGAAGGTGTAGTATGTAAGATATTGTCATATAAATACGTAGATTTCATTTAATAAAGGCAGTCGCTAACGAGTCGTCAAGTGTTTCATTTCACATATCTGGGCCCATCCTTACAAAGTATATGTACAAAAATAAAAACAGAGTGCACATACTCGTCAAAGCCCCGAAAAGTGCAATTTGGTGATCTGCAAGGTAGTGTTTTAGGGTATTATACGGGATCCGGCGAAAGTCTTTTTAAAAAAAATTGTTTTACTGCTAAACTTATTTATTAGAAAATAGAAAAATTATATTAAGTACACAATTAATTATTACGACCGACCGGGTTTGAGACTGAACTGGAACTGATTCCTCTCTAGCGCTCAACAACCGTCCTGCTATCTGCTGCATACACATATTTGACATTTGACATAGTCAAAGGGATAGTGTCAATTAAGCATTCTTGCTAACAGTGTAGGGTTATAACAACCCCCCGCGGAAGACGGAAATTCGGGGTTGCACCGAATTTCTGGTAAGACATTTCAATGTCGGTTCCTTTATTGAACCAGATTCCGTCTTTTTCAAACTCCGTCTGAAACCAGATTCTGTCAGTTCAGATTCTGTTTTTATGTCGTCCAGTTCAATCTCATTACCTGTTGGGATTTCCTTAAACCTATTTTTAAATTTCTTAAAGCTAGGTACATTTAAAACGACATTATAAATTTTAAAAATAATTATTATCATGATTATGATAATGGTAAGTATAAGAATGCCTTTGAATATAAGATAGTGTTTTTCATATTTTACTAAAATGGGTTCCTTCTTTATTACTTTATCTAGTTTGGAGAGAATCTTATTGTTTTCTTTGTCAAATTTTAATTCGTCTAGATTAATAATGTTTATTCCCTCAGATGAAATAACATTGATTTCCTTATCTAGCTTACAGCAAGGGTTATTAGTACTCGTAATACTAAAATCTAACTTAGGAATTAACACAGTAATGTTTGTTATAATGTCTGAAGTTATTAACTTCGCACCCTTTGTATACACAACACACTTTTTAGGAGTATTCAATATGCCTATTCCGAACACTTTTAATTCACTGGTTCCCGAAGCACTGCAGTCCATATGTATTTTGCTAGGAACAGTTTGTACGTATAGCCACCGATTGTTTCTGAGTGATTTCCATATGTTTAAGTCCCTTAACTGTTTCTGTTTTGCACTGCTTAGGAATATCACTAGTTGATTTAGTTAATAGTTCACTTTCACACGTAGGATTATTGTTTGTCAACATTATCACTGGAATCTTGCATAGAAATAACTCAGAATTAGCCGTCTTACACAATTTTAGATTATCCAATATACAGTAATTAATTTTATCATATGATATAGCAATATACTTATTATCCGGTTGTATCATACTAAATACATCTGAATTATTCACATCATGGGGTGTAGGTAAAGCTAGACTATGATATAAAATGAAATCATCATCTAAAACAAGCGGAATTTGTAAAATAAATACAAGTTTATTCTTATAATAATATCATACGACATCAGGTATGCTTAAGATTAAATGAATGTTATCTAGGCTCATAATAGTCGGAATTCTTGAGTGTTTTGGTAAGTATCTATAGTTACGAATTAGTTTATTAAAAAGTTGCATTGGTCTAATAACTGTAGGATGTAGAATATTTTGCCTAGTTAATATGACGGCTTCAGTTAAATCTTCCAGTTGGAAGGATAGAGTCATGAGTGCGCTTTCCAGATAAGTTAGTATGGAGAGAACCTTAGAAATTTAGTTTCAATGCTTCCGAATTACTATAGATACGGTTAGTGATATTATTAACTTTATCGTTAAGGTGTTTTTCATTTTTATTCAACTTAGCAATGGTGTATTTGAATTTCTCTAATGAAGAGTTTGTAATTAGAATATTTTCTTTGACTAATTGTATAATAGTTTTTTCGTCATTTTGAAGTTCATTAATTGCGGAATCATACTTTATCGCATCGTCTTCATCTAATGTACCAAAAATGTGTTTGAATACGGTCTCCACTGCACTGAACCATGCGGACCTCTTGTTGCGTTTAGATATAAGATGAGATATGGATTCATATTCTTGTGTTAAATCTTCATATCGGACCACTAAAGGAGATAGTATGTCTAGACATTATTGAAGTAGCGATTGTTTACAGGTAAATCTAATTGTATTTATGATTTCGTTTAAGTGTACAAGATGTGGTTGTATATAAGATATATTTACGTAATTTATAACATTCAATTGTCCATTAATGGCTTTTAGTTTTCCTAGTCCATCAAAGAAGATGCCGGTAGTGTGGTTCAATGGCTGTATAATATCCGGCTGCGCATCGATTGGGATGCTGAAACAAGATAAACTAACATTGGTTACCTTATTTTATTATTTATTTATTCTAGACTGCTTATTAGGTACTTCATAATTGCTATCTTAACTATTACTTAATATACTAATCTTAAAGAAAAATAAACCTGAAAGAAAAAGGAGAAAGGCTCCTTTTTCTTTCAGGTTACAGTCATCGTGTGTCAGCTGGTTTAAGCTGATCGAAATGGTGTGTTACATGCCGTCTATTAATCAACAAGGTAGCTGTGTGATTGTTGTTAACTTTAATAATCTTTTAAGGTCCCTTCCAGATCGGAGATAGTGCCTTCCTGAGCCTCAGATGGTTTTTGAGGTAAACATAGCAAACCACTTTATAAAATGGCGGAGGTTTTGTTCGATTATCGTAATAAGTTTTTGATATTACTTTGGATTTTAAAATGCTCTCTAATGCTTTTCCTCTTGCATATTTTGTTTGCAAGTTTGTGTTGTAGTTTCCTTATGTAATCGGTGTATGTTGTACCCAATTCACGTTCATAAAGTGAGTTTGGGATATAAGGCTTATTGCCAAATACTAGTTCGTAAGGAGAGAATTTAGTGGTTGTATGTATTGTTGTATTGTATGTGAGTATACCTGTGTAAACGTATGTTGCCCAGTTGTCCTGGTTTTCATTGACAAATGATTTCAAATACTCTTAAAGTGTGAAGTGGCTCCGTTCTAACGCGCCCTGGGTTTGTGGGTGATATGGTGAGGACCACATTTGCTTAATTTTTAGGAATTGGCACGTTGTTTTAAAAAGGTCGGAGGTGAAATTAGTTCCTTAGTCAGTAAGAATAGATTTTGGTATGCCGAAAAGGGATATGAAGTGTATGAGACAATCACTAGTTTCTTCAGCCGTTGTAATTCTTATGGGATATGCTACTGAGAATTTAGTAAGGTCATCCTGTAGAGTTAAAATGTATTTAAGTTTGGCTGATCCTGACTCTGGTAAAGGTCCAACTATGTCTAGCGCTACACGTTGGAAGGGGGCTGTCGACGTAGTGGTAATTTACATGGGAGTTTTGTTGATTTTTCTCAGTGCCTTGTTTTCTTGGCATAATATATATTTCTTTACAAAGTCTTCTATATCGCTCCTCATTCCCTTCCAAAAATATTGTTCCTGGATTCTGTTATAAATTCGCGTTGACCCTAGGTGACCTGCGATTGGAATAATCGTGGTTTTCGTGCATGATTCTGACTCTTTCGCTTAAGGTTGGGTAATTTATTTTATTATTATAGATGTGTATTTTGATTTTAGTGTTCTGGAAAAGGTAGGTTAGCATATTGTAGATTTTGGTATAAGCATGTTGTTCGAATGGATTTCTAAAGTCGGATATGGCAACATCTGTTAAATTTTCTTTTGCTACTTCATCCTTAACGTTTTGTAGGCATTTATATATAGAGGGATACGGTGATTCGTCGAAATAATGTACTTTAGTAAAAATTAGGTATATAGTTTTTTCGTTTGAATGAGTAATTTTTAAGAATGAGTGTAGTTCTCTTTCCTTGTTTATTATTCTTTCTTTTTCCTCAATTTTTGCCAAGATTTCGGAAATTTATGGGTTTGATTCGTCTAAATCGATCGATTATATATGATTGTATTACATTTTGTTTTTAGCAAGTGTTCGTTGTGTTCGTTAAGTATAGTGTTAAATGTTTTGCCTTTAGTCTTTTAAGAATTTTGAGTAGGAATCATTAGTAGGTGTAGGACTCGGGTTCGGATCTTCAGCTATGGGGCTAGGAATTGGTATACTATCAAAATCCAAATCAATGTCAGTGCTTTTTGGGCTAATATTTAGGTCATTTAAATCGATAAGGTCTAATCCAGGAGTTATAGGATTTAAATCTTGAGTTGGTACGGAATCTTGTATTCTTTCAGGATTCATTATAATGTTAGGACTTAGGAAGTCTTCTGCGTCAAAGGAGAATGGTATATGAGATGGTAATTCTAGCAAAGGATCTTCTAAGGGATTTATAGTACTATTGTCGTTGCTTCCGAGTTCGGGATTTAGTAGTGGATTTTGAACGGGACTTACAGGAATTCGGGATAGAGCATCAGCGTTAGTGTTAATTTTTCCTTTCTTATGAACTATTGTGTACTCAAATTCTTCTAGTTTCAGACGCCATCTAACCAATAGAGAATCAGGGTCTTTACAATTATTGAAAAGCCATTGCAATGGTTTGTGGTCTGTTATTATTGTGAATTGATGCCCGTATAAATACGGACGGAAGGCTTTAGTGCCAAAGACTATTGCAAGACATTCTTTTTCCGTTATACTGTAATTACATTCGGCTTTATTTATCGTTCTAGATGAATATGCTATAGGTCTATCTTTCTCTATTTGTCCTTGAGATAGAATTGCAGACACGGCGCAGTTAGAGGCATCACATGTGAGAATGAAAGGTTTAGAGAAATCTGGATAAGCCAAAACTGGTGCTGTAGTTAGTCTATTTTGTAATGTTTCGAATGCGAGCTGTTGTTCGTTATTCCATTTAAAGGGTATGTCCTTTTTTAGGAGAGAAGTTAATAGCTTAGAAAGTTTACAAAAATCTGGGATAAACCTCCTGTAATACGAGACGAGACAAAGAAAACTTTTAATATCTTTATGTGATTCAGGAACTGGGAAATTAGTGACTGCTTTTACCTTTTCTGGGTTAGGTTTAACCCCGTCTTTGTTTTTGAGATGACCTAGGTATGCTACTTCTTTTTGCACATGAACTCACACTTGTCTGGTTGCAATTTTAAATTAAAGGATCTGAGTCTATCGAATATTGCAATTAGGTTTTGTATATGAGAAGAGAGATCTGGTGAGTATGAGACTATGTCATCTAGATATACAAAGCATCTGGAGCCTTGAAGTCCAGAGAGGCACGTGTTCATGACCTTCTGGAATGTAGCTGGGGATTTTTTAGCCCAAATGGCATTCTTGTGAACTCAAAGTGGCCTTGTGGTACCGAGAATGCAGTTTTAGGAGCGTCTTCTGGGGCAATTTTTACTTGGTGAAACCCTGAAGAAAGGTCTAACGTCGTGAAGTATTGGCTTTTTCCTAACTGATCTAGTATTTCTGTAATTTGAGGGATGGGATATGTCTCTCCAATGGTAATGTAATTTAATTTTCTATAGTCGATTACCACTCGCCATTTACGTTGCCCTGACGAGTCTAGTTTTTTCGGCACCACCCAAATTGGTGACGACCACGGTGAATTTAATAGGTGATAAAATCTTTTGATCTAGCATTTTTGAGATTTGAGTTTCGACTTCTTTTTATGGCATTCCGGGAATCTGTAGGATTTTGTATGTCCTACACATACAAAATCCTACATCTGTCTGTGTTGGTTCTGATCTTGTGTTCAATAGCTGTAGTAAAAGAAAGTGAATCGTTTGCAAGGTAGAATATGTCAGAGTAATTGGCACAGATATTAAATAATGCTTCCTTTTCTTCGTCATTGAGATGTGCTGTTCTAAGGGAGTTAGGTACCTGTTGTGTTCTTTTTGAAATGTTTGTCTGTGAGTGTAGATGTTGGGCATAATTTTGCTGTTCTAAAGGCTCTATATCAAAATTGAGATTGGAATGAATAGTGAAGGTTTCATAAGATATATTGACCACCGTTATGTTAATACGACCATTTTCTTTAACTTTGACCACGCTGTTTGCGATTAGTATGGTGTTGGAGATGTGTTGATCTAGAATGATGCCCTCGGATATATTACGATTTTTTACTGTGCATTCTATCACTGATTCTGTTCGAGGGGATATAGTATAGATTGGTGCAGAGAATATATGGCTTATTGATTCATCACCTATGTGTAAGACCTTTTTACTATAGTCAATTTGACATTTAAGTTTTTCCAATAAATCATTACCAATGATTCCGTCATGAGCGAGGCTAACATCTTTTACAACGTGAAATTCGTGAACATATGGTTCATTATTTTTTCTAAATAATTGCATATGGAAACTACCTAATGTAGGTGTAGTTCCATCACCAGCGTCAATCCCTTTGAATGTTATAATAGTGTTACTCAGAGGTGGGATTTTTGAAATAGATTTTAGTTTGATTAGTGATATAGAAGATCCAGTATCAACTAGGAGGGACAGTGGTTTTAGAGCAATTGATGTCTGAATTTTAACGTAAGGTAAGTAAGTAAGTAAGTAAAACCTTTTTTCAATATTATAATTAATTTTATAGATTTTAGTTTCTTCAAATAATGATGAATTAGAATTATTAGGTATAGAAGGTGTAGTAGGCTTTGTATAATTGTTAGTAGATGTAGTATTTATAGTAGAGTTAGTGGATATAGTAGGTTTGGTAGATATACTTGTAGCAGATGTAGTAAGTATAGTAGATTTGGTGGATGTAGTAGGTGTAATAGAATCATATTCTGTTTTGACTGATGTATTTGAACCAGGATTTGGGTATAGTGAATAATTTGACGCAGTGGAATTGGTAGATTGGTGCGGCCCGTTATACGATTCAGTGGAACTAGAAGGTAGGCGCGGCGTATTGAACGATACAGTGGAATTAGTAGATTGGCGCGGCCTGTTATACGATTCAGTGGAACTAGAAGGTAGGCACGGCGTATTGAACGATATAGTGGAATTAGTAGATTGGCGCGGCCTGTTATACGATTCAGTGGAACTAGAAGGTAGGCGCAGCGTATTGGACGATACAGTAGAATTAGTAAACGATTCAGTGGATTTATTATCGTATTTTAATTTACTTGGGTAATTTCCCAATCGATACCTACCGGGAAATTTTACTCGTTTAAATATTCGTATTCTTCGTCGGCTACTGGTTTGTGAACTCTGTTGGCAGTAAAAACTGCTCAAGATGACCCCGGGGTCGATCTTGGATTTGTTCCTGTCGGTGGATCCCTAGAGTTCTGTCTATATCTATTATTGTTAGTATTATTATTAAATTGGGGTTTTCTACAGGATTCTATAGAGTGACCAATGTTCTTGCAGTATCGGCATATTAGTTCATTTGTATTGACTGGTCTCCTGAACTGATTTGGTTGAGGTCTTTGACTCATCTGAAATCGCGGAGGTTGTAGCGAAAAGTCGCGACGAGGTTGGATTTTCGGTCTTTCAGTGTTAAACTGTGGGAATCGTTTCGTTGTATTTGACATTATTTTCTCTTCGGCGATAGTGAAATTTAATGCCGAGTTAAGAGATTCAGGGTTACGACATCTAACCATTTGAGAAATTTGTGGATGTAACCCCATGATAAATATGTGTGTGGCTAAATCTTGTATAGTAGCAATTCGTCCGGATAGATCAGTTTTCCTCTTGGTCGGGTTGGATATATTTATTTCTGTTATTAATTTAGAAAGAAGTGCTTCTATATTTAAGGCGAACTGACTAACAGATTCCGATGAGCTTTGTTTGCATTCTTGTAATTCAGAAAGTAGGTGTGAGTAATGTTTTCTCTCCGAACTGATTTTTGATAAATTGAGTAAATTGATCAAAGGATTCGAACTCCTTTATGTCACACGTAGACTGGGCCTTACCTTCAAGCTGACTAAGAATATATTTAAATATTATTGGTTTCTATGTAATATCCGCTAAGTTATATGCACTTTGACAATTAGATATTATGAAAGAATTTAATTTTTCGCGACTACCATCAAATGGCTTAATGAATTTTAAGAGTACACCAGCTAATTCGATTCTTTCTGGGACTTCAATTTCAATATCTGTTTCAGGTTTTGTTGATAATCTGGATGTGCTCGAGCTTCTCGATTTACTAGACATTTTGGTTTCTCTACTGTGTTGATTAATAATAAGATAGAATTAAGTTGAGTATAATTATTAAAATAAATCGATGGACTCGGTGTATGCCTTGCCTTATTGAGCGGGCAAGGAATTCCTTATGTAAACAAAACCATCCGGTCACTGGGTAGACTTCTTATCTTAGAATTACAATACAACATTTTTCATAGCACGAAACATATACAAATTCTGTATATGTTTCGTGCTATGAAAGAACGTGAAAAAATAAAATCTACATAGAATTAATGACGGATTCTGAGTTATTGGCAAGAATTAAAGTTCACTCACAGGAAGATCAGGATCACAGGAAACACTGCTGGGACCATCGTCGATCTTCTAGGACTCCTCGTAGCGGGATTTTGTTGCTGCTGATGATGACAGGATGATGCTGATGAAATTTTGTGATTTTCGATATTCACGTTGTATACAGTTTTGTCAGACTCACTGATTGATCAGTGAATTGAAACATATAATATGCTTTAGGATAGTTCACACATTCGCTTTTTTTTTTTATTAAATAAGGGGGCAAACGAGCAAACGGGTCACCTGATGGTAAGCAGCTACCGTCGCCCATGGACACTCGCAACATCAGAAGAGCTGCAGGTGCGTTGCCGGCCTTTTAAGAGGGAATACGCTCTCTTCTTGAAGGTTTGCAGGTCGTATAGGTCCGGAAATACTGCTGGTGACAGTTCGTTCCAGAGTTTTACAGTGCGCGGCAGAAAGTTACGCGAAAAGTGCACGGTGGAAAACTGCCACTCATCAAGGTGATGAGGATGGTATGTTTTTCGCGTGGGACGATGGCGAAAAGTTGCAGGTGGTATGATTCCGAACAATTCCTCAGAGCACTCCCCGTGATACAACCGATAGAGGATGCAGAGTTAAGCTACATCTCGGCGTAATTCCAAGGGGCCAAGCTGTTTGAAACACTATGGCAGTCAACAATTCGAGCGGCCCTTCGTTGGATATGATCCAGAGGGAGCAGTTGGTATTTTGGCGCCCCTGCCCAGAGATGAGAACAATATTCCATATGAGGCTGAAACTGCGCCTTGTAGAGTTGTAGGCGTTGGTCCGGACTGAAGTGCTGTCTCGCTCTGTTAAGAACACCAAGCTTCTTCGAGGCTAACTTGGCCTTACCCTCTAGATGATATAGGAAATGGACTTCGCTCGATATGTTGACGCCAAGTATCTCAATTCTAGGGGAGATGGTTAAAGATGTGCCCTCGAAACGAGGATATACGACCATTGGTGACTTTTTAGTGGTGAACGCGCAGACTTGTGTCTTGGCGGGGTTGAATTGGACTATGTTACGTCTACCCCATTCAGAGACTTTCTCCAATGAGTTCTCTATTTTAGACACAAGTTCGTTTCGACTCTCAATGACATTTAGCCGAGAAATATTGGGGGAGCCGGTATATACAGCATCACCTTACTTGTAAGTCATTCATTTGCGTCGAATCAGTCAAATCGGGGCGAATTCGGGTTTTACGTTTTACGGGATTTTTCGAATCCCACCGCTGCCACCAAATATTATACGGGATCCGGCGAAAGTCTTTTTAAAAAAAATTGTTTTACTGCTAAACTTATTTATTAGAAAATAGAAAAATTATATTAGACAATTAATTATTACGACCGACCGGGTTTGAGACTGAACTGGAACTGATTCCTTTCTAGCGCTCAACAACCGTCCTGCTATCTGTTGCTGACATAGTCAAAGAGATAGTGTCAATTAAGCATTCTTGCTAACAGTGTAGGGTTATAACAAGGGCCACTACTATTTTTGATATATCATGTCTTGCCTCGTAGCATAAACTATCCTATGATATTTGTAGATGACAATACTGTGATGTTTACTTGTAATGACATGAAAAACTATGAAAATGACAATAAATAAAAATTTAAGTGACATTATAATGTGCTTAAAATCTAATAACTTAAAGATAAAGTCAAAGAAAACACAAGTAATGAAATTTCAACAAAGAAAGCCGTTATTAAACTCGTTAAACATTAATTATGATGGAGAAAAAATTCAAGATACTGAAGTCATAATATTATATACCATAATATATAATATTAATATGATATACCATAATGATATAATATATATATATATATATATATATATATATATATATATATATATATATAATATAATATAATGGCGCAAAAGGAATGTGTTCATGTTATAACAAATATACGTACAATTGAGAGCTACCAACCTTACTTTAAAAAATATAAACTACTTACATTTCCATGTCTGTAGATATATGATGTAGCCTTATTTGTACGAACAAACCTTTCTTTATTCACGCAATTCCATACCAAAAGGCTAGCACATAAATTATGTTGTCTTGAATCTAAAACTACACTAGTTAGAAAGAGTATTTTCGGCATGTCAACTAAAATATATAATATTTTACCAGGGCGTATTAAAGAAATAGACAGTAGGTATTCAAAAATTTAAAAATGAATTTAAAAAATTCTTAATACATAAATGCTTTTACAGTGTTGTTGATCTCTTTTGTGCATAATGAAATAATTATAAATATTATTTATTATAACTAAGTGTAATATCAATTATTATTTACTATTGACTAAAGTAGAGTCATTTTAATAGGTAACATTTGACAATTCATCAAAATTCAACAACGTAACCTTGTAACGGCGGGCATAAAATAATATATTTTTTCGTTTTGTTAGAACTGCACAATTGCATAACTTTTTTCAATTACGATTACATATTTATTGTAATAATGACCGATACGAGTAAATTTACGATTTGCTTTCACTAATAAACCATTCTAAACATAATAAACAATTTCTGATCTAAAGAACTGAACGTCGTTACAATGTTGCGTCAGTTAACTCTTTTTCTTTTCAAACACTAGGGATGTTACTCCAAAAATCGAAAGCTGATAAGAAGAATCGAATTCAATAAATACTTGTGAAGAAATATCACCATAAATTAATAACCACGTTATATCATCACTTATAATCACTTATAATAAAACATAATTATATTTATTATTCTTTTAACTAACTATAAAAATACAAAAAATAACTAAATAGAAAAATCATTGAAAATTGTACAATTTAGGTGGGATGTTGCTGGCAACACCAGTGCCTGTCGATGACGCCATGTCATATCACCATTAAATGACACAGTCTTTTGTCGTTGTGAGAAGTGACTGTGCGTTTTTGGTGTGCTCTCTGTTATTTTCTTCTGACCTGGCTTTTTTATTGGACTGATCTTACTGACTACGTTTACCTGGCTATAAATTGGACTCCGATTGCTTAACGAAAAAGAACAACATTACAGTCTTACCCTGTCGAAACGGGGGAAAGCGCTAAACAGTCAATCTCGCGAACTAGTGGTGAAATTGTACAATTATTTTGAACGTGAATCAGTTAACGATGGGCCTCTTTTACCATTGAGATCGAACGAGACCGAGAGGAGAGAACCGAGAGATCGCGTTGCCGAAGCATTGGGAATAGGCAAGAGGACAGAGAAAAAAAAAAGAAAATTTTGATGAGAGTAACATTCTTACGTCAAGTAAATAAAATTACAGATTTTTACAATGTCGTGTTTATTGTGTTTATAGTGTTCTGATAGTTCAACTGAATAAATGCAATTTTTTTGTTAAATTATGTACTTGTCTTATTTTGCTCCTTAAATTTACGAAAGAAAAAATAATAATGGGACATGGATTCGCCTGATGATTTTTAAAACTCACATATGTTTCAAGTCTGTATCGATTCATTCACTTTAATCGATGTTTTTAAGAAGGTTACCTCACTATGAAGATAAAACTGACAGACGTCAAATGTTACCTCTATGACTCCACTGTAATCAATATTACTTAAATCAGCAAAATGTCATTTCTAATTATTATAATATATATTTTATTAATTATTATAATTTTTGACAATATCGTCCTTCTGCTGATAAAAAATTAAAATCCTTTTAGTTCAAGACAATCATATAATCTCATTGTAATATTTAGGTTATTAAAACAATTACCTTCAATGTGTGCACCACGTGTCAATGGGGTCAATGTTAAACGTAGCGAAACAAATGCATCACACACGTTTTATTTATGCCTGTGGGTGCTGAAATAAAAATAAAAATCATGTAATAAAAGATAAATAGCATACTATAATACTTTAAAATATAGAATAAGAAAATAACTATACCTTTATTGTGTGCACCTCGTGTTAATGAGATCAATGTCAAAGAGTGGGACGAATTTTTTCGCTCATGATTTACTTTCGCCCTTTGTATCTTGTATATCTTATAACTTGTAGGTAAACGTATAAATTCGGAATGCACAACAAAATATTGTGCATATGCTCGTCAAAATGCTCGTTCCAAAACACGTTTTGGACCGTGTAGAAAACTACTACCGAACTTTTGGGGACAGAGATGGACAGTCCATGTCTATCCAACCAATCGTATAGGTGCCTAATTCATTATCATCCTTTGAGAAAACGTACAAAGTTAAATTATCCGCATATTGTAGGACCTCACGAAAACTATTGATAGAAAAGTCCAAATTGTGTGTGTATACATCGTAAAGGGTGGGACTAAGAGGGGAACCTTGAGGTTTTTTTATAAACTAATCTAGGGGGAATCGTTGAATTTGGTGTAAAAATAGTGATGGACCGACAGGAAAGACCGTTGCAAATATAATTTGTCTTTCTCACTGGAACAAACAGATTTAGCAGTTTCTGCCTGAGTACCGAAAGATGAACATATGTGGATGATTTATCAAGGAACATTAACCCACGTGTTCGCCTTTCGAAAGGGCAATGCGGATGTCAGTCACAAAAGTGGCTAAACTATCCATTGTGCTAAAGCCCTTTTGAAAACAGAACTGTGTTTTGGATAGAATACCCTTACTCTTAATTAGCCATTCTAATCTATTTTTAATTAAATGTTATAAAATTTTTGTACAGGTAATTGAAAGAGCTTAAGGATAGGCAAAACAATCTGAGTTCTCCATTCCTCAGGGGGAACCTCAGACTGATAAAAGGCATTTAAAATGTTCAGGCAAGTTTTTTGAGTACTGGGACCACTGTTCACAATGAACAAGTATGGAATCCCATCACTGCATGGAGCGGTATCATTCGATAGACTTAGGACCAATCTAAATTCGTCCAGAGAAAAGGAGCGTCTAAATTATTCAAAGCCTGAGTTGTAGAAATAAAATACTGATACTCTTCAAAAGAGGGAACTGACGGCGGCTCGAACCTCTGAGAGAAGTCATTTATCGGATGTATCATTGGACTGACGGTAGTCGCACGGTAGAGCGCCTCGGAATTTTCTGACGCTCTTCCAGACAGCCGAAGGACGAGACGTGGGCGAAAGGCTCAAACAGAACTCACGCCATCCATTTCTCTTTTTTTTTGTGTAGAAGTACAGTAGAAGTCTCACTTCTGCTGCAATTTTTTTATAATTTAAAAAAATATCCTGAGTCATGGACCTAGTGTGTGGCTTTTCAGCTTCTTTACGCCGCTTACATGCGCTAGTGCACTCAGCATCCCACAAAGGAAGAGATAAAGTTTTTCGGTTGCTTGTACATTTTAGCGGAATTGCCCTATCCGCAGCCAGTGACAGCACATTTTTTAAGTTTTGGTAGGCAGAAAGAGCATTATCTAAGTTAATATGAGGGAAAAGGCAAACTTCAGAATCTGTAATTTCTGCAAATTGGTCCCAATTCGCAGAATTAATTTTATATTTAAGTCGGGGGGAATTTGAGGATAAAGTCGGTCTTGTATGTCTGTATGTTATTGTTGTAATGATAGGGAAGTGGTCGCTACCAAAAGAATCAGGGATAACTGACCAGGAACATGAAGTGGAAAGGGAACGCAATGATAGATCAACCACACTCCTCGGGTTCTGTAAAGGAGAGACCCGACGAGTAGTGGGATCCATCATTAAGAATTACCAGGCTATTATCATTAATCAGATCAATGAACGAAGATGAATTAGGACCATTAAAGTGGGAACCCCAAGATATATGGTGGGTATTAAAATCCCCCAACACAACCACTGAAGGAAGGAACTGAAGAGATTATGGAGGAGATTTCGAAGAAGATGGAAGGATGAGGATGGTTGACATACACAGACATAAAAATAGTATCTAAAACATGGGCAGCTACAATATTAAAATAATTACTATGAACAGGTAGTGAATATACAGAATATGTACATTGGCTGGAGACCAAAATGGATACTCCAGCTCTGCCGTCAGTCCTGTCGTCCCGGAAACAGGCATATTCTGAAACCCAATATCGAGAGCCAGACGCCAACCAGGTTTCCAGGATGGCAAGAATTGACGTCTTATGATTGTTAAGAAGCCAAAGAATGTCAGACTTTTTATTCTTTATGCTGCGGCTGTTCCACTGTATTACAGTGTGAGCCATTATTAGGAAGAAGTTTTATGAGTTGTGTCAGGTTGGTAAGAGTTTTGTTCGGTTGAGAGTCGCTAAACCTAGAGATGAGGTCTACAAAAAGGATAGAAAAGTTGTCAAGTAAGTTATTATTCGGGGACATAGATATCTTATCCACCCCTCTATCCTATCGGATAGAGGGGTTTTCGGAATTAGGGGGGTGTGCACACCCATTAGGGGCCAGAGAAACAAGTTCCTTGATGCCTGGTGATCATACCCAGGGGACATAGGAGGAAAGAGGCGGCGGGCGGCGGATTATACCCATAAACTGTCTTTCTGTAAGACATCTTATTGGAAGACTTAGTCTGTCTGTCTGTCTTGAAATGCTAGCAATAGCAGCAGGAGAAGTCCTGGCAGAATCAGCAAAGGAATGCCTTACACGGGGGAATCGAGCCTAAGCCTTCAAATAAGAGATACTCTGCTGACTCATAACTAATTTTATCTCTTTTTGCCTACTATATTACGGACAAGAGATATCATTGGCTGCGTGCGGACCATAACAGTACTAACAAGTTAGCGAAGTTGTTGTACATGTTGCTCCTTCATGATTTTGCTAACATTTGTAACAATGGGGCTGTGACCTGCGTTGTGCTTTAACGTGTCTAAAACGGCAACAGTTATTGCACTGAATGGTAGGCAATTGATATTGCCTACCATTCAGTGATAATAATGTAATAGTGATACCATAATGATATTCTAGAGGGAGAGAATTGTAATAATAACAAGTTTTCGGGTAGGTGCAAAAAAGTATACAGATGCTCTTGGGAACTATATTATTTAAATAGCTCAGCAAAAAATATTGGAAATATTATAGTATTATTGAGTTTAATACATACGGTCTTGTGATCAACAAACGTTTGTGGAACCCTATGTGAAGCACTATTACTTATTCAAGACACCACCTGCCAGCTGATTCATCTTGCATTCAAGTAAACCTATTTTTTTTTTCTCTTCTTCAATTTATAATGTCACAATTAACTGAAATCACAAAGGCACAACTAAGTCTCGAGGAACTTGTGTTGAAGAAGATGGATGAGCTTCAGGCCCAGCTACAGAGTGGTTCAGCCAAGGACACTGTCGCTAAGGTGGCCGAAGAGTTCCGTACATTTCGAGAGTTAACCTACTCTATGCTCAGTCTTCTCCGCAAGCAGATATCTGAATGCTTTAGGGCAGTTGATACAGCGGAGTGCAGGTCACGCAGGAAGACCCTTATTTTCTCTGGTGTTCCTGAACAAGATGGCGAAAATTGTACAACAATTTTACTTAATATCATCCACAGTAAACTGGGCCTTCAGGAAATTGCAGCTAATTCATTCAAAGCTTGTCATCGCCTGGGTAGTAATGAGCCAAATAAAATACGGCCTATACTTGTCAAGTTTGCTTCCTTTGACAATAAGACTGCAGTTTGGAGAGCCAAAACAAAGCTGAAAGGTACTTCCACTTCAGTTAAGGAGTTCTTAACAAAGGCGCGGCAGGCAGTGTTTGGCAAGGCGAGGCTGCATTTTGGTTTAAGGGCATGCTGGACACAAGAAGGTATAGTTGTCATCAAGACTTCTGATGGGAAGCGTCATAAGGTGCTGGGTATAGAAGAGCTGCAGCCCCTCATATCGAAATACCCTAAAGTATCTTCAGGAAAACCCTTTTAAAGATTAGTCACCATTGTATGTAAATTGCTCCTCGTTTATCCTGTCTCTAGTTTTTGTTTTCATTTTCACTGTGTCTACATGTTGTGATCTCACATGTACTAATCCGTTTCCCTCTGTAGCTATAGATTATCCTTAGTTTATATTCTTTTGTTTTATGTTGTTGAAGGGTACTTTTTGTAGGTAATGAATAATTAATTATTAAAACCTAATTTGTTTTGGTAAAATTGCATAATTTTACTGACAGTTGATAAATGTCAAGTTGACACTTATCATGTCAAATTTCACTTTGACACTTTACAACAGTGTGCGTTCGGATAATTGTACTGATAATTTTAAGACTATACTTTCTTGTGTGATATCGTAATTGTTTTGTTTATGCTATAATGTCATTGTTTTATCATGTTATTCTTAATATTGCTTTGTTAACTTATACTGATATATTTTGTCAGTTGGCAGGTGGTACAGATCTGCAAAATTTGCATATTTTTTTACGTTTTATTTAAAGTAAATCCTGCTTAACGTAGGAGTATTATTTATTATAAATATAATATATATTGTATTTTATTATCTTTTATTATCGGATACCGAGTCATTTTATTCTGCCAATGATTCAAGTATTTCATCCACTGACGTCAGTAATTTTTATACGTTAGGTGAAACCTTATCACATAACTTTAGTTTCCTAAATAATCGTGTTATAAACATTTGTCACATTAATGCGCAAAGTGTTCCAAGTCACTTTAGTGATTTGATCGAAGCATTCACTGGTAAAAACGTACATGCCATCCTGATCTCTGAGAGTTGGTTCAAATCTCATCTTCTCTCCACATCTTATGCTTTGCCCGGCTACGTTCTTATCCGCAATGATCGGATCGATCGGCGGGGTGGTGGAGTAGCCATCTATCTCTGTAGCGATTTTCCCTATAAAATAATAGCCTCCTCCTCTACCGATGGTTCTGCTGCTGCAGAATACCTTTTTCTTGAGATCTGTATCAAATGTACTAAATTAGCCCTTGGAGTAGTCTACTGCCCTCCTTCAGTCGACTGTTACTTTTCTAAGCTAGAGTCTGTTTTGGAGGCGTTGGATTCGGAGTATGCACACCACGTCATAATGGGTGACTTCAATGCAGATTTTTTAGACCCGTCTTCCTCTCGATCACTAAAACTCTTCCACATAGTTGAATCAGCCAGTCTTCATCTTTTACCGCTTTCTGCTTCACACCATAACATCAACGGTGATGATACCTGGCTTGATTTAATACTTACCTCTAATCCCTCTCTGGTCCAATCCCATGGTCAAATCCCTGCTCCTGGCTTTTCTCATCACGACCTCATATTCATTTCCTATATCTTAAAACCCCCTAAACCTCGTCCTAGAATTATATGTATATAAGCGATGTTTCAATAAGATTAATATGGATCGGCTAAGAAACGACGCCGCAACTATTAATTGGGAACCATTACTTAGTGCATTAACTGTTAATGATAAAATCAACATTTTTAATGAGACCATAAATAGGTTGTACAACACTCTTGCACCCATAAAGAAGATCAAATTAAAACACCAACCAGCACCCCGGTTGTCCGAAGAAATTCGGGTGGCTATGAGGCGCAGGGATCGTACCTTTATTAAATTTAAAAGAGACCGATGCGTGACTAATTGGGAAGCATTTAAAGTTGCTAGGAATCGTTGCAACCAGATGATACGTAATGCTAAACGCCGCCATATTCTTGAGATTGTAGCTTCTTCATCCCCTTCCAATATTTGGAAGTTCCTTCAAACCATGTAGGTGTAGGCAAGTCACATGATCTTGAACTGCCTAGTACTATTAGTCCTGACGATATTAATCTCCATTTTTCTACCACGACAGCACTAGATGGTCATACTAAATTACAATCCATCAGGTATTTAAACTGCTTACCTCGTCCCAATATAGTGCCACTTCAGTTTTCTCCTGTTGCTTCGGACGAAATCGACAAGATAATCAAGTCTATTGTTTCTAAAGCTACGGGATGTGATAACATTAGTCGTCGTATGATTACTTCTATCCAAGTCCAACTTTTGCCTGCTATCACCCATATTATTAATTTTTCCCTCAAATCATCTGAATTCCCATCCTTGTGGCGCAAAGCTTTTGTACTTCCGCTTCCGAAAATCACCAACCCCAGTCATCCTACACATTTCCGCCCTATATCCATCCTTCCCTACCTATCGAAGGTTCTTGAAGCCTGCGTCCATAGGCAGTTGTCCAGATTTGTCTACCAAAACGATTTACTTTCTCCACTTCAATCCGGTTTCAGACCTGGACATAGTACAACCTCAGCTTTGTTAAAAGTGACAGATGATATTAGAACAGGCTTCGAAAACTCTAAGATTACAGTCCTGGTGTTGGTAGATTTCTCAAACGCATTTAATCATGTCAATCATGACATCCTACTGACAGCACTCTCATGTCTTTCGATCTCGTCTGAAGCACTAAATTGGATTTCTTCCTATCTAAGGGGGCGTCAACAGTCTGTACGTACAGATAAGTCGTCCTCCAATTGGCAATATCTTGACTCTGGCGTCCCCCAAGGCGGTATTCTATCTCCCCTTCTCTTCTCAATTTTCATAAATCTTGTTAGTAGAATACTTCGCAGTGCGTATCATCTGTATGCTGATGACCTACAACTCTATGGCCAGGCAGAACTAGAATACCTATCAACTGCCATCGAAGTCGTAAATCGAGATCTTAATGCCATTAAAGATTGGTGTAATAACTTTGGACTAACCGTGAATCCGGCTAAGTGTCAGGCCATTCTTTTGGGTAGTCCTAGATACTTAAGCAAAGTGAACCTAGGAACCCTTCCACCCGTTATCTATAACGGCTCTGATATTCCTTTTAGTTCAAGCGTCAAGGATCTCGGTTTACACATCGATTCGACTCTTACTTGGCAGACTCATATTACAAATGTTTCTTGTAAGGTCACTGGCATCTTGCGGTCCCTCTATCGTATTAAAAATTTCCTTCCTCTCCCGGTCAAGACAATGCTCGTCCAATCACTTATAATCACTTATTTTTCCTTACTTAAAAAACTTAAGAAACTTGATCGCCTTCTCAATTCTTGCTTAAGATTTATTTTCAATCTGCGAAAATTTTATCATGTTTCCGCCTATCGCTGTAAGCTGCACTGGTTACCAATACGAGAGCGCCGGTCTGTACGGGCCTTGTGTATGCTGTACTCTGTGTTACATCATCCAAATACTCCCAAATATCTAACTTCATCATTCCAGTATCTTTGCAGCAGTCACGACAAGATCCTCCGATCCTCTAACAACGCACTTCTTTTTTGCCCTTCCCATAGATCCGGTATCGTTCACTCGTCTTTCAACATACAGGCTATTCTTCTCTGGAATGCTCTTCCTCTAGAAATCAGGATGTCCAAAACCAGATACACGTTTAAGCGCAGAGTCCGTGAGTTTTATGCGACACAATTGGCAGAATCCTAGTATATTATATTATTATTATTTATATATTATATAGTATGGTATTTATATTTTTTTAATATTATATGGCATATTATTTGTATTTGTTAGTTATATACATATATTTTGTGTATTTATATTATACTACTTTATTTATGTGTTTTAGCTACATCTTATTATTTTTATTTAGAGCTGATTATTGACTTGTTTCATTATTTTTTTCTCTATAAGCACCTGCACAATTTTCCTTTTGTACGCCTAAAGGTTGACTGGTAGAGAATGCCATATGGCATTAAGTCCGCCTATGTACCTGTTTTTGTGCATTCAGTGTAAATAAATAAATAAATAAATAAATAAACAATAGACACGTGAGGGAAGTTTTTGGCCAGTGATTGTGATAACCACTGATTGGGTAGGAAGCCAGATAGGGGAATTTTGCTCACTAATGGTCTTGCGACTCAATCTACGCGGTTTAACAACTCTACCAAAACCAGGAGGAACCTGCAAATTTTGCACTAGCTCTTCTATCGACCAGTCCACAGGGACATTACGGATAGTGCCCATGCGGGATACACTGTACGAGGGTATTTATACAATGTATCCAGCACTTAATATGGCGGGTAGGTCAATGAAAGAGTTAGCATAAACGTGCGATTTAAATTCAATCGAGACATTATTGCAACTAATCTTTTTAATTCCATCCATCTTAATGTTTTGAACTTTGTTTTTAAAAAGGAACTACCCTAATAGGATGGGATTAAGGGCAGAACTGCTTTCGGTCTCGGGCTTCACATGCAATATGTAAGGCGCAGCATCTTCAGGGCCGTATAATTTTTTATTGGCAAAATCGGGGTTTACATAGTGCAATTGGATAGATGGCACTGAATGTGAATTATCGGTGGCTTTTTTAGGCATTGGTTCACTAATATCCTGATTTGTCCTCTTCCTACTGTTCAGACCTCCACCGGGGCCGGAGGATCAGTGTCTATTTTCATTATTAAAAAAGAAATCAGACACTAACCTAAGGTAAAAACAAAACTAATTATAACTAAATACTTTCACAGACAAACACAAAATATATTACACAACACTAAATAAAGATTAGATAATTCGACAAATAATACAAAAACAATCACGAATCCTCAATATACACTCATAAAACTGAAAACTTTTATAGACGCTTGTTAACAGCACTCAAGCAAAAAGCCAGGCCGACTTCTTCTTCTTCTTTAAAAATGGCCTTCCTTGAGGAATAGCCAGTGTCAGTGTAGACCGGGCCGACTTAACCTATTTTTAACGGAATAAAGAGTTTATCTAATGACAATTGACACTTGTCAAGTTCTATTCTTTGTTTTTTTAATGAAATGCGTATTGCTGACATTTATATTTCTTTTCTATTTTTTTTAATTTAATTTGTATTATGTATTATTAGTTTGATATGAGTTATTGAGATTCCTAAAATTAACTGTATGTCTATTAAATTTAATTTAAAAATTTTGGCTTAGCTAGATTAATTATTATAAGTTTACTCACCTGCATGTTTATGATTTGCACACGCCATTCTGATGGCAGAATGTAGGATCTTTTTAATATTGTAATTAATTAAAAAATTATGTAATTTTGTAAGACCTGATATATACCACATTCTTGCAATAAATGATTTGAATTTGAAAGATTTAAAAAAATTAGAAGAGAATTAAATAATATATTTTCTTAAGGTTTAGCAGTCATTTTGTTTCTGTATACAGGAAATCCCGAATTCAGAAGGACATCATGTTAATGAGCCGTATCTGTTAATCTGTTAAATTGTACAAATAGCACCTCAGCTTAGCTCGTGAGATTATGTTTCACTGGTTGAGTAGTTTTTCATGGAAATGGTGCTACAAATCCCAGCAGCGCTGTTTCGACAATATGCAGCCGTTTTTATTGGTAATTATTATTATTTTAATAACATACTAGCTTTAAACGTTTTAACCTATGTCGTTCCCCGTGATCTACTCTATGTCTGTGCCAAATTTTATAATGATTATTTTTTTACGTAAATAAGTATATGGGTAAAACCTACTTAAGTGTTTATAAGTTATGTTTAAAATCAAACCTGAGTTTCTTAGTTACTTTCAACACCTTTAAAAACAGTATCCTTCTTTATTCATATCACTTTATACTTTACATACAACGTAAAGAATATACAATCCCTCTAAAATATGATCATAATATTATAACCTCTTTAACATATCAGCGCGCGGCGCGGCGCCCATGGTAAAATTAGTTTACAAAACTGGGAATAACATCAACTGCGTTATTGCACTTACTCCTACTAATAATATAAATGTGAAAGTTTGTGAGGATGGATGGATGCATGGATGCATAGATGAATGGATGGATGTTTATTACTCTTTTACTTTCAAAAACTACTAACGGATTTTGATGAAATTTGGTATGGTAGTATTTTAGGCTCTGGATTAAAACATAGGCTACTTTTAATTCCGGAAAAGTACAACGTGCCCGCGGCATAATCGATAGTATATTTACGCGGGCGGAGCTTCGAGAAACAGCTAGAGCGTGTCATAATCCCTGTCAAATAAACACCATCTCCGATATCTAAAAGTGATAGAGAAACATATTCATTTCGAATCATTCTTATTGAGTTACTTTAATATTATTTCAGTAAATTTGAGTATATTTACAACTTGCATGAGTATGGTCTGGCCCTCACCAGTGCTTATCAAATTGAGGAACCCTGAGGATACACCTCTGACAAGACCCATGACTGCTGAGGAAGGGTCTTGGATGGTGTCCTTGGGTTTTCTGGGTGGCGTAGTTGGTAAGCGTTAAATTCTATAAGATTAAATATAATAAGCTACATTTTTTATAAGATGATTCATGACTTCATAATACTTTTAACTTTTGACGGATATTTTAGTAATTATTTATGCAAAACCTCTATCGATTTTGATATAATGTGCTTGTTTTTAGCGGACATAGTTGGTGGAATACTATTAGATACATATGGAAGAAAGAAATGTCTAATATTTTCATCCATACCAAAAGTTGCAATGGGAATACAATGTATTTTCGCAACACAAGCGTGGATATTGATTCTAGCTAGGACCATATTGATCACAGCAGACTGTTTCATATTCCTCATTGTACCTATTTATTCTTCTGAAATTGCTGATGTAAGTTTATGATTAATTGCAATGATTAATTTTTCAACAACAGTAAGCAGTTTGTATTCCTCCCATTGTATTCCTTTCTATCTTATTGTTATAATTTTCTTCTTCAATTCTGATATTGATAGTTTTATCATTCTTAATATACATGTATTTTATCATACTTCTATCTGTTTTTTAGAAAAATCAGCGGGGTGCATTAGGAAGTTTTCTACAAGTGTTTTCTACTTTAGGTAGTGTGGTTACACTATCCGCTGGTCCTTTCACCTCATATAAAACATTTAATATTTTATTTACCACCTTGATTATAATTACATCTCTGCCATTAATTTGGTTACCAGACAGTCCATTTTTTCTTTATAAGCAAGGTAAATCTTTATAAGAGATACTTAAATATTTAAGGATTCAGACGAAAGTTACAACTACTTATAAAATATAATTTTCAGGACATATAGAAGAGGCAACAAAGGCACTAAAACTACTGCGTACTTCTGATGAAATAGTTACTCGAGAATTAGAAGATTATAAAATATCCCTACTGAAATTAGAAGAAACAGTTAATAAAATTAAACTGTTTAAAAACAAAGTATTCCTAAAGTCTTTTGCCCTAGGGGTTCTGTTGAGTATTGGAGCACAAGTAGTGGGATTCAATGCAGTGTTGTTTTACCTACAAACTATCTTAGAATCAACGCGAACTTATGTGAAGTCTGAAATATCGTCTGTTATTATTGGAGTTATGCTGTTCTTTGCAGCGTTTTGTACAATATTAATAAGGAAGAGATTTGGTAGAAGAATTGTTCTACTAACATTTCTCGTTGTGCTTTTTATTGGCATGGTAAGTGTCAATTACAAAAATAATAATTTTATCTAAGTTAAGGTAAATTATTTATCTAATTAATTATCTATTAAGTTTTCCATTTTGGTTCGCGTGGATTTCATTGACTATCATGTTATTTATTATTAGACAAATAATGTAATAATTTCAAAAACTTTTCAGATAGGTCTGGGCACATTCTTCAAGCTACGTGAAGCAAACTATGCGATAAATGGATTTCTAAACTATCTGCCGTTAATCTCAATTATTTTAGTTGTTCTATCTTATAGTCTTGGTAAGTTTTGAGAAGTTGTAAATCTTTTTCGTAGGTACCAACTTCTTCGTTGTCTCGGAGTATGTTTCCAAACACCATCTTACGTGTCGTAAAGGGCAATAATTTATTTTCCATCGGCCATCTATTCTTTTAAAATTATGAAATTTTTAATATCCCTAACACTTTTAGTTTTATGGGCTTTTGCAACGTTACTATTTTTAGGTTTTATTTTGGTGTGGATTTATTTAAACGACTTCCGAAAAGGAGGTTCTCAATTTGACAGTACCTATGTTTTTATATATAATAATGTGTAACACGATTATTCCGCTAATTAATTATGAATCGATTTTAATGATCATTTTTTGCTATTTGTATACTTCAAAGTAATTCAGGAAAATGCTACCAACAGGACCCAGAAACATTGAACGGAATTCCTTAGTTATAAAAAGTTTGAGATGTTCACCATTGCTTAAATAATTTCAATCATTATGTGCCACTGACAATCATCACTATCGTCGTTATCATTATTATTACCGTGATAAGTAATGATTCGAGAAAACTCTTTATATATAGTGATGTTGACCTTTTTGAAGTACTCCAAGCAAATAGTGACTTAAAGTAAGATTTTGTACTTAGGATATACAAGATCCAAAAGCATTGAGCGTAATTTTTTAGCTGTAAAATTACGTGTTTGGGATTTTTAGTATTGCTTATGACCTACCAAAATAAAGTACCTAAAATTTTACTATTTATATGCTCAATCTTCTTATTTTTGAAGTCAGTGCCAGGGACCAGCCTAAAATTTTCCGGAAGTCCTTTAATTAAAAATAGAAATATCCTTATCAATATAATGATTAGCAATTAAACTAAGTAGGTACAATATCAAAAACATTGACAGGAAAAACTTAGTAGCCTTATTCAGGCGCTTGTTAACATTAAATAATTATTTTTTTTATAATTAACACAATATATTATATCGTATAAATTAATTGTTGTCTTTAGTTTAATATAATATTGTGTTAACTTTTTTATTATTTTATATTTCTTCATCCTTTGAAAAATATTATTTTAAGAAGTAAAATTTTGTATTGAATTCTTAAGGGATAAAATTTTGAATAAAATTTTGCAGGTAATAATTATTCCAATATTTTTCTTGCATTTTGAATATTTTAATTTCCGCGCTGCATGTCGATTTGATCAATACAAGTGCATTTCTTTGACCTCTGAATTATTACTCCTTATCACTTCCATAAACTCTTATTTTTGTTTCAGGTATAGGGTCTTTGCTTTGGTTGATTACACCGGAACTCTTTGACAGCCATTCCAGAGCAACAGGAGTATCTATATCTATGACTACAACAACGTTTCTTATATTCGTAACGACAAAATATTTTCCAGCTATGACTGTATCTCTAGGTCCTGCCGGCACATACTGGTGTTTTGGATCAATGTGTGCTGTGCTTATTATACTTCTAGCAATATTCTTACCAGAGACTAAGGATAAAACTTTCAATGAGATCCAGATTGCTTTGGGTGAGAAGAAAAAAGAACTTGTGATTTAATTGTTTTCATTTGATGACATGATATTGTAGTTGATGATGAAGACTGCTAATGGGTTTCGTAGATCACGTCTCGAAATCCTTATAGTTTCGTCATATCCAGCCGTCGTTAACGTTATTGTCTGTCTATCTGTCCGTTTGTCTGTCTATCTGTCTATTTGTTCGGGTTAATCTCTGATCACGGACAGATAGCTTATGTTATAAGGTATAACTTAGACTACTTTTATCTTAGGTTTTCATTAAAAAATAGGCTTTTTTATGTTAAAAAAACCCTATTTCATTAATATTTCTAAGCAAACGAAGTTGCGGGCACCAGCTAATATAAATAAGCAAGAAATATGTGAAAAACATTTTATTTCAATATAATTAGTAGTTAAAACTATTTCACAACCTTCTCTTACTATGAGCTACTACTGCGAGGATGGGACATTATAAGACTCCTTTTCCGAATGAAGTTACATTTATTACTGTCTTATAAAACCTAATACATGCATAACAGACTTACATATTACGCCACATGGCCTACCAAAATAAAAAATAAAAATCAACACAATGTTTATTTTTATTTAGTAAGTACATCTTTGAATATACATCGTATGTATATTCAAAGATGTACTTACTAAATAAAAACAGTACATGGTACAGTTACTTACCTGTAACTGTACCGACTTCAAAATTATGAAGATTGAATAGAAATGGTTAAAATTTTAGTCTAATCTAAAGAGGAATTATTTAGGAAATAAGTTTTATTTCATACTTTTTTGTGCATTTTTACTTTAGAAGTTAATTTTTAGAATTTGACAAACTTCTGCTAATATTAAATTGGCAAATTCTGTCCCTCTATCGGCCACGATCTCAGATGGAAATTCGTATCTCAATATAAAACTAATTAATAAGGTCTAAAATATTTAATTGACAGAACGATAGCCAGTTTTGTCAATTAAATATTTTTACAATTTGGGTATTGTAATACCGGTGGATGTGTAAGTAAATGTTTTAACGAAGCTAGCTATCCCATTTAAAAGTATGTTTTTCCGACATTAAGTAATTCAAAGGTAAACAGATTTTAATGTTAGAAACAAATTTATGATAGTAGTTAGCAAACGCAACAAACGAACTACGTCAGAACTTTTCGGAGTGGGGTATTCTTTAAGAACCCTAATTATTTCTAGATCGGTACTGATACAATTTGCTGCTACAACGTGACCAAGGTCTAAAATTTATGTACGTAAAAATCACACTTTTATGGATTTAATTTGAGGTTTACTTTGCGTAATCTAGTTTCGTCATGTGGAGGCATTACTGTCCCTTGCCACTGATTTGCCCGCGGTGGCATCATATTTCGGGCTCGCGCCCGGCCTCGATCATGGTATAAACCTCGCTGTCTATAAAAGTTTAAAAACTTACCTCTATTGTGTTGGTTCGTGCAGATTAAATCAACTTTCTGGTCCACAGCACTCCTTCTGCGCGGATTCTGCCGCTCGAGAGCACTCTTCGTCCTTCGCCGCTTCGATTATGTCCCTTAGGTGCGTGTAATCTCGGACCGTTAAAATGGTGCTAAGTCGACTATTTCTCAAGCCTTCGTAAATCTTTTTACCGTCAATTTTACATTTAATGGTCGCAATATTTGATAGGTTTTCTCATCGCTTTCAGCTTGTGAAATCGTCAACTTCACAAAAATATCTTCTAACTTTTTACAGAATTCCTCGATAGTATTGCGATAGTAACCTTGGCGAGTTTCCATCATTTCTTACATCTCGTAGGGCAGTTACTGACTGCTTAGTTAGAAGATGTTTTTTCATGTCAGAAATAAGTTCAGTGCTTGCTTTACAACTAGAACTAAGTCGCAATTTAGCGCTTTCCTATAACCGACTTTTTTGTATAAAATTTATTAATAACTGCTCCTGATTATCATTCAAGGTCTGACTATAAAATTCTAGTGTTAAGTAATGTAAAAATTTAAGTTTATAAATATATTCCTCGTATAAAACCTGAGTCTGTTTCAGCTTATTTTCTAATAATATATTTGTTCTTCTTACTTCTCAGCTTAACAAAATTTACTCTAATACTTTTTATTTCCGCGCAAACATTATTAATTTCCATTAATTAAACAAAAACAAAACTTTTAAAGGTACCTATCTAAGTATCTACTCTTTAAAATATTATATTATATAAAAATAATATGAACTAAATTTATTTGGAGTATGAACTACGTCAAAAATTACATTATTATAGGTACTTATTTTATCTACCTGTCAAAATTTATAATGAGAAAAAAAAATTGAAGAAAAATTGTAAATTAATAATTAGAGTCACGTAGTCCAAAATTCTTAGTAGATAGTCTTCAGTCCATAGTTCAACATTTCAGTAACCTCCTTGTGGTGGCCCTGAACCTGTAGACCCGTCACACTCCGATCTCCTTGGGCTCGTCTGCTCGACTTGGGCGCCTGGTTCCTGACCTCCGAAATGCACTCCTCGCCAGCTTTTGTCTAATCCATTCGACGTGGCATTTCATGAACATATATAACGTCTATAACGATATATAACGTCTGTCTCTTGTATAGTTCTACAGCCAACACCAGAATCCCCAAAATCACAGTCAATGTCGTATTGTTTCCACTTAAGTTTTTGTGTATGAGTTCTACATCAGCAAAATTTACACCACCCGCGGCATTTTCGATCGTTTGTGTTTTACCCATTTTAAAATAAAATTATTTTTTGATCAAATAAAGAAATTAAAAAGTCCATTTTCCATTACGCGGAATTTGAGGCGGGCGACTTTAAAGTGAACCGTCGCGTTTCGACTTGCAGGGTAGCAATGTGAGGATGGGACATTAAAATACCACATTCCCGATTGAAGTTACGTTTATTACTGTCTGAACTTACATATTACGCTACACTACTCACAAGCAATTTTTCGGAAACATTAATAGAAATTGAAGCCTAATCATATCTTTATAACAAGATCGAGAAACAAAAAGAATCAATACTTATGTAACAAACGAGGAATATTTTTTACAAAATATTTTGTAGCTCCAAGATATAATATGGAGAAATTGCCAAGAAATTAAAACAGTACCAAAAAATTTACACACAACCAAAGCTGGCAGTGATTATACAAAAAATAATAGATTTTGTCAGGATTTTATTTCTTACGGTCACTATATAATATCAATAATTTAATTTAATAGTTTTTTTCGATAACGATAAGTTTTGCAAATAAAGCTATTATCATAAAATAAAATCCGGGTACTAAATATTATAAAATACAATTTCTCTCTAATTTCGCACAAACCCCTATTAGTTCAGTCAATTTAAATTTTCTATTTGCAACTAGCTACTCCTGTTTTAGGTAAAACCTCAAATTGACTGACTATTTATTGGTCTTATAGTTTTTGGAGGGACTCAGGTTTGACTACATTTATTTATCTTACATTCAGCAACACCAGACTTGCCTTTAGACATTTAACTTGAATATTTTGATTAAAACTCCAGTAACTTTAATAACATTTATTTGTAGGATAACTGAAATTATCACAATCCATTTTGCAAAATTTAGAATCACTTTTACACTTAAAACACGAAACTTTACTAAAATTTGAAACTTTAAGCAATAATAATAATAAATAAATATAATGATTCTGACGACCTATTTTATTAACAATTTTAATAACGAGATGTTGCTTGGACCAAGGTCCCCGTAATAAAGATCTTTCTCCCGAGCACGCCGTACTCCCCACTTCATAGGGTGGGGCAAATCCCCATCATGCCCACCTTGCGGATTCATGGGTCAAGTCAAGAGTGGTTCGATGAGTAAAATTGCACGCGGGCATGAGAAACAACAGCAGGTGCCTTAACACCTGCGCCGACATATTATTTTAAAACTTACTAAAATATATTTTTGATCACCTTTACCACTAATCCACAATACGGACGGACTTGTTAATGTTTGACTTAACTTTCACTTCTTACGTATTTAACATCTCAAAGATGGTTACGACAGTTGTACTATTTTTATAACTATATTATTCTTTATTTGTGTGCATTATGGCAATTAAGATTAGGATGCTAACTATTTCTGTATATTTTAAAATGTAATTGCGTAATATGGGTTTATTCTTTCATAAATTATTTCAAGGTTTTCCTATTATTTGTCTTCTTAGGAACTCACTTTAAACACAAAATTACAGTACCTCACAGGAAATCTCATATTTTGATTAGCAACAATTAATATAACCTTTAAATTAGTGACTGTGAAATTATTTCCAAAAAGCTCAGTCTTCATCACCTGCTCAATATAGCCTGGATTTCGTTTAGCGTCTTCCCTTTTGTCTCTGGCACGAATTTATACGTGAATAGGAAGGCGATTATGCACGAGAAGGAGAATATCCAGAAAGTGACGTCACCACCCATGCATTTGACCATGGTGCCGAACCCCATGGCAACACCGAAGCCGATGAGCCAAGCTGTGGTCATGGCTAAGGCTGATCCAGTACTTCTAGCGTTTCCTCTAAACATTTCACCGACTAAAGCACTTGGGATTGAACCGAAACCTGTTAAGCAAAAAATAATTTTACCATTGAGAAACTCATTGAAAATTAAAATTAATTATTAAATTATCTATATTTATCTGGTAGGGTTCTTATAAATTGGTTACTTACCAACTTCATACGAAGAGAAGTACAAAATCAGAGCAAGTAGTGGCAGCCAGCCGATATCTGGAACTACAGAACTTTCCAGACGAGTCAGCAGAAAGAAGGTTCCAAGCATTGACTGAAAAAGTAAATAAATATTGTTGATAAGATAAAAAAAATAAAAAATAATATATATATATAAATAAAAATATTAATAAATAATATTAATAAAATATACCTTAGAGAATTAAAAGTTTGGAGTACGTTTATTGCTTGTCTATAAGTTTTTAAAATATGTCCATCATTACATTAACCTAACAAAGCAAAATTTTAATAATATGACTGTCAACATCAATTTTCGGAAAATTATTTTTTAATGTATGTATACGTCATAGTTACTATCTGCTTGCCAAAATTCAACGCCACCCATCTAGTTGTTGATATTTCACTATACAAATCAGTGTGGGGAGTAGCTATACAAACTTTGGACCCCTTTATGTTTTGAAAAAAAAAAAAATATATAATATAAACCGACTCACAAAGTAAAAGCAATAACATTATTAAAAAAACTAAAAAGTATGAAATAATTCTTATTGTCGAAATAGTTCCCCTTTTAAATTCTGCTAATATTTAACAATTTCTCCACTTAATCTTCTTATTTTTGAAGTTTGTTGTAGCATATGATCGAGTTACTTCAAAAAAAGTCTAAACCACTATAGGTCCCTATAAATTTTGAGGACTTCTCTCGATTATTCATGGATCCGGTCTAACATTTGGAGACAATGAGACCAACTTGGAAGTCAACCCTTTAAAATAAAAAAAGAATTTCGAAAATCGTTCTACAAACGGAGGAGTAATCGCGTAACACACATAAAAAAATATACACACGAATTAATAACCTGTGTTTTGGAAGTCGGTTGAAAATAATTACTCAATTATTTGTTTTTACGACATTGAATATTTAATTTCATGGAAATTGGTATTGGTAAAAGATTGGATTGGTAAAAGATTGTAAATTTTTACCATGCAAATTTTCAGCCCTTAGGGTAATTTATAATAAACCCTGAAATACTTATCTAATTAAATGTATTTAAGAGCATGAATCTTAATTTTGACGGAAATCGGTGCAAATTAAAAAGATTTTTCATACACCTTTCAACCTCTATTTCACCCCTTTATATGTGGAATTTTTAAAAATACCTTCTTAGTGTGCGCCTACATTATAAATTAAAACTACTGTCCAAATTTCACGTTTCTACCAATAGCGGTTACGGCTGTGCGAGCTTTAATATTTAGTCAATCAGTCAGTAAGGACATCTCGTTTTGTATACTATTTAAACGTGGCCAAGGCTGGTTCTCCTTTATAGGAAAGCCCTAGCCTTCTAACCTAGAACCCCACGCCACTGCTATGTAGATGTATTTGTCGAAATATAATTCAGACTTACCAGGCTCAATGCACAGAAAGCTGTGGACATGAGCAGCAATATTCTTCTACCAGCTCTTTCCACAACAAACGGAGCTACCGAACTGGCCAGCAATCTTGTGATGCCGATGATGATTGTTGCAATGTCAGGCCTGAAAGAAAATGAGTAATAAACGTAAAAAATCATAATAAATATTGCATAAATTGTATTTTATATTGAAGTTAATGAAGATGATTATGGCGATAAGGAAGCAAGCAAGATTCTTTGTAAAACTAGTGTCTAGTTAGTTAGTGTACTTTGTAACGAAGTTCAATAATTAGGCCTCAAAAATCATATTGCAATATTTTATCACCATCCTCATACGTCAACTTATAAACCACTTTGGAGGCCGATTACTCAAAAGTGCCTTTATTTTAATAGACCTATTCAACGATACTCCGCACAATGGGGTAGAATGAAAAAATATTTAAAATTATTTTGATTTTACGATGCCAACACTGAGATCTATACACAGTATAGCATATTTCATCCATTTATATTCATAATTACAGTATTGACTCCAGTCGCTCGACCCTCATGGCGATGGACGTCTTCTTGCGGATGTAGTCCACGACGTCCTCGACCTCCATGGACCAGTGCAGGCGGGATACGTACAACGCTGTCGCGGGTACGTCGCACCGCAGGCGCAGTCCCGGTACGTAAGGTGCGGTGCCGCGGTGATTGCCGGTGGCTGGCTTTTTTTTCTTTCTTCTTTCCACTAGTATGAAGCCCTCCTCATCGCACTTCCTGCTCTCGTCCTTACCAGGTCAAGAAGGCTCAGCCTTGCGGCTCTCCACAGCCATGTGGTTCTCTATCTCCCCCTTTGTCTTCGTCAGCGGGGGAGGTGCGGAGCGACCGGCGGTCGCAAATGTTTTCTGCTGAGTCTCTCGTTGACTCAGCATCTGCACGACCCGGAGGGGGGTGGGTGCGGCGGTGGTCGCCGCCCTCGTCGTGATAAAATGAAGTCGCTCAGTTTCCTGTTCGATTAGACCTTCTAAACTAAACAGCGGATTTTGATGCAGTTTTCACCAATAGATAGAGTGATTCAAGAGAAAGCTTTATATGTATAATACATTGCACATGTGCAAAGCTATAGTGGGTCGCTAATATAAAACAATAAAAAATAAAATTCCAATTTCTGTCAAAACCCCACTGAGGTGAATGTTGCCATACTAAATAATTGTTATCAGTGTGGCAAGAGCTATTAACTGAGTTAGGTTTGAAATCTGTTGGTGGGTTGAGACACTACCCATACAGTTTTTTACATGGTCCTTTCATCAAAATCTGTTAAGTGGTTTTTGCGAGAAACAGTAACATCCATCCATCCATCAATACATCCATACATCCATCATCACAATTTTTCACAATAATAATAGTAGGATGTCTATTGAACTTACTGGATAGAAGATCCCGCGAGTTGGAAGATAGTGGTAGTGTAAAACAGTACTGCAGCGACACCGCTCAACTGCTGGAGTGTGCATAAACCCAGGGTGATAAAGAGAGATCTCCTGTTGGCCTTGATAGTGAAGATCTTGATCCAGGCCTTCCAACTCTGAGCTTCATCTGGATTCGTTCCTTTGACAGAATCGAATACGTTCTCCAAATCTTCGAGTCGACCAAGCATACGTAGGGTTTCTTTCGATTCGGTTTCTTTACCTGTAATAATAATCAATGATCTTATGTAATAACTAGCATTAATTGCCCGCGGCTTCGCCCGCTTTCATCCCTTATTTTACGCACCTATAGGCTGAACTTTAGAAAACGCTGAAATACGTAGCTCATTAGTTTTTCCGCAGATAATTAAGTAATAAGAAATTTCATGCAAATATGTTCAAGGAATAAAAAGTTTCATACGAACTTTTATCCCCTATTTTTAACCCCTTTGGGGTTGAATTTTGAAAAATCCTTCCTTAGTGGATTCCTACGTGATATGAGAAATACGTGTGCAAAATTTTAAATTTCTAGCCTTATAAGGGCTTGGCCTGTGCATTGATACATCAATACGTCAATCAGCTTTCCCTTTTATATATATAGATAGATGAATCAGTCTAGTTTTTATAGGAATTTATTTTGTGTATTATATTAGGGTCAGCTTAGACAGAGATGCGTCTCGGCAAGCACTTATTAAGATAGCGAATTGAACTTTGTTCGCTATACAAGAAGATACACAACGTTTAATTGAACGAGCGGCACAGTGCGTTGCAGCTTGAAATTCGAATTCTTGCAATGAAACGTCTTGTGTAACGAATAAAGTTCAATTTGAATAATGATTTGCCATCTTAAAAATGCAATGCCGCATCGAAGTGTTGGTGTGAACTGACGGTTAGAAAGATTATTATTTTTAATCAAAAAATTAAAAAAATTGGTGGAAAGTCTTACGTTTTGGAAGGATATGCTTGGACTACTTCAGACAAAGTCGAAATCACTATATAGGACACCATACAAATTTCAAATAGTTCTCTAGATTTAACATGGATCTCATCATCAGGTTACCACTTTGGTGACCAAGGGACAAATTTCGAATTATACCCTTTACAACAACAAAACTATGTTGCAAGTAGGTTCACAAACGGCAAAGTAATGTTCAAAGATATCCGTGTCGGTGTAAAATTCTATGAGAAGTACCCATTATATCATCATAATGTGACGATGTATGTTGTGATGACGGTGGTGATAATGATGATTACTGTAATTGACATAGGGGCATATTATGATTGCCGTTCTTTAAACAATGCCGAAATCTCCAAATCTATAAGGACCTTTTTTTTAAATTTGTTTATTCATTTATTAAGATACAATACAACTAGGTACCAGTTACGTCTCGCCAAACTAGTGTTTGACGGTGATATGCGCTCATCTAATATAATATTTGTAACATAATAATTAATGTATTACGAGTAGTTAAGTTTTTATAACTAAAGATAAAATAATATAAAACAACACTAAATTATTAAATTCAAAGAAATTTACAGTTTACGAAACAATACAAAATAACTTATTAATTTAATTTAACAATGCAGTCCTTAACTTTTTCTTTATTATTCCCATTGACATTTTTTCTGTATGTCTTAATATACATTCATACTTTACTTTCCTATTTACTAAATATTTCAACAGTCTTATTTATAAATTTTTGACACTATGTAAATATGTTCTATAAATATTCGTCTATACACGATTATCAGCGAGTCTACTAGTGCATCCACCTTAAGTATCGTCTTTAGCTGATAAAACTTACCTAGAACTGATCTCAATCTATTGCAAACCTCTGTTATATGTAAGGCCCATATAAAGTTTTTGTAAATTTTAAGACCAATATATTTAAAGTTATCTACATACACATAGCAGAGCGTAGAACAGGTACAGTTAGATTGGTTCATGTACAGATATTCATACGTGTGACCGGTTATTTTAATATCATTTACATTAATGTTTTTGCTATAAGATTGTGTGGCGAGTGCAGATGCATAAATTGCGTTTATTTAGGTTTAGAAGAATTGCATTATCGTGTACCCACTTCGTAATATTCTCAAAATCGTCCTGCACATCCTCCCGTACCTGTGATATATATTTTGAGGCGTATCGTTCACATACATAAATAATAGTAGATAAAGTGTTAGGACACTTCCTGATCACATTTGACAATTCACATGCATAATATACCCGAACGGGCCATGACCCGGTCGGTACACCCAGACTCACATCCGCGTCATCACCAGCCACATCATCTATCACCGTTCGTATTTTTCTATCATTTAAATAATTTCTAAACCACATACTAGTCGGCCCACGTACACCACATTGTGTAAGCTAGGAACTTACACATACGACTTTGAGCTGAGGGAAGTAGGTATATAGGTTAATGTGAGGGCTGGAGAAATCTGGGACTGACCTTATTGTTGAGCTGGTGGTTCTGTATCTGGGCGGAGGTTTCTTCTCACTACACTACACAGCTGTTGAGCGGATTATCGATAGATTTATCGCGGTTCGCCGGCGAATTTGGTATTATATTAACGAGCACAAATAAATATGCGCACACGCGTTCGCGTTCACTAGGTTTCGGGATGAGCTGAAAATGCATCCGGCGCGGAAGGGGATCTAATTGCAAGTGTTCGTCACTCTCTGACAGCGCCCCTTTCGGTCGGCCATACATCACGTAGTGATGTCCTTTGTGTTTATTCTAAACGTCGCGCTAGTGTTGGCGCGAACATCCTGGGGGGCCCGCACAGGCGGCGAGCTGAGCCCCATCCTGAGCAGAATCCAGTGGGAGCCGGGCAATCTTGCCGACAGGCCTCCGCAGCTGGCCTTGAGTCGTGTCCAAGTCCACAACTCTGATGACTCCATCCTTCCCAGGTAGCAGACGTGAGATTCTTCCCATCTTCCATTGTAGAGGAGGCTAATTGTCCTCCTTGAGCAGAACCAGTTCTCCAATTTTGGGTGGAGAGGAAGAGGAAAGCCATTTGGAGCGGATTTGAAGGGTATGGAGGTAGGACTTGGTCCAAAGTTTCCAAAAGCGCTGAGAGAGTGATTGAATGAGCTGAAAGCGTTTGAGCGGAGATATTACTCTTTCATCTAGAGTCAGCTCGGGGAGAGCTGTGAGCGGACGGCCAATGAGAAAGTGGCCAGCAGTAAGGGGCTGATAGTCCGTGGGATCGGACGAAAGTGGACTGATGGGCCGAGAGTTTAACACAGCTTCGATTCTAGTGAGCAGAGTTAAGAATTCCTCGAAAGTGAGGTGTTGCTCACCGATAACACGGTATAGAAGTTGCTTTGTGGATTTAACATTAACCTCCTCCCATCCCGGATACCATCCAGGATACCTCCCATCCATGGGGCTTTAGGCGGATTGAGTAACCAAGTTATATTTTGAGTTGAGAGTTTATGAGAAATGGCGTCGTTATTGTCATTGAGAAATTGTTGTACCTCTAGTAGATGATTCCTAGCTCCTACATAATTTGTGCCACAATCCGAACGTATCAATACCGGAAGTCCGCGACGTGAGCAGAACCTTTGTAATGTTGCAATAAACGCTTCGGCAGTGAGCGATGAGACTGGTTCTAAGTGAACCGCCTTTGTAGTGAGGCAAACAAATATGCAAAAATATCCCTTAATTAACTTAGCATTACGTAATTGACTTGATTTGAGCAGAAACGGTCCGGCGAAATCTGTTGATACGTGACTAAATACGGGCTGAGGTATGACTCTATCAGCTGGCAGGTCAGCCATGATAGGTACTTCGGGCTGAGCGCGGCAACGGAAACATCTTATGCATTTAAACGTTCTGTGCCTTATAATGCGGCGGGCAGATAATATCCAAAATTGCTGACGTAAAATAGCTTGTAGCGTGTCCGTGCCAGGGTGGCAGTGTATGCGATGATAGTCATCTATTATGAGGTCTACGAGCGGACTAGAACTAGGCAAAATGTATGGGTGTTGAGCATCGTATGTGAGTTCCGAACGAGTGAGTCTACCTCCTACTCTGAGGAGACCGTCCTGCGTAAAAGGCGACAGACGTTGTAGTCGTACTGTGCAGATTCTATCGGTTTGCAGGCGGTGAATATCTTCTGCGAATGCATTCTGCTGTACAGAGCGGATCCAGAAGAGTAATGCTTCTCTACGTTCACTTACAGTTAGAGGGCCTAGTTGTCGCGAGTTTGAATTTAGTTTACAGTTACGAATGAATCGCCTCATGTAGGCAGTGACACCAGTTAGTTTTTCTAAAGAGCTGAAGCGAGTGAGCAGATCACTATCGACACCGGGTATCGAGAAATTGCATGGTACGTATTTTGGTTTGAGCCCTGGCAAGTCTTGTCGAGTATGAGCTGAAGGCATCTTGGGCCAGGTATCCTCTGGCAATTTGAGCCAAGGAGGAGACCACCATAAATCATGAGCGGAAAGAGCTTGAGCTGATAATCCTCTGCTTGCACAGTCAGCAGGATTTAATTTGGAAGGTACATGACGCCACTTAAGTGTGGGTGAATTTGAGTTAATTTTTGTTACTCTATTTGATTCAAATGTTTGTAAACGATGGGGCGGAGTTTTTATCCATGCAAGCACTATGGTACTATCTGACCAACAAACGTGATGTGTAATTGTGAGATGAGCAGACAATTGTTGGGAGACACGCAACATGAGCTGAGATAATAGAGTTGCAGCAGACAACTCTAATTTGGGGATTGTGAGTTTATTTTTAATCGGTGCGACTTTATATTTAGCAATTATGAGGTGAACGTTAACAGATCCGTTGTGAGCTGATTCTTGTAAATATATCACTGCAGCAAAACCGCTTTCCGAAGCATCTGCGAAGCCGTGAAGTGAGTATGTTGATTTGAATTTGTGTGGAGCGATATGTCTGGGAAAATGTATATCTGAGATGTGTGGAAGATCATGATAGATGCGCTGCCAATCATCTGTAATATTATTTGGAGTGGGATCGTCCCAGTCCAATTTAGTTAACCATAACCTTTGAAGAAGTATTTTTGCGCGGAATATGACGGGTGTAACCCAACCGTTTGGGTCATAGAGAGAAGCTACTGTGCTAAGAATTGAACGTTTTGTAATGTGGGTAACTGGTGGTAATGAGATGTGATATGTAAATTCATCAGACCGGGGAATCCATCTAATACCCAAAACCTTAATTGATGGAGACTCTGCGCTGATGTCAAAGTCTTTAGGCATTTCGCATTGATCGTCTGGAAATCTTTGCAAGAGCTGAGGTGTGTTTGATGTCCATTTACTAAGTTTAAATCCACCGAGTGATAACAAATCAATGAGCTGAGTTTGGAGTGCTGATGCTTCTTCTATGGTGTCATGGCCGCAAAGTACATCATCCACGAAAACAAATTTACGCAAAATTTCGGCAGCCTGAGGATAGCGATGACCTTCATCTTCAGCTAATTGTAATAATGTGCGGATAGCATGATATGGACTTGAGCGCAATCCGTATGTAACAGTGTTGAGTGCATATGTGAGCAGAGGTCGATCTGGAGACGATCGCCAGAGTATGAGCTGATAGTGTCTTTGGTCTGGTCTTAAGAGAATATTTCTAAACATCATTTTATGTCAGTGCTGAATACTATACGATGTGCGCGGAATGATATAATAATATCTACAATGTCTCGTTGAAGTGCTGGACCTGTGTGCAGGCAATCGTTTAAACTGACTCCATTGGATGACTTACAACTGCCATCAAATACTGTGCGGAGTTTGTTAGTACCTGATTTGAACACGCCATGATGAGGAATATAATAATGATGTTTATGAGTAAATGTAGACGGATGACACGGTGTCATGTGTCCTAAGTTTATGTATTCGTTCATGAATTCTATATATTTTTGTCGCAGTGTGTGATCGGATTGCAACCGTTTTTCTAGATTGAGAAATCTACGTAGAGCAATAGCATGAGTACTACCTAATACGGGTGCATCTGATAAGAAGGGAAGAGTCACCATGTAACGGCCTGAATCGTCACGAATGGTGGTTGAGCTGAATATGTGTTCACATTGCTCGTGTAGCGGGTTTGAATGAGCAGAACGAGGCTGGGGTTCTTCCGACTCCCAGAATCTTTCCAGGCTTTTGCAAATATCATGAGTAGAATGAGCAGAATGTGTAGAGTGAGCCGACTGAGTATAATGAGTATGAGTAACATGAGCAGAGCCAACTTGAGCTACAGGTGAATCGCATGAGTGCTCAACGAGTCCTATGAGTGCAAAATCAAAAAACGTGCCGAAGGCTATGGGCTTCCCCGGGCCCAAAGCAATCTTAGTACCATCCAAAACGTGACCCAAAACGTCTGAGCCTAAAATGAGATCAATGGGCGCAGGAGTATGATAAGCTTGATCCGCCAATGGAATGAGCTGATGAGCTGAGTCTTGTATAAAATCTGGTATTTTTTGCAAAGGTAAATAACCTGTAACGTCTTTGAGAATATGAGCGGTAGTAGTAATAGATGGCGTGTCACGGTGTGTGGGCCTAAATGTTATTGTGACCCAACCTTTAGAATTTTGTATGTGCTGATCACCTACACCTGTAATTTTTAATGAACATTGTTTTGGTTGCAAATTAAGATTTCTAGTCATGCGCTGAGTTATGAGCGTTATCATGCTACCACAGTCCAATAAAGCCCGAGCCTTGTGATATTCTCCGCATTTATCAGATATATTTAAAACGACTGTGGGAAGTAACACTGGAGTTTTTAATGGGTTTTCTATGTGCTGAGTTGAATTTACTTGGGCTGATTCTACAGAATATTGGGCTGAACTAGATTTAGATATTTTATGAGCTGAATGTGATGCAGGTGTACTATGAGCTGAATGACATTTTAAATTATTGGCTTGATCTTCTAATTCTATGTGCTCCGTGATTGTAGGTAGTCATTGTTTTTTGTTTTGAGATTGATGAGTTGTAGACGGTGCATGATCAGACGATTGGTTGGGGTCTGATGATGATGATTGATGTGCACGCGTATGTTGTGTGTAGGCCATGTAGGTATGTGGCTTGTCTTGAGCACGCCGGCGGGGCTGTGCACGTAAATGAGGAGGAAGCAAATGCGCTGATGACACCGGAGAATTTGGAGTTCCGTGAGGATGAAGCGAGGTGTGGTGATTTGCACTTCCACACTCTTTGCATGAGTTTGTCGAACGACATTCATTTTCAAAATGCGGACCTAGACATTTACGACATCTGTCGTTGGCTTCTATGAAATCCCAACGACCTTGAGTGGGCTGATGATTATATTTCGGACACGCGATAAGTTTGTGTTCTGTATTCCTACAATAGGGGCAGTAGAATCGCTTGCGTTTATCTGTATTCCGGGCTGAGTACTCGCGCCGCTCTGTTCGGGGGGAGGGGGGCCAGTAGCGTTGAGGGTAATGAGGAACTGGGCTGACGTGATAGCTACTTAAAGTGTGAGCCGATGGCGAGCGCTGAGTATTACGAGGATACGCGGGACCAATTGGTCCAAAGCGTGGACTGCGCGGAGAGTTTGCGGGGGGTGTGTGTTGACGAGAGGGCCCAGTTTGTGGTGAGTAGGTAACACCGCGCGTTGCATTAGAATATTCGGTTTCGATACAGCGCGCGTGCTCCTCTAAAAAAGAAATCAAATCACCTAAGGTGGGCAGAGTGTCCGAGATGCCGTATCTTCTTTCGAACAGGGTGCGGAGCTCGCCTCGTAATTTTCTAACTACAATAGACACAAATACGAAATTACTATCCATAGGTAAACGCAGATTATTTAATGCGCTTTGTGCGGAAATGAGCGGAGTTAAAAACGTCGCGCGTATGCTTGATCGAATATGAATATTAGGTAGGCCGAGTATTATATCAACAAACCCATCTATCAGAACACGGCGGTTTTCATACCTACGTGTGAGTATATCGAGCGCGACGCTGTAATTATCATTTGTGATTTTTAAATGCGCAATCATGCTGAGCGCCTCCCCCGATAGGCAAGACAAAAGATAGTGCAGCTTAACTGCATCTGTAAGTGACGTCATGTCGTCTGTAAGACTCCTAAAAATCGTAATAAACGATGGCCAGTCCTCAACGCGTGAGCTGAATTTTGGCAGTTCAATTTTGGGCAGAACGGCAGAAGTGAGCTGACTTGACTCTGAAGTGGAACTTATATTTTCCGCTGCAGTTAAAATATCATAATATTCGGATAGCGCGTTCTCGTAACCGGCTGTATAAAACTTTTCAATTTCTTCTGTAACACTGCCGTCGTCTAAAATTTCGCAGTATAAATTTTCTAATTTTTGTTTCAAATTTTGTAGGTCTTTAAAACGCGCATTAAACTCCGTTTTGTTAGACTTTGAGTCACCTTTGTGAAATGCCAATGCGATCTCTCTGAGCCGACTAATAGATTTTATAGTTTGCCTAAATATGGCCGCTTGCGATTTTGTAGGCATGTTTAAAAATATATGCGTGTAACTAAGTTAAATTTTTAAAAGTAATGAGCGGAAAATACGCGCGCAGTTAATTAAAACGCAGAAAATAGATTTTAATAATGTGCCGACAATGTATACAATTTTATCATAAAATGTGTACGAGTTAATTAAAAAATGAGCTGACCGATCGCCTGATGCTAATATAGTATTAGTGTATGTTTGATGAGCGGAGATTAATTCGTTAGAAGTCGTCTGTAATATTATATTAATGTCCTGAAGTTTGAATACAAACAAATCTTAGCGGGCGCGTTAGAAACAAAATAACGTAATGAAAACAATGTAAGTAGGTATGAGCAGGTTCAATCTCAATAGTGTGCCGACTTATTCAAAACAGCTGTAACGTAACACCTAAAATATATTTGTATAAACACAGAACGTCGATAAGAATTCTTATTTAAAACAGCTGTAACGTAACACCTAATAATATTTTTGTATAGACACAGAACGTAGATAAGATATGAATTCAATGTGAAGGTCACTATTTATTCTATGAAGAATACCTAATTGAGAATGAATGTAACAGCTGTTGTTCGCACGGGCGCCGTGTAGGTACCTATTACCTACAGAATGCACACAAATCAAGTTTTCTGTATCGAAGCGAGCCGACGATGTTAGTATGGGCACTTGAGATGTTATGCAACCCGTAACTATTAAAATAATGCTAAGTTAATTAATATTGTGTTTTAAAATTTGAGAATATGAAGATATAAACGTTATATATAGATAAAATAATACAAACTTAGTAATGCAACGACGATTTACAATTCTGTTATGAGCCGAACGTAATTCACAAAACGCACTAGTTATTACTTATTTTATATGCGAATCAAACATTAAAATATTTTGTAAGTAATTAAGAGCTGAGAAAATTATATGAGATATTATTGGCACAAATTATGTATTAGGTACGTTAGGGAAGTTCTGGAATGTTCGAGTTCTTTGTTCGACAATAAGCCGACAACCTACCCACAATTTTTTTTTTAATTTTTTTTTGGGTTTTTCCTATGAATTTATGGGCCGAAATATGCACAAAATAATTTAAATAATTAACATATAGGTTAATATCAAAGTACAGAATAGGGGTTTAATGTTAAATGTGCCGAATTGATAATGGGAATGGACTGCAACTTGGTTTTTAAATGGCGGGGCGGCCCCCTGGCCAGAATTAATTGGACAAAATATAAATAATCGAGCTGATTTTATGTGCAGAATTGGGCGGAGTGGAACTGTAGGTGCTGGTTCTAATGAGGCCCAACGCCGGTAATAGGGGGAAGGGCTTCACGAAGGCTCGATGGACCAAGAAATGTGTAAGCTAGGAACTTACACATACGATTTTGAGCTGAGGGAAGTAGGTATATAGGTTAATGTGAGGGCTGGAGAAATCTGGGACTGACCTTATTGTTGAGCTGGTGGTTCTGTATCTGGGCGGAGGTTTCTTCTCACTACACTACACAGCTGTTGAGCGGATTATCGATAGATTTATCGCGGTTCGCCGGCGAATTTGGTATTATATTAACGAGCACAAATAAATATGCGCACACGCGTTCGCGTTCACTAGGTTTCGGGATGAGCTGAAAATGCATCCGGCGCGGAAGGGGATCTAATTGCAAGTGTTCGTCACTCTCTGACAGCGCCCCTTTCGGTCGGCCATACATCACGTAGTGATGTCCTTTGTGTTTATTCTAAACGTCGCGCTAGTGTTGGCGCGAACATCCATTGTCTGCAACAGTATATTATGCCTTTTTCTAATCGATAAACAGCGCTATCAATTGTTTTCCAGAATCTTAAACTTCGTTCACATAATCCATGAAACCCAACAATGCCGTAGTCGTGCTTTACAAACAAACAAAACAATATTTATGTATATTATTATTCATTGTCTTGTCAATCTCATATAAGATCTTCTTTGGTTCTTTCGTCGTGCAACAATATATTAATAATTTCGAATCTCTTATGTCACTCTGATTGGCAGCTTGGTATGCGTACCTAGTTGGAATTATTCATTGTCTGGAAAATCGGAGTGTGGTGACTTCCAATCCCGGTAAGATAAATATATTTGTGATTATTATTATTTCTTTTTCTTTTATTTATTTATTTAATAATTTATGTACACACAATAATAAATAATGAAATCTTAAAACTAGGATAAAGTTTTGTACAAAGGTACTACTTATTCCAAAATCGGAATTTCTTCCAGTAGACCCGATACAGTAGGACATAAAGAAAATTAACAGTATCTGGTGCATTTAATTATTAACAATGAGAAAACAGATTAAGTTCTTTAATATTATACAAATACTTACATAAAAATATCACAATATACTAATATATACAATAATTTATAATAGTATATTAAAAACATAATATATTAATAGCATAAATTAAGGGTTTGGTATCTTAATTATCAGGTTAAGCTGAGATAGTGCTCACGCAGTCTTCCCTTAAGGAGCCCAAGTGAGAAGACACACCCGTATCCGAGCTGGCAAGGAGTTCCAGAGCTTAGCAGCATATACGGCATACACCGTAGGCAAAGAAGTCGGTACGATGAGGAGAAATATCTAGAAGAGTACGTCTAAAGGGTCTACAAGATATGTTTTGGAAATTAGGAAAGGAGAATCGCTCATTTAAGTAAGAAGGGGATGTAGGACTAAACAGAGTATTGAAAAGGAGATAGAGGATTCGATAGTTTCTGCGTAGACGAATAGGAGCCACTGCAACTGCTTTCTGTATTGAGACACGTGATCTCGTTTTTTTAAGCCAAAAATAAAACGTATGGAGAGATTCTGCAACCGTTCTAATTTGTTTAGAATCTCTTCATTCGCGTCTAAATAGCAAACGTCAGCCTAATCAATAAAAGGTTGGATAAGGGTTTGTGCTAATAGAAATTTAGTAGGAATAGGAAGAAAGTAAGTAAGTAAAGTAAGTAAGTTGGAGTAACTTGAGTGAATGCAGGGTGTGGAAAACTTTACGACAAATCTTGTTGGCATTGGTATTCCAAGACTGGTGTGTCTTAAAAATTATTCCCAGGTTTTTGGCAGAGTCAGAGATAGGTATCGTCGTGCCGTTCAAGGTAATGGGACGAAGAGAAGCTTTGTCAAGTATTAGCATCCGTCTGGTACCTATTAATAATGCTTTCGTTTTAGTGGGGTTTATAAGTAGACTAAAATACTGTTTTATATTTTGTGTTTTGTGTTTTATATTATTTATTCTTTATTATTAATTATTTTATCGTTATACTAAATCTCCGAGCAAAGCTCGGTCACCCAGGTACCTCACCCGGAAGGTTTTTTGTACTTTCATCGAATACAATCACTTCATATTTTTTCTTTAACTTTTTTATAATCTACACTAATATTTACAACAACTTAGAGAAAATCAAATCTTTAACTTTTATCTAAATGTTATTTGTTAAATTTAACTCCCTAGCATTGTGATGTAATTTAATCTACAAAACAATTATTGTTTTTAATGCGTTGCACGCCATTGTAATGGCAGAATGTATCAGCAACTCTCACAAAATATAAGACCATTATGTACTACATTCTAGCAATAAAGGAATTTGATTTGATTTGATTTGAATAAATTCTAATGAGTTTTGTATGTTACAAAACGACATAGGTCCATTCAGCAAGATGCCTCAGCGGCTACTACCATTTTCTATAGAAATGAAAGAGAAGGAATGACAGGTCGCATTTTGCGATATTTCATTCGACTCGTCCGAATTATTTATCATTGAAATAAATTAAATCTACCAAATATCTTATTCCAATCGAACAATAAAAACGACAATTCGCTTCCTTTTATTATGTAATACGAAACTGTAATTAATTTTCTCATTTTTGTTCACAAATAATACAGTAACAACTCCAAGAACATCCATTTGAATGGTTATTTTATGATTTTTTTTATCCAGAAAACTTACAGAAAACATGTTCTGAAAACAAAGGTCCCAAAGACGGTCCGTACAAATATGATCATGATTAACATATATTTTCTTAAGAAGCCTATTTTACGATGTGCCGCTCCTTAATTATAGGGACGAAATTGATTTTCTGTTTAAAAACAACTTTAAATTACATATTTATTTAATTTACCTGCTTATTGGAATAATTTGAAGGAGTTGGTGTGTGATGAATAGAAGAATGATGGATTAGCACAAGAGGTTCACAGTTTTAAAATTTCATCAGCAAGTTTTAAAGTTTCAGGCAGCAAGCTCGATCACATGTTCGAGCCCCGTTTTTTTTTCGAAAACATTTGAACGACGAATTAGTTATTCAATATTTGCCAGATACTTTTAAAAGATCACTTGACATAAAATTACTAGGTCAGCTGACAGGTAAAGCATTTTTTTGTTTAAAGGAATTTGGAAGCTTATGTCAGTCATTAAGCAAGAAATTTTAAAAGTAGTTATATCAAAGATTACAGAAGAATAGGATCATTAATATAGGCAGAACAGTTTTCTCATACGTGCCAGCAGAAATTTCAATGAAATTTCGTGTGATCTAGACTTATTTAATACCAGCGTTTCTAAGATGAAAAATTCTTTACATCATGATTGATGCACTATGTGTTGTTTGCGTTTGTGGTGTACAACCACCACCAACCACCGATTTCATCTTCGTTTTTTAGTTCTTCTATCTATATGTGAAAACTTTTAATTAGCCTTCTTCTTTGAGTAATTCTAATAATTATTCTTGTATGTTGCCGTTTCCGAATGTAATAAAAAATAAAATAAAAAATTCTGACAGTACTCTAGTATACACCAATATGGTCAGTTCTAACTTATCCAATTGGTAGCGCTGATTGGATGATACACGATAGGCAGTATGGTGTATGGCTTTACTTAAAAGCTTTTGTCATGAAGTGTAACTTGTATTAATTCTCTTAAAACAAGAGAGCTTTCATTATCACCATGAAAACTCTCTTGTCGGATACGCTCTTTTAGCTAAGTTCAAAACCATATTATAATTATTTAAATTTTTCACCTATTCAAATAGGTTTTTATCATAATTTTGCCTTTTTCGAGGTTATTTCAGAATATCAGATTAGAAATTCTAACTAAGTTACTACTTAGCTGTCAAGTCTAAATTTCAGGATATTTCCTTTTATTTTTTCAAGTGTAAGTGATCTTACGTTAAGACGATTAAGGTTTCAATAATGAAATAAAATAAATAGAAGTAAAACAATTTGGTCGCAATTAAGGGTTTGTTGATTTCCGCTTCCACACTTGAAGTCTTAATTGTAGCAAACATTCTGTTGGCCTTTACAGAGAATTACAGATCTTGTGTTTTGTGTAGTAAAAGGTTATAAAGTTTGTCACACTAGGAATAAATTTGACTCTTTCCTCTTCATTGGTGCCTCTTATGTATTGCCAATTTCCGCTATTTGATATTTGATGAACGATAATGAAAGAAAACATCAATCTAATACTAAATATAATGTATCAGTTCAAAAAGCTATGATTAAGATATTTGTTCTTTATACCTAATAAACCAAAAAACAACATTATTTTATTGATTTTTAAATTTTTCGTTTATCAAGTAGAGTCCACACTATTAATATTATCAATGAAAAATTATGTCAGTCTGCAACGCAAACATGCACAGACTACTGAACTTAGAGATTACTTTTATCGTAACACGTGCCACAAACGAAGATTCCTAAATTTGTTTGGTATCCCAGGACCAAATTACTATAAAATACACAGGCCAAAATACGTATTTCCCGTATAATTTAAGTTTTTTCTGTTGCTGTGGTTTATAATGTGGTTTATAAATAAATAACCACAAATAAGTGCGCAAATTACGCAAAGTAGGTATAGACCAGGGTCAATAGTTTTTAAAACCTGACCTACGAAAAATTTTAGCCCATCAAAAGGTATTTCATAGAGAAGTGGGGAAGGGGCAAGGCGGATCTGGGTCTTACTACATACATACCTATTATTTCGTAGCAGCTGTAACGACCGTTAGCCTAGCCACTATTCGAAATACAGTACAGTATACAACATCGTTTATAAAAATACACGTGCACGCTGAGTTTCTTTAAGATAATTGTGACAAGTTAACTTTAAAAAAAAAACTTTTTGAATCTGCATAGGAAGGTAAATACTATCTCTATTTTTATCTGTATCAATCAACTCAAACATAAAAATAGTAATATTTTCTTTAAAAATAGTATGCTTAACGTAACATAACCTAAAGATTAAAAAATTGAATGATATCTTAGTACAAGATTAAAAAATAATAATCTCCTTAATTTTGCACAAACAAGATTAGTTACTCCCATGAAAAAAAAAATATTTCAAAATACATAAAAAATATATTAAAAATCTGTAAAAAATATATAAATATATATATAATATATATCCTAAATATATTTTTAATAACTAACTTTTGGCCGATTTTCATATATATTTTATACATTTCAAATATATTTCAGATATATTCAAAATATATTTTTTTATATTTTTAGCTGTTTTTTACGTCTTTTAAGATATATTTTGAATGTATCTAAAATATATTACATCTACTCTGAAAATTAGGGTGCTTTTTCGATATTAATTCAAAATAAGGTGAAAAAATAAATATTTCTAATTAAATAAATTACAGCGTATTTGGAACATAAGGTAAGTTTTCACCAATTTTGTGAAAAAAAATTTTTTTTGTAAAAGAAAAATAAAAAACCAAAAACTTGGTTTTTTGAATTTTTCACATAAATTTTGAGGTTATGTGAAAAAAGTGTAAATACAAAAGTTTTAAATCTTTCTATTACCTACCACTTTGCCATTTGACTTTTTTCCATAGGACTTTTAGTTTTGCCGGAAATCGAGATAAGCCGTTTTTTACCCTTAAAAACTCACCCCCATCCCCTTCCCGACCTCAGATCGCCCGTAAATTATTTTTCCTTTCATTTTTATAATATTCTCCTCCTTTTCTAATGGGTTTTATCCTACTATTATTTTTGTTCACTTTTTATTATTTTTAAAGGCTTCTACCCTGGTCTAGTAGGCGCAGTCGATATTATTCTGTAAGCACATCATTTTATTTAATCCTACTAATCTTTACTAATATTATAAATGTGAAAGCGTGGATGTTTGTTACGCTTTCACGCAAAAACTACTGAACGGATTTCGATGAAATTTGGTATGGTAGTAGTTTAGACTCTGGATTAAAACATAGGCTACTTTTTATCCCGAAAAAGTAGAGTTCCCGAGGGATACTATACTTACGCGGGCGGAGCCGCGAGCAACAGCTAGTAATATTATAAATATTATGTAAGTTTGTGAGGATAGATGGATGTTTGTTACTCTTTCACGCAAAAACTACTGAACGGATTTTGATGAAAATTGGAATGGCAGTAGTTTAGACTCTGGATTGAAACATAGGCTACTTTTTATCCCGGAATAGTACAGTATTCTCGTGGAATACTCGATAGTATAATTAGCCGCGGAAGACAGCTACTTAAAGAATAAACAAAAAAGCATTTACGTAATTTTGAATATGGAATTAGAGGCTAAGGGTCAAATATAATTTATTACTAGCTGTTGCCCGCGGCCCCGCCCGCGTAAATATACAATCGGGTATCGCGCGGGAATACTGTACTTTTACGTGATAAAAAGTAGTCGATGTTTTAATCCAGAGCCTATACTACTACCATACCAAATTTCATCAAAATCCATTCAGTAGTTTTTGCGTGAAAGTGTAATAAATATCCATCCATTGTTTAAACTTTCACATTTATAATATTTATTATATTAGTAAGGTTATTGCAACATATTTTGTATGTTATTTTGATGGACGATTTGATATACCATGGATATACCTAAGTCTTATATTTTGTGGACCAGTTTTTAACACGTATATCTTGCGTGGTTTACGTAGTACATTTTGATGAAGATCATGAGATTGAAGATGGTTCTAGCACAGTAAAGATAGTTTTTCAGGTTCTATTTTGTCAGTATGTTAAGTTCAACTTGTATAAACAACGCAGTTATTTATTAACAGAACACTAAATTACACTAAATATTATTCATATGTTATTAAACCAGAAGATATATATTAAGTTCAATGAATAATATTCCTTTAGAGGCCCCATATACGGTCCGGTTTTCCTTCAGTTCGGCCTGAACTGATGCAGAATCGTATCGTCTGTGTGCAATTTCGAGATCGCATCAGTCGGCCTGATGGACTGAAGCGATTTGTTCCAGTGTAGCCAGCTCTGTTCTCACGAAACTACTAAGCTCGCGTAGATTTCTACTAAAAACTACTAAAAGAATATTCAAATCTATCAAAATATTATTGTGAAATTATACTAAAACACTACTAACAACTAAATTCCTAATAAGGAGGTAATAAAATACTTAATTTAGTAGTAAAACTTTGTAAAATAACTATGTTGGAAACATCTGGACATTTCATTCATCATCTGGTCATTCCGGACTGTACGGATGGACTGAACGGACCATGTGTGACAAATCGCTTCAGTTCTCGCCAGAGCCGTGGCCGTAAGGGCGTGTATCGTGTACAAGCCTAGTGAGTTTACAATTAATAAACACGACCGTAGCTCGCAGCAAACCTAAACAAACTGATGCGATTTTTCCGTGTGTGTGTTTCTTGAATCCGTTCAGGCCGAAATAATGTCAGTTGGGTCGGATGCGATTTTTTTTGTATGTGCTCGAATCCGTTCAAGCCGAACTGACTGACCGTCCTCTCGTATATGGGGGCCTTTAAGTATTAGGGCCCATTTAGACCAGGAACGCGGTCGCTGATTTAATTTATTGCAAACTGAGCTTTATCGACTAGATCACATCGAGAATCACCCGGCCGCGTAGCGGCCGCGCAATAAGGACGTTTTCATTAAGAATCTATACGTTGTGGCCTAGTCATTAAAGGGCTTGGTCCGAAATTATTACTAAAAAAACCAGAATCGACATCAATGACATGGTAGGCAATGTGTTCACTTTAAATTATAATACAAACACCGGCATATTTAGCTGAACATAAAATAAAGGTTTGATATCAGTATTATATAAGGTTGCTGGCTGGTTTATACGTCATTTAATTTAAAAATAAATATTTTCAAATTAAGAAAACAACTGAACATCACATTTTATGCAATTGTTTTAATTTTGTTCAAATACACCTTAACTGGAGCGAACTTCGAGTATTTCTTCCTTCTGAGTTTTTTTTTTTAATTTCATTGAAATACTGTTTTTTGTTAGTTTTATTTTTAATCGCGTATCTTTTTGGAGTTGAGGACTGAATTATGCCTGACTTAGCCCCAACGATGATTGCCAGGGCACTCGAAATGCGAAGAAATGGTCAAACCTACAGAGTGATATCCGGAGATCTTCGTCGACCAGTTTCAACGATCCATCGCAGTATCCAACGGTTCAGGGAGACCGGTACTTATGTGAGAAGAGCAGGACAAGGCAGAAAGAGACGCACTTCGAGTAGGGATGATCGTTTCATTCGGCTTCGTGCACGTAGGAACCCCCGTTTGACGGCCGTCCAAGCCCGACATGATTTAGAAGCAGTGCGGAGTGTAACCGTAAGTGAGCGTACGGTACGAAGAAGGTTCGAAGAAGCTGATTTGGGTTCATTTGTGCCCGCCAAGGCTCCAATTTTATTTTAAAAACATGGAATTCTTTTTCCAAAAGTAGTCATTTGTTTATTGATTAGTGTTACATTTTCATCGCACTTCAATCTTTTTTGTCATCATAGATACGTTGAAAATTAGAGTAATTATGGAATATGAGTACCGTCGTCGTGGCAGCAACTCGGCACAAGCGGCACACAACATCAACGACGTTTACGGAGCTAACACTACAAACCAACGCACCACCTGTTATTGGTTTGCTCGCTCCGCTCTGGAAATTTCGACCTGAAAAATGAACCTCGCGGGGTGGGGGGGTGCCCCACGAACTCAATGTTCGCCAGCGCGAAGTATGCGTCGTAGTAAAAGTAGTAGTAAGTAGACGTGCCTTGCACTGCTCAACAGACACACAAATGAAAATTTTGAACCGCATTGTTACCTGCGATGAAAAATGAATTCTGTTTGATAACCGCAAGCGCTCAGCAAGTTGGTTAGATCCTGGTTCAGCACCTAACAATGCCCTAAATGAAAACTTACCCCTAGAAAAGAGATGGTCACTGTTTGGTGGTCTAGCGCCGGTGTGATTCATCACAGCTTTTTACCAAACGGGGTTAGCAGTACTGCAGATGTGTACTGTTAAGAACTGAACACAATGATGGAGAAGCTGGCACATCTCCAACCAGCATTGGTCAATCGCTCGTCTCCGCTGCTCGTGAACGACAACGCGCGACCTACAACGCGCGACCTCATACTGCACAGCAGACGGTCTCCAAGTTGCAAGAACTGGGGTTGGAAGCTCTCCGTCATCCGCCCTACTCACTAGACCTTGCGCCTACAGACTACTACTTTTTCCAGAATTTGGATATCTTCTTGGCGGGAAAAAAATTCAATACCCGAGAGGCAGTAAAAATGCCTTTGAAGAATTTGTTGCGTCCCGTCCAGCTGATTTCTTTAAGAAGGGCATCAATAAACTGCCAATGCGTTGGCAAAGATGCATTGATTGCATGGGTGATTACTTCGATTAATACAAATAAAAAATACATGAAAAAAAATCTTTAATTTTTTTCATACAAAACGGAAATTTCATAGGTAAAGACCTAATATAAGTTGATGATGATTACTTTAAGTTACATACTGACATATGGTTGCAGTTCTTTAAACAATATCGACATTACTAAACGCGTATCTTTGAAGACTGAGGAGTTCTGTTCAATGCCTTTATATCCAGGGTATACCTTGGTGTAGAATCTTACTTTTTGGTACTTTAGAAAAAGTATAAAATCACTATATTATATGTCCATATAAATTTCGAGTTCACTTTCCTCATGGATGCCATCATCAGGCCACCATTTTGGTGACATCGGGACCAACTTCGGATTATCCCTTTACATCAAAAAAAGAATTTTGAAAATCGGTCAACCAACGGCGGAGTTATCATTGAACACACAAAAAAATATACAGCCGAACGTATAACCGCCTCCTATTTTTGATAATGGAAGCGTTTAATAATGGAGCGACGCGATTCGTACCACCAGTGTGAATTGGACCTTAGACTATAGCTATGATTTTGTACTCATGAACTTCTTATTATTTGTGATGATGATGATGAGGATTACACACCATGACGTGCTAAGTTCATTTATCCTATTTAATAATACAATATTATTTTATTAATAATACAATATTATAACTAATTTATACCATTGTTTGATGACCCATAAATAAATGAAACGAGTTTTTACATAATTATGTAAATAAAGCAATTCTCTGCATAAAAGGACATGTGACTTGTACCGAGAAACAATATTATTGTTATTTTTGACAGGGCAGACAAAAATTACATAAATATCAAGGTTATTTTTTGTTCCGTTAAATTTTAACGGCAGAATACTGAACCTTCACTCTAAAAACTTTAATTTTAAGGGCTACTCAATGGGGAACATGCATTGTTTTTTTAATGGCTGTTCGAAAAGTACATAATAAGCCAGGAAATATTGTCTTTACAATGGCATATCCACGATCAACCGATGACGAAATACAGTCATCACAAAAGTGAGATCGTTGGAGAGAATTAAAAACTCTATACCTACACAAAATGATGAGTTAGCCTTTTGGAACATATAATCATTTTGCTGATTTAAAACAAATGCATGTTCCCTGTTTGAAAGAGGTATATACTCCTTACAAAATGCGTCACCTCAATAAGTTACATTTTCAAATAAAAATTGACACTGAATCTGTTCAGTGTAGTCACTGGCCCATAAAATTATATTTCCGCGGTCATAAATTATTGAAGAGTCCTCAGCAGTCCATCAATCGAACAAGAACCGTACATTTCACCGCAATGAGGGTATTTGATATTTTGTCTGCCGCTAGGGGGCAGACCCAATGCACATAATGCGTCATCTGGTGGCGCAAGTGGTATCAAAAACGGTCAACAAGAATTTTCGATTCCTTTTCCGTCACCAGGCGGCGCTCGGTAGCTCAACGGTCCTTGTCGTGTCAAAAAGCTCTCAGATGTCACGAATTTGTTAACAAACATCAAAATCCGTCATCTAGTTTATATATATATATATATATATTATAGTTTGATAAACAGACTGATATAGTCACATGCGCGTTCTAATTTCAGCAAGGAAGTAAGTTTAGTAAGATATAAATACCTTTAATAGCAAAGAAAACCGGTGACTCCGGGATGAAAAGGATTCCTATGATATGCACGATGTTCACAGCAAGAGCCAAATAACCGGTCGCTGCATACGACACGAAAGGTCCCACGCTGTACGCCGCCAGGGTGCCTAAGATACCCACTATGGAGGTAGAGGTAAGCAGTATACCACGAATGTCTGTGGACCTGAAAGCAGAAGACAATAACTTTGTTATTGACAATATCTATGATCATTTTTAGGGTTCCGTACACAAAGGGTAAGAACGGTACCCACATCACTTAGACTTCGCTGCCCTGTATCTGCATAACCGTGATAGATAGACAGTTGAAATTTTCACAGACAATGTGCGCGAGTCCTACTCACATTTGGCCGGTTTTTATTACGATAAGTTACGAAATAATTTTAATAATTTTAATTGTGTATTTTTATTTTACAACGGCCATTGTCCCGGCAGCCTTGAGAAAAATTGTTATGACTATAAGGATTAGTTCACACAGCAACGCGGCGCGGCGCTGCGCGGCTTATTTCCTGAATGTGAGGGGTTAAAAGATCGGCTATTGGCAATACACCTTTAATGCAAATGTCCATAGGTGGTGGTAATAGCTTACCGTCAAACTATCAGTCTGCAGGTTTGTCGCTCATCTTTTTATATAAAATGGATCGCTATTACAATGTTTCGCTAAAACTCGAAATCGGCTGGACCGATTTGGCTAATTTTAGTCTTGAAATATTTGTGGAAGTTCAGGGAAGGTTTAAACGGTGAGAATTATAATTGGAGGTGTAGTTATAATTATTTATTTATTCCAATTCATATTTTAGACAGCACAATGTGTGTCGGGCAGCACAACTACGAATAAATAAAAATTAAAATGGTAAAAATACTCACGCGATCTCCCCCACGTACACCAAGTTGCTGACAGTAACCATGCCCATGCCGAGACCACTTATGACGCGAATAGCGAAAACCATGGCGACGTTACGCGTGGTTACGATGAGGACGATGGCGAGGAGGTTGATGAGACCGCCGATGAACAGGCACGGCTTGCGACCGATCACGTTGGAGAGGTAGCTGGGGATGTAGGGGCCTGGACAGAAAATAAAGCTTATAAGGTTATCATCATAATTAATTGTAAAACGAATAGATCGTAGATATTCAAGTTGATGTAACAATCGGCGGGTCTCACATTAACGGTGGTCCAAATAGTGGAGGCGAGAATTTGCCATCCTTCACGGGTTGATTTTTTAACAATCTGTGTCAATCTCTGAAAAAACTGTTGCTTGTTGTTAAGTGGTTAATTTTTATACAGCGGTTTGATTACAGTGGATATTTACAATGAACCACTTATCAAAAATGTTTTTATTTCTTTAAAACAGCACGATATAGTATGTATTATTAGAAAACCTAGAATATTTTTCTCAACAGTATTTTTAGAGTGTGACACAGATTCTTTTAATTCAGATTCTTTAGTTCTAGTTCAGGTTGCTGTATAGCATTATATTATGGTTGATGATTAAGCTACTTACCAACAATAGCCCCAATATACAACAGTGACCCGATCCATGATACTTCGAAGTCGGAGATCAGCTCAGGCAGGGGGGTCTGGTTAGGATCCTGAAGCTTCGGGATGATGGGCGCCGACCAGCCCACGCTGTACCCATCTATGAACTGGCCGATGTTGACTGGAAGGAGAATGGGATTATGAGACCTTTTAACCTCCGAAGAAGATAGAGCACCCCTCTATTTTCGTAGAGCAAGTTTGACGCGTCTGTCCGTGGCATCGTAGCTTCCAAAGATATGAATTGATTTTGATCTACTTTTTGTTGTATATACTTTTTTTATTTTTTTATTTTTTTTAAACGTTTCTACTGGTTATATATAACATTACTAAATGTGTGTGTGTTTTATATAATATGTGTGTTATATATATATATATATATATATATAACACATCCAAAATATTATCTATTAGGCTGGAAAAAATGTTTTAAGGTCACAATATTTTTTGGGCGATTTAAACATGCCATTTTCGCGCGTACATCAAACCACAATAAATCAACTTATTACCATGGGAAAGAACAGCAAATCATGTTATAAATATTGTGTCTGCACAAAAACTGCACTTGAGAAAGTTTATTTTCATATGCCGAAAGGTGCAAGTATTAGGAAAAAGTGGCGCAAGGCGATGAGAAGAAACACCTCAAATCACTAGGATATTACATAAAAATTAATGATTAAATATGTTTACGAACGTTTCGCTATCGAGGTTGTTTTCGTCGAGGTTTGTAAATAAAACTAGTATGCGTAGGAAATCTATTTCAATCTTCAATGTACTGACTGATCTTCACAACAGTATAAAGTGCTCAATCAATATCTTGTTTCTCAAATCACACAACAGAACTGATAGGTTCTGTTGTGTGATTTGAGAAACAAGATCAAACAACAAACAACGAGAAGACAGAACCTATCGGTTCTGTTGTGTGATTTGAGAAACAAGATATTGTTTGAGCACTTTATACTGTTGTGAAGATCAGTCAGTACATTGAAGATTGAAATAGATTTCCTACGCATACGCATACTAGTTTTATTTACAAACCTCGACGAAAACAACCTCGATAGCGAAACGTTTGTAAACATATTTAATCATTAATTTTTATGTAATATCCTAGTGGTAAATACTAAATAAATATATTTAATAAATATACATATTTTGAAAACAAAAAAGTTACGATACTTGTAACATTCGCGGGAAGCGTGCCCGCTCTCCCCGCGCCCGCGCACCTCGAGATGTAAGATGTAGCTGTTATAATAATGCAATAAACGATTAGTTTGTAACTGACTACTTGTTTGCTTAGACCTGTCCCAATTTTCCCGCCCTCTTACTATGTACAAAGGCTGTATTTTTTTTTTAATTTTGTATTTCGAAAATTAGGCCTCAGATTCTAACATCTAAAAAAATTAAACCGAGATAATTATGATGTGTTTGGTATCAAAAGAAAGGTCTTGGCGAGCACACCACAAAAATGTACTTATATATAAAAATATGTATATATTACGAGCGGACCCGACAGACGTTGTCCTGCCGGGCTGATTTGTGAATCTAAATCATCCAGGGCGCCACTCGAACGCATACAATAAAATTCATTCAATCGGGCCAGCCGTTTAGGAGGAGTTCAGTGACATACACGCGTACAGTAGAATTATAAATATAAAGATATTATATGTGCACGGTAAAGTTTTTATAAACGTATGTTTATGCCATAAAATGTAACTCGTATCATGTTCAGCTGTAATGTTAAATATATAAAAAAAAAATTTATATCATAATATATATTAAATATATTGTTATCCTTCATAAAATATATTTTATTTTATAAATATAATTTACAACAGACAATGTACAACAAAATAAAAAATTATGTAACCCCTGAATTGTCAAGAAGTGAACGAGCTGATGATGATGAATTATGTTAAGAACACTCTCAATTACGTGAAATTTCAACCGAAGAAAATTAGTTTAAAATCCGTTAATCGGTTCATCCGTTTTTAATTACAAAAGGAAGATAAAATAAATTATTAGCACTTTTATATTTCGTTCGATAGATGTCACTATACGGTTCTTACATATTTTTGAATCGCAGTATCGCAGTAATTTATTATTTGGTATCGTTGTGTTTTGATGTGTATATAATAATTATAACAATATTATTATTATCCGCGCTCGTGAACATATTTTTTATTTCAATTATTGTTTTGATTACTTATTATCTATCTACAGAGTGTCCCAAAATTAGCACGTCACACTGACACCGGAAGTAGATGAACCCAAGACGCATTGAACAAGCCTAACATGCCCATAGAAAAGTTTCGTGGGTTTTGAGTTCTGACCAGTTTTAGTCATTTTTTTAAAATCACCATTTTTTTGTAATGTTCGTATCAGAGACTTTTTAAAATGCACTTTATTTTATTTTTTTTATATGTTCTCCTTCAAGACTAGTTACTTATTATGAAACAAACAATACTTAGTCGATATGTAAAGTAAAATAACGACAGTTGATAATCAATCTCAATTTTATTCTCACATAAAAATAATAGTTTCGACTTTGAGCAGCCACCGTGAAAAAAAATTACATCAAACATAATGAACAAATACCCTTAAAAACTTCCCTATGCCATGCCGATTCCAAAATGGTGTAACACTTGCCCTTTGATTCTTTACACAATACGTGGGTAGAGTGGGTTACAATGCGAGGTTGGCTGCACGACTGTATGCGGAAGTCCATGGGTGTACCCAGGTAGGGGCAGGGGGGCAGCTGCCCCCCCCCCCCCCTAGAAGATAAAATAAACGTCAATTTTCCAATTTTCAATATACCATACCGACCATCTTCTCGAAACAGGTATGAGCTGCCCTCCCAGCCGAAATCCTCCGCGAGGGTCGAGTACCAGATACGAGAGGCCCAGGCGCTGGAAGACCCTGCACTGTAGATGTTGATGTTGTTTTGGATGAAGTCCGTCAGGAGCCAGGTACTTCAGTGCGGATCATTGAACGACGCACTGGGATCCCAAAATCGTCGGAACATAGAATTTTAAAGCGGCACAGATACCATCCCTACCACATAACACGTGTTCAAATGCTTCTAACAAGTGACTACCAACGGCGCGTTGTATTTTGTCGCCAAATGATTGCTAAATGGGGAGAAAATCCAAACTTTTTTAATGATGTCTTGTGGAGCGACGAATCTGCATGTAAACGAGATGGATACCTTAATCTCCATAATCTTCATAGCTGGCGTCTAACCAACCCTCATGAAAAAAGAGAAGTTCGCTCCCAATATCAATTTAAAATTAACTTGTGGACAGGAATATTAAATGGCCCGTTAGTAGGACCATTCGAGTTACCAGCTGTCCTGAATGGAGAAAATTACTTAAATTTTTTGGATAATGATTTTCCAGTATTACTATAGTAATACTATATATATATCCCTGAGGAATTGAGGTAAAGGATGTGGCTCCAAAACGATGGCTGCGCCCGCGCCGTACGAGAGCACCTCGATATTGCATACCCTAACCGGTGGATAGGGCGACTGGGCCCGATCTTGTGGCCGCCACGTTCCCCGGATTTAAGTCCCTTGGATTTTTTCTACTGAGGATGTTTATAAGATAAAGTCTACGCAAAAACCGATTACATCTGAGGCTGAATTAAGGTAAAGGGTATTTGAAGCAGCCCGTGAAATATCGACCATAAGCTTAATAAGAAGTCTCAACCGAAATTTTATACGAAGGTGTCATTTGTGCATAAGAATGGGAGGAAGACAATTTGAAAACTTGTTGTAAACAAAATAAATGCACAATTCATAGGAAACCTTTTTTTTTTCTTTCAAAACCTACACCCCCCGCCCACAAATCTCTGCATCTGGCTCGATGACGTCATTTGGCGCTCTAGCGTCAGGGAGAACGCGGGGAGAAGAAGTGAGATTAAAAACTTCATTCCAGCGAGCGAGGTGCAGAGATATTGTGTTATTCACACTAAACTGTTGTCTGCTCTGGCACTATTCAAATACTGTCCACGTCCACAACAGATAGCATTTCGGTGTTAACAGCGTAATATTTTTTATCTCTTTCAGTCCCAATTACTAAGCCAGTTAAAAAAAGACACCCTACTAGACCAATTATCTACCTACTTGATCGTGGCAACTGCAGGACTTACTGGTTTATTTTTATTTATTCCGCTTACGTAGGGCATTGATGAGAAACAACTAAAATTTGATAATTTATCAATAATATACAATACAAGTGTACACCATTTTGGAATTGGCATAGCATAGGAAAGTTTTTAAAGGTATTTGTTCATTATTTTTGAAGTAATTTTTTTTCACGGTGGCTGCTCAAAGTCGAAACTATTATTTTATGTGAGAATAAAATTGAGATTGACTATCAACTGTCGTTATTTCACATAACTTATCGACTAAGTATTGTTTGTTTCATAATAAGTAACTAGTCTTGAGGGAGTAAACATAAAAAAAAGTAAAATAAAGTGCATTTTAAAATGTCTCTGATACGAACATTACAAAAAAATGGTGATTTTAAAAAAATGACTAAAACTGGTCATAACTCAAAACCCACGAAACTTTTCTATGGGCATGTTAGGCTTGTTCAATGCGTCTTGGGTTCATCTACCTCCGGTGTCAGTATGACGTGCTAATTTTGGGACACCCTGTATATTCTAGGGTCTAAAAAGGACGAAACAAGAAAATAATTCAGATAGGTACAATAACCTAACCAAGAGCATGTGAGGACATGTCTAAGGAGGGTTCCGTAACTATAACCGCGTAAAAGGTATTTTCAAATTACTTCAAAAGTTACTGTCCGATTTCGTTCGAAATAATTTTCGTAAAGAGTTTTTAGCATGGTCTATCATCATGGAAAAGTTTAGAAATACCAGGGGGCGGGGGACCAACTTATAAACCATTTTAGAGGCCGATTACTCGTAAATGGTGGACTTTGTAAAAAAATCACGTATAAAACATTACCTTTATTTTAAAAGACCTATTCTACGATACCCCACACGATGGAGTGGAGTTAACCCCACTTCACATGTATGGGGAGCCACCCCTAAAATATAAAATTATTATTATTTTATGATATACATATATACACAATCTATAACTATACCAAATTTTATTATTATATACAGAAGCTAGAAGCGGAGACAGACAGACAGACAGCTTAGTTTAGTTTCGCTCTGTCCGTAACCCTAAAAATGGTCAAGGCCCTGGTCGCACCTGCTTTATAAGGTTCGGAACAGTTGATGTCAAATCGCAGGCGGCTGTATCTATCTTGGGGTATGCGTGTGAATGACGAATATACGCATTTTCTAGAAAATTCTATAGGCCTTAGGGTCAGCTCACTCTAAGGCCCGTATTAATAAACCGTTCTCAAACTCATTCTCAAGACCTTAAGGTGGAAAATTTGGTAACCGATTGATTTATAAGCAGACTATCACAGATATACGAATGATCAAATTATTCAACAAAATGTATCAATATAATGTATCAACAGTAGGTTCGTTTCTAATTTTTTTGCATTAAGGCACTACTGATGTTACGAGTAATAATAGGTATATATTCTTTGGTTAACCTTTAACTGTGTACGAGATGTACACATCTTTGGACGTGGGGTCGTTGGGACTCCTGTGCTTTACGTTAGTATTTATAAGGATTGGTAAAATCAACTACGGATATTTTGGGTGTATGACCTACTGCTCATATAAAGACATTTAGGCAAAAAAATATTGTCATAATCAAAGTAAAAAAATGAAGTGAAGCTGTGCTCAACGCAAACTCGCCCATACAATATGATCTCTTTTACAGTTTTAGAGCGCGACGCTCAAGAGGCTAAATATTATTTCGAAAAACTGACAAGGTTTAAACGTGAGGTATTTATTGGCAATCAAAGCACAATGGTTTTCAAATTTGTAAGCATTCTGTACGATTTCTGCGATTTAAATTTTTCTGCAGCTATATTTTCTTTAATTTTTTTATTTGCATCTTCACTTTCATAATATTTTAGAAAAATTTATCTCTGATTGGTGTTTCGGACACTAGCAATATCATCCTCGGGGTCCGAGTTATCGCAGGCCATAAGAAACACAGTGATCTCATCTTCAACTGAAGGGTTTTCTAAGCATAATACTTTCTTTTCAACTTAATTATTACTGTCCATTTTTGTAAAAAAAAAGCCTAAAACAAATATTTTTACCATATAAAATATTTTGTATGTAAAACGTGGACGTGGGGTCTCAGAGGCCCCGTTTAAATTTTAAAAATGAAATAGTAACGTGTTTTGATGTCGGCGACATGAACTTTGTTTGCAATAATGCTTTGTTTTGCGACTAATTGCAAAGGTACTGAGAGGCTTGGCGCGGGGGGGATGTCGGGACGTGCCTTATTCACGAAATTTGCAATTGACTCGGGGTCTCTGAGACCCCACGTCCACGGTTAAGGGTGAGTATCGCTGGAAATAATCCTAGTCCATCTATAAAGTGTAATAGTTTATAATACTCGTGTATGTTTGTAGACCTACAAATTCCCTTTTCACAACCTGTCAGGAAGTTAAGTAGGTAGTGAAAATGGAACAAGGCAATTTTAAGGCTCCCACAGACGAGAGGCCGATCCATTTAGAACTGACGTCAGTTCGCCTGAGCGGATTCGAGCACACACACAGAAAAATCGCATCAGTTCGTTCTGTTTTGCCGCGAGATACGGTCGTGTTTATGAATTGTAAATTCACTACGCTTGTACACGATACACGCCCGCACGTCCGCGACTCTGACGAAAACTGAAACGATTTGTCACACATGTGTTCAGTCCAGAATTAATGTTGCCAACTTAGTAGGAATTTAGTTGTAAGTAGTGTTTTAGTAGGAAAGAGCCAGACAGTAAGCAATCATATGCAAAATGGCCTAGGTTAGGCATAAAAAAAAAAAAAGGAGTTGACATCTTAACATAATACATCGTAGCGTTTGTCCGTAATTTGCTTAAAAATCCGTTTAATTACTATATACCTAAAATTTCCTAGTATATTTTAATATAACAAAACTTAAAAGGTGGTGATTTTGGTGGGGGCTTTAAGTTAGCTAATGTAAATACCTAGCATAGCATAAGGTACATAATGTAAATAATAAATGTACGTACCTGAACCATACCTACCTAATGTCAAAGTTAACAAACTATTATTTTTAGAATCCTTGAAGTTTGTTAGTAATTCTAAAAAGAGTATTCTGGAAAAGAGTATAATTTTTTAGATTTCATTTATAATACTAGTTTAATTGAAATGAAAATATTAATTGTGAAGGTTAGTAGAAAAAATAAAAAATTAAACTCTTGTTATTTGAGGCATAACTCAGCTGTTAGGAATACTTATATTGGCTTGCCCAGCCGTTGAGTATGGATTTGTTTTGCATATTGCATAACGTTGCTTCACATGGACAATGGACATCAATATACTCATGGATCAAAATGGGAAGAAAACTTTGATAAAGTTTAAAAATCATTTCAGACGAATAATAATTTTGATCTTGAAATTTATACAAAGCATCTTACTTAGATTGCATGCAATGGATAAAATATAGCCTCCGTGGTCTAGTGGGTAGACCATATATGGGCAACAACCAGCCCGCGGGCCGGATCCGGCCCGCTGTAAGATATGATCCGGCCGCGAGAAATTTTGAATAAAACCCAATAAAAAAAAATTACAATAGGTACTACTTAGTGCGTACGTAGTTAGTACTACTAGAGTGACAGTGAGGCGGCAAACTTCAAATCCTTTGATATTTGCCGCCTCACTCTTTGATATTTGCCGCCATTCGGCTTGCTCGATCAAATTCTTTGAGGTTTGCTGCCTCACGGGCGACACATCAAAATATTTATTGCTTCTCAATTATTCTAAAGTAGTTTATTCCAGATTATTCTTTCATTTTGCCTATATAAGCGGGTGGATGGCCCGAACGTTAGTTAGTTCTATTTGAGTTACCGAGGTGATAACTTGGACAAGCGATATCCTAGCGAACTGCTTGAGCCGTCAACTTGCTTTTTGACTATGTGTGCTCTTATGCCGTATCTTGAGTGGTTACTAACTATAGTTTGTAATTAAGTTAATTGAATGAAAATTAAACAAAAATGATGTCTGGTGGAAAGAAACGCAAAGTAGATACAGATAGTCGCCAGATTCAAGAAAAATGGACTGAAGAATTCTTTTTTATCTTGCACAATGGTAAGCCTATTTGTTTGCTGTGTAATGAATCCATTTCAGTAATGAAAGAATTCAATATAAAGAGGCATTACTAATATAAGCATGTTACGCTGCACTCACTGACAGGACAATTAAGAACAGACAAAATCCCGAAGCTTACCGAAAATTTGAAAAAACAGCGACATATGTTTTATAAACAAAGAACACAACTTGATAATGTTGTGAAAGCTAGTTTTATAGTTAGCTCAAAATTGGCAAAGGCATTAAAACCATTTGCCGAAGGAGAATTTATCAAGGAGTGTATGTTAGATGTTTGTGGTATTTAGTGTCATGAAAAGAAAAAATAATTTGAATAAATTAGTTTGTCAAAACGAACTGTTTTCGACGTATAGAAATGATGGCTAATGATATAAAAACAACATTGACTGACCGTAAGGCTGGTTTTGAATCATTTTCCATAGCATTAGACGAGAGCACCGATTTGTCTGACACAGCTCAACTGACTATATTTATTCGAGGTGTTGATAAGTAGTTCACTGTTACTGAGGAATTGCTTGCTTTACAGCTGCTAAAAGGAACCACTACAGGAGAGGATATTTTTATTGAAGTTCAAAAGGTATTCACAAGTTTTGGCTTACCATGGTCAAAATTAATTGGAGTATGCACTGATGGTGCAACTTCTATGGTCGGCTTACGTAAAGGTTTCATCGGAATTTTGAATGAAAAAGCAACAGAATTAAATGTGCAAAAGATGATTTGATAGTCCTTCATTGCATTATCCACCAACAGAACTTGTGTTCTAAGTCCATTCGACTCCAGAATGTTATGAATGTGGTAGTAAAAACCATCAACTTATTCGATCCCGAAGGCTTAACCATCGTCAGTTCCAGGCGTTTTTGGATGAAATATCAGCTGAATATAACGACGTAACATCGTTGTGAAGTGACATGGCTGAGCAAAAAAAAATGTTGAAACGGTTTTACGAGCTTAGAAATGAGATAGCAGACTTTACGAAAATAAAAGATAAAGCACTACCTAAATTAAGTGACCCAAATTGGATATGTGCGTTAGTATTTCTGGTCGATCTTACAGGTTATTTGAATGATTTAAATTTGAAACTTCAAAAACAAGGACAGTTAGTAAATGATTTGTACAGCCATTTGAAAGCGTTTCAGATCAAACTACGCTTGTGGGAGTCACAGATGCTGTCTGATAACAGTTACCATTTCAACACGCTCTATGTGTATGAAAATATAGCTTATGCTCAATATGCTGAAGAACTCAAGTCACTGTCGGAACAATTTTCGAACAGATTTAGCGACTTCAAAAACATGGAAGACATAAGGTTTCAGTTTATTTGCTACTCCTACAAAATGTAATGTACAAAATGCTCCAATACACTTACAAATGGAGTTAATTGAGATTCAAGAAAACTAATTCCTAAAATCCAAATTAGAAGACGTCTGTTGTGCGATTTCTACAAAAAATACCTAGAAAAAGACAATTTTCCTCAGCTTAGAAAACTCGCAAGAAGATTAATTTGTGCGTTTGGCAGTACTTATAAATGCGAACAGTTCTTTTCATTGATGAAAGTTAATAAATCAACACATCGTACAAGACTGACTGACGATAATTTGGAAAATTCTTTACGTCTTTGTAGCAGTGGAATTAATCCAAATATGGATGGATGGATTAGTTTCCCAAATTCAAGCTCAAGTGTCCCATTGATTTCGGTATATTGAACTTTCATAGTTTGTAACAATTGCAAATTTAAAGATTTAATTATAATATACCATTTTTTTCAATTTCATTTTGTTATTTTAATAAATTGTACTATAATAACATAGTCGTATTATTTCATGTCTAATATCTATCGCAGAAAATAATAATACTACTTTAAAATGCACTAAGTACTTTTAAACGCGGCCCGCGAACGTATTTGCACGCTAAGGTTTGGCCCTGAACATGTCAAAGGTTGCCCATACCTGGGTTAGAGCTTGGCTCTCGTCTCGGAGGTTCGATTCCCGCATTGGAACAATAAAAAATGTTATTTCCAAGTTTGGTTAGGACAATGCAGGCTGATCATCTGATTGTCTGACAAGAAAGATGATCCATGCGTCGGATGGGCATGTAAAAAGTCGCCAGTAGTGTCGATTATCCGTCCCACTGGGTTATGAGAGTAAAAGTAGGAGAGAGTGCTCTAGTGTACTGCGCACACACTTGGGTACTATAAAATAACTCCTGCGTAGCTGGCCTGGTTTCAATTAAATCGGCTACCGTCACCGAAATCGGTGTGTGGGAGCTATTATAATAAAATATAAGTACTAAAACTTCATACATAAAATGATATTGGTGGTATTTAGTTTCCACACCACAACAAACTTGCTAAAAGTATGTGTATGAGAAAGGCGTGGAAAACGGAGTCTATTGCTATAGGTTGCATATTATGTATAAAGTTTGTAGAAAATATAATTAAATATAAAAACTGACAATTAAACAGTGTGGGAATTAAATGATAAAAAAAATCAATTTATAAAATCAAATTATGGTCACACATATACCTGTTTTGCTAAATTTTCGCATCACAAGTATTATCTTTCGAACATGATAATTTTTGTTTACATTTTATTGACCATAGGCAAACTATGTTGAAACGAGCATAGCCAAATATCTCTTTAGATACCATGCTAGCTTAATTATTAAAATCTAAACGCCTAATTCAACTCCGATGGGGTAGTCCAAAGCGACTTCAAAGATTTTATTGATTCCTGCCCGAATGGTTTTTTTAGTAAAGGAATCAATGAACTACCTATGAGAAGGCAAAAGTGCATAGATAGCAATGGTATACTGGTATACTTTGATTAAATAAATATATTATGTTTAAGAAAAAACGTCTTTATGTTCCTCCTTTACAAAACGCCAATTTCATATGTCATAATATTAAATTTTAGTTTATTATTTGGCTCTTTATTTTACTTTAATAATTGAAATAAATAATTATATTTTTAAGTATATATTTACAATAAAAAACAGAAAACCATTTAAACGCAGTTGATTTTTATTATGAAATGGAGCAGGAAACGAACAAACGTATCGCCTGATGGTAATCCCAACAAACAAACTCGTAATATAAATTAAGGCTTGTACGACTTCCAGTTGTATTGTAGTTTTATAATAGTAATGAGGTGACCAATAAGGTCTTTTAGGCCAACTTGCGCAGAACTGGGTTAAATTTAACCCTGGATTAAATGTCATGTCATCAGTCTCGTTATTCGTATTTATGAAAGAGAAGGCATGCTATTTTAACCCACGGTTAACTTGTGGGAATAGTGGTAGCCCCAAAGGGTGATCTCCGACCGAGCGAGGTGGTATGCTCGGTCAGGCCGAAGTCCACTTGTATGCATTTCAGATGTTGTATATATACCGCCGATCTTAGAAAATTTCGATAGCGCGATTCAGGATTGTGGCGCTAATTGGTCCGCCACATCACTCCCCCCCCGAAGACCTCTGGTCTAGGATAAGGAAGATAGGAGGGTAAGACGCATATTATCGCAAGCATTTATAGTATATAGCAAGTAAATAATGGTTGTGTCACTCGTTTCGCTTGCGGGACGGCCGGGGGTGAGGGAGGAGGAGGAGGGCGGCGCGCGATATAGCACAGCATGAACTCAGCGTATCATACTATTTTATAGCGTATAGTAAGCCAATAGTAAATAGTACAGTACACTGTGAACGTGTCCAAAACAATGTATGGTGCGCGATATTGTTGTGCTATGAGCTACATACTATATGCTATTATATTATAGCGTGTTCTGAAAGCCGCTTTATAAGCGATTTGAACTGACCAAATTAGGTGATTGAAAAACCTATATTGTAGCAAAGCTACATTTGTTTGAAGTTAAAATCAATTATTGCGGCGCTCCTAGAGTCATCTATGTTCTATTAGCTTATTTATGGTTAGTCATTTTAGCCTTACTCTGATGATAATATTCTTATATCGATTTTCTTTTGATTTAAATCTTAGAAATAAAACATTGTAACTATTGAATAAATACTAATTATTAATATTTATATATAATTTATGTATAATATTTAAAAAAAATAATTAAATACTTTTTTATGGTTATAAATCATAAAATACTATTTAAAATACAGTAAAAGTACATTATTATCATATTGATATCTTTTTTTTAATTTCGATCTTTTGTCCTTTACGCTTTATCAAATGTAAAAAAAAGAAGAAGAACAGGCACTTCGAATAAATACTAAGTTAAGGTCGACTTACCCGAGCCTGTCATATTGAAAGCTTTATGACAGGAGTACAGACCAGAAATAACAAGGACACTGGGATCACATATCATCAGTAAGTATCGTATAATTTCGAAATTTCAACATAAAATTACATGAACTTAAAATGCCATACAGTGTTGCCGCGTATGCCAGAATCAAGTTTCAATATTTTTATGATGTGAATTTATTGTCATTGTATTTTATTTTTATTATAATGTCCTATTTCATTTATCTAACCAAGTTATTATGATTCTACCCATGAAACTAAGTATCTATTCGCAAGGAGAATGGGTCGAAAAATATGAAAAAAATATTATGAAAACGTTACAGTTAAACATATTATCATTTACATATTGGCGTTTTGTAAAGGAGGAACATAAATTCGATTTTTTTAAACATAATATATGTAAGAGGGTCAGAATTTACATCCGGACCATCAGACATTGTGTGGGCTTAAATGGGTGTCATGCAAAGAGAACAAAATTCACTATAGTTAATCAAGGAATACTGGCACAAAGCGAAACGTAGGACAGTTCCGTAAGCACTTAATGTTCACTCATTGGCGATTGGAGCGAAAGTGAGGGTGCTCCGCCCCGCCAAAACGTAGTTGCGCCTATTCGCCGCTTGGTAGCGCGCTTGCGCTTCGTTTCGTGTCCGTACTTATGACCAGTTGCGACATATATTTATTTAATCAAAGTATAAAACATTGCTATCTATGCACTTTTGTTATCTCATAGGAAGTTTAATGATTCCTTTACTAAAAAAACCATTCGGACAGGTATCAATAAAATCTTTGAAGGCGCTTTGGACTACCCCATCGGAGTTGAATTTTTTCCCTTGTAAGAAGTTATCCAAATTTCGAAAAAAATGGTAATCTGTTGAAACAAGGTCCGGGGAGTACGGTGGATATCTTAGACATTCCGATTAAAGCTCCTCTAATTTGGTAGCCGTCTGTTGTGCAGTGTGTGGTCTAGCGTTGTCCTGAAGCAGCAGTGGCCTAGAGCGAATGACCAACCTCGGTTGTTTAGCAGCTAACTATTCCATCATGATTTGCAGTTGCTGGCAATAAACATGTCCCGTAATCGTCTGGCTAAATGTAAGAAAGCTGCAGTAAACGACACCTAGTCCACCAAACGCTCACAAGTAACTTTTTTTGAGTCATTTTTCACTTGGGGCAGGCTTTGGCTGGTTCGCCAGGGTTCAGTCATCGCGATGAGCGTTTCCGATTGTCGTACAGGATCCACTTTCCATAAGAATAATATTAGGTTTTGTCGTACTGGTCACTTTGATCACAAATATATCTTCTTTGGTTAGGAATTCCAATTCAATATTTATACCGCTATTTAGTCATGCATTTGTGTTTCCAAAACCGTAATTCATTTGTTTTTTCTTCTTTTGGTTTTTTCTTTGCGTCACTCTGTTTACAAAATGGAAAACTTGAAATATCGTATTATTTTCGAGTACGAGTTCCATCGTGGCACCAGTGCTGCAGAAACGGCTCGAAGGATTAATGATCTGTATAGCGGCGGTGGCGCAAAATAAAACACAGTGCGTTTTTCGTTCCAATGTTTTCGTTCTGGAAATTTCGACCTGCTGAACAAGCCCCGTGGACGGGCGGAGACCAAAGTTGATAATGAAGAATTGAAGGCTATTGTGGAAGCGGAACCATCGCAAACCACGTCCGAGTTAGCTGCAGGCTGCGGTGTTAATGATAAAACTGTTTTAACCCACTTGAAGCAAATTGGGGAGGTGAAAAAGCTTGAAAGGTGGGTACCTCATGAATTGAGTGCAACAAACCGACAAGCGCGCGTCGACTGCTGCGTTACATTACTCAACAATGAAGGGATTTAAATCGAATCACCTGTGATGAAAAGTGGATAATCGGAGCCTGTACGATAATCATCGCAAAGGCTTTTACCCTTAACCCTTAATTAACCCTTAACCCTTTAAACCCTAAAAACCCTGGCGAACCAGCTAAAGCCTGCCCCAAGCGAAAATTGACTCAAAAGTTACTTGTAAGCGTTTGGTGGACTAGTGCCGGTGTCGTTCACTACAGCTTTCTTAAATCGGGCCAGAAGATTACGGCAGATGTCTATTGCCAGCAACTGCAAATCATGATGTAAAAGCTAGCTGCTAAACAACCGAGGTTGATCATTCTGTCTAGGCCACTACTGCTTCAGGACAACGCTAGACCTCACACTGCACACCATACAGCTACGAAATTAGAGGAGCTTCAATTGGTATATCTAAAACATCGACTGTACTCCCTGGACCTTGCTCCAACAGATTACTATCTTTTTCGAAATTTGGATAACTTCTTGCAAGAACAACAAAAAATGTTGTTTCCAAGTTTGGTGAGGACAATGCAGGCTGATCACCTGATTGTCTGGCAAGAAAGATAATCCATGCGTCGGATGGGCATGTAAAAAGTCGGACCTACGCCTGATCTCTCGCCGGTCGTATCGGTTATCTGTCCTACTGGGTTACGAGAATAAAAGTAAGAGAGAGTGCTTTTGTGTACTGCCCACACTCTTGGGCACTATAAAATTACTCCTGCTTAACTGGCCTGATTGCAATGAAACCGGCCACCGTCACCGAAATCGGTGTGGGGAGTTATTATTTATTATTATAAAAGTATGCTATATACACTACTATGTAGAGTAAACTCCAGTCGTGCGTCGGAGCTGACACAGACACTCTTCAGGGTACCGTAATACATAAGGAACCCTTATATTTTCGCTCTGTTCGTCAGTCTGTCTGTCTGTCTGTCTGTCCGCGCTTCTAGCTTCTGTAACTATAAATATAAATTGATAAAATTTGGTAATGGTATAGATTGTATAGATCTAGGTTTTAGTATCATAAAATAATAATAATTTTATATTTTAGGGGTGGTTCCCCATACATGTGATGTGGGGATGAAAAATATTTTTGCCTCCTACCCCATCGTGTGGGGTATCGTTGAATAGGTATTTTAAAATAAAGGCAAGATTTCATACATAATTTTTTACAAAATCAGTAGAGTAATCGGCCTCCAAAGTGGTTTATAAGTTTGTCCCCCCTCTGGCATTTCTAAACTATGAGACTTAGAAACTTTCAATTTCGGACAGTAACTTTTGAAGTAATTAAAAAAAAAACCTTTTACGCGGTTATAGTTACGGAACCCTCCTTAGACATGTCCTGACATGCTCTTGGTTAGGTTTTTAATCTTGTGTACCTAATTCTTCATTATGCTATATGAAGACGATAAGTAAAAGTGTAGTATATCTGTTCAATAATCAGCTTTGCCTTTTTAACCGACTTTCAAAAAGAGGAGGCGGTCAACCGTTCGGCTGTATATTTTTTTTGTATGTTCAACAATTACTCCGCCGTCTGTGGACCGATTTTCAAATTATTGTTTTGATTTAAAGGGTATAATCCCAAATTAATCCATTTGACATCAAAGTGGTGACCTAATGATGGGATCCATGAGGAATCGAGGGAAATCCTCGAAATTTATATGGATACATATTATGCTGATTTCTACTTTTTCTGAAGTAGTCTAAGTATATGCTACCAAAAAGTAAGATCTTCTGTCCAGTACTTTTGGGTCCAGGGTATAACCCTGGATTAACTCCCGAAAAAACTAGATTGGTTTGACCCTGACCACACTTATTCACACATCAAATGAACAGGTCAAGAACATTTTAAAAGTTTTTTGAACTTATTGTGTTAACTATACATATAATAATAATGCTAGTTTATGGAGAAAACTTCGCATTTTTTGTAATTAACTTTTTGTTTCTTAACATGAATTAAATAATTCGCGACTGCTTATAAAAGAAACAATAAAATTACAACATTCACTTAAACTTACTAAAAATAAAAAAATCCTATTGCTATCATCGCTAACGGCTAAACGCAGAAGCTAACCATTTTTGGTTAGCTTATGAAATAAAAAAATGATTTTTTTATTGTTCACCTATTTTCTGTCCTCAAACTTACCGCAAGCAACGATGAGGATCTGCGTTCGTAAATACTGCTTCATGGTGACTCACTATACATAACTACACATTAACTGATTACGAACTAAAAGGTCGCATCGTGAAGCACTAGGTTATATATAAACTAGTTCATCTGCGATTGGAAAAAAAGTTGTAGTCAAGAATTTAAAAAAAAACTCGATATAGATTACCGTTTTTTTTTGTGTTACTTTTTATTTTCCTGAGATTTTATTTATCTGTTTTGCTATTTTTATACAAAAAAATTGTGGTGGGCCACCATTATCACTTATAGGCATAAAAAATAGCTTAAAACCTACTCTCATACCTACCGAATACACCTGCAAAAATTCATTCGTTCGTTTCAGAGGAGTTCTGGGCCTTTAGTCAAGATGCATTCGATAACTTCGACGGCGATGTTCGAAAACAAAATATATGTGATTTGACATAAGGCATCGCAAGCGATATGTCAATTATCGATGACTTATATGTCAAATGCCATACATTTTTGATTTCGAACTTCGCCGTCGAAATTATCGAATGCATCTTGACTAAAAGCCCTGTAACAAGACCAATAAAAAACATGATATAGGAGAATTTTATATAGACGTAAGATCAGATCTTACATTTCATGTCTGTTATGGAGTTTCCATAGCCTAGTGGGCTACCGATTGATTCGCATGTGAGAGAGTACATGTTTCTATTCCCAGGTTGTGGCTTGTACCAATGAGGCTTGTTCAGATAACAGGTACATTATACAGACGCTCTAACGGCGAAGGAAACCATCGTGAGAAAACCCGCACATGGTTAGCCCCAGATGTATTGACCAGTCATTCCTCTGGACTAGGCTGACTGTGTTGTGAGAATGCCGTGTATGCTTGGGCAACCATAATATGACATTCAAAACCACCTGTCCCAGGTACTACAGTATTTCAAGAGCGGTTAATTCATTCGGAGAATTTTGTTTAATAATCCAAATATGACGGATAAAAAGGCCTAAGCTTTTTTATGGAGTAAGACCATCAAACCAGCAGACGTATCGCCTGGTGATGAGATGGTAAGATATTAACGCTAGTAATTGATATTCCGAGGTTATATTACATGCTGAATTGCTGGTCTTTTGAGCCTCCTCCCTCACTCACTTGACGAAATACATGCCTTATTTAACACAAGTTTCCTATGTTAACGTGTTATTTTTTATCTTGGCGGCCATTTCATACTACTATTCTTATGATCAAAATCTATACTTATATTATAAAGAGGAAAAGTTTCTTTGTACCTTTTCTTGCATTGAACAGGCTCCAAAACTACTGAACCGATTTTGATGTAATTTAGCAGAGATATAGAATAGACCACGAGAAAGGACATCATAAAAAATGTTTTGCGTTAAAAAGTACGTTTTCCGCTAGCCTATCTTTTGCGTCGTGCACGAAGTCGCGTGTTGCACGCGACTTCGTGTAGTTATACTAACTAATTTTTTATAAACTTTCTTAGAAAAAACATAATAAATCATAGTTTAGCAAGTATATTTTTAAAACGACCCACATTTTTCGATTCGATTCGATTACCAATTACTATAAAACAAATAAGAACCTTTTCCCATAAGTTGAATTAATTTATAACTTTCTAATAAACTGGGAATGTGAAAATTGAGAGGAAACCGAGGTCTCTAAGGAGACAAAGGGTCAGATCACACCGAAACGAATCGCGACGCGACGAGACGCTGCATTTTTTAAGATAGCGATTTAAAATGGAACTTTATTTACTACACAAGAAGATACTCACGTCGGACATCTGCCAACGCGCTGTAGAATGTGACCCGGAATGGTTCCTTGCTCTGCTGAATAGGTGCCTCACCGTCGCCTGCTTCCGCAAACAGTGGATCCGGCGACTGTGGTGGTGCTAAGGAAGCCGGGCAAGGAATCGTACCGGGTACCAAAAGCCTATCGTCCGATCGGCCTCTTGCCTGTTCTCGGCAAAATCTTCGAAAAGATGCTGGTCGCCCGACTTAGATTCTACCTGCTGCCCAAGATTAGCCCTAACCAGTATGGTTTTATGCCCCAAAGGAGCACCGAAGACGCCCTCTATAGGTTGGTGAACCACGTCAGAAAACAGAGGGAGGAGAAGAAAATTTCTGTCCTGGTGTCACTGGACATAGAGGGGGCCTTCGACAGTGCTTGGTGGCCGGCCATAAAGGTTAGGTTAGCTGAGGTTGGGTGTCCGGGGAACCTGAGGTGGCTGATCAGCAGCTACCTGAGTGAAAGAGGAGTGAATGTAAGGTATGCTGGTATGGAAGTGAGCAGGGAGACCAACAAGGGGTGCGTGCAGGGGTCCATAGGCGGACCAATCCTGTGGGACCTCTTGTTGGACCCCCTGCTATGGATGTTAGAGGAAATGAGTGTGTTTAATCAAGCGTTTGCCGACGACATCGTTTTAGTTTTCGAGGGAAAGACGGCTCTCGAAATCGAAATGAAGGCGAATCTAGTATTAGAAAAAATTAAAAAGTGGGGGGAGCTAAATAAGCTTAAGTTCGCCCCCCACAAAACATGCGCCCTAATCTCCACGAGGAAACTGAGCTACGACGTGCCTCGACTCGCGATGGGGGGTGTGGAAATACAATACTCAAAATCATTGAAAGTACTAGGACTTACCATAGACGGCGGCCTTACATTTAACGAGCACGTGGGAGAAGCGTGCAAAACGGCTATAGCACGTTACAAGCTCTTAGCTAGAGCAGCGAGAGTAGGCTGGGGGCTTAACCCCCAGATAGTTAAACTTATGTATACGGCGGTTATAGAGCCGACTATTCTGTATGCATCGGCAGCGTGGGCACCCACCGTGGAAAAGATGGGGGTCCAGAAAAGGCTCAACTCCGTCCAACGGGGTTTTGCCCAGAAGATCTGCAGAGCATATCGGACCGTCTCCCTGAACTCGGCAATGCTGCTGGCTGGGATACTCCCTCTTGATCTCAGGATACTCGAAGCTTCGAGGCTCTATGAGATCAAGAAGGGGGTGCCGCACCCGGTGTTGAAGGACAGGGAGGTGGAGCGAATGGCTCCAGCGGTCGAGGACCCACATCCGGCAGAGCAGGAAGAGCTGAGGTTCGGGTTGGTAGATGAGGACTCTTATGCGGACGTGGTTAACAGCCACGTCCATAGGATCTATACGGACGGCAGCAAGATTGAGGGTCGAGTCGGAGCCGCACTCTCTGTTTGGGAGGGAGAGGCCGAGACGAAGGCCGTCAAGCTTGCGTTGCCGCCGTATTGCACCGTCTACCAAGCCGAGCTTCTAGCGCTCCAGAGAGCTGTAAGTTTAGCCTGCAAGAGTGGAATGGCGAAGGTCGGTATCTTTAGCGATTCCAGATCGGCTCTCCAGGCTGTCACCCTTAGTTCCCCTCATCCCCTGGCAGTGCAAACAAGGGCGGCCCTCCGAAAAACTGCATTGCAGAGGCGGGAGGTCTCCCTGTTTTGGATTAAGGCGCACGCGGGGTTGAGAGGGAATGAGAGGGTTGACGAACTAGCCAAGGAGGCCGCGCTGAAATCGAAAAAGAAACCTGACTACGATCTGTGTCCTGTTTCATTCGTCAAGCGTATTTTAAGAGAGGATACGGTTGTGGAATGGGACAGGAGATATGAAGTGGGAGGGACGGCCGGAGTCACAAAACTCTTTTTCCCAAGCGCTGCTGCTGCATACAGGGTAGTCAACAAGATAGACATCACACACTACACCACACAGATACTGACCGGACACGGCGGATTCGCCTTCTACTTGAACAGGTTCAAGTTGAAGGAGGATCCGTCGTGTTCGTGTCAGCCGGGAGTTCAGGAGACGGTTTCTCACCTGTTACTCGAGTGCCCCATTTCTGCTAGCGATAGATATGATATCGAGCAAAAATTGGGCACATCGGTGACGGGTGAGAATCTGCCTGCCATCCTGGGGGGAAAGAAGAGGGATATATTCCTCTCATTTTGTAAAATGATTGTGTGTGTAGTCAATAAGAAAAACTGTGTTATTTTAGTGTGATTTTAGTTAGGCTCTATTTATAATATGTTTTTGTGATATTAGGTTAGTCTTTTACTTTGTGCCGTCGTTTATTGTTGACATTTTTAATGGTTTTTAAATTGTATTGTTGAATTTTATTATTTTATTTTTAATTGTATTTTATTGGAATTACTATTTTAATTGATTAACTTTTTAAGATCTTACTTTAAATTGAAAATTTTAATTGTATTTTATTGTATTATTTCGGATTTTATTGTATCATGGATGTTTTATTATAATTATTGGCTTTTAAAAATTGTTCTTTATATTAATCTTTTTCTTATAGAAATATAAATTTTGACAAGTACATTGTACCTCATGACAGAATTACTATTGTAATAAAGAATTGAACCATTGTAATATATGTTAAAAATAAGAAATTGTAAAAGTAGATATAAGACTATTAAAAAATCAGAAAAAGAACTAAAAAGATAAAAGAATAAGAAAGATAAATAAAAAGCCCTGATCATGTTAGGGGGAGGAAAAAAAAAAAAAAAGGGTCAGATCACACCGAAACGAATCGCGACGCGACGGGACGCTGCATTTTTTAAGATAGCGATTTAAAATGGAACTTTATTTACTACACAAGAAGATACACGTTTCATTGCAAGAGCGGCGCCGCGCCACGCAGCCCGATGCAGCTCGAGATTAGAACTCTTTATAAGCAATATTTAAAAAAATTAGCTTTCTGCCCACTTCTACATAAACTTTAACCGTGCCGGATTGATACTCCTCCGTTCGCACAATTCTCGTAAAACTGTGCTGAAAGATTTTGCTACGTAAAGCATTAATCGAGGATAAAGGTGATAAACTTAGGCCTTTTCATCCGTTATTGGATAATTTATATTATTCAGTATTCTCCGACCGAAGTAACCACTCTTGAAATACTGTAGTGCCTGGGACAGTTGGTTTTTTAAATGTCATATGGTTGCACAAGCACACACGGCATTCTCTCAACACAGTCAGCCTAGTCCAGAGAAATGACTGGTCAATACGTCTGGGGCTAACCATGTGCGGGTTTTCTCACGATGTTTTCCTTCACCGTTGGAGCGTCCGTATAATACTTGAGATCTGAAAAAGTCTCATTGGTACACGCCACAACCTGGGAATCGAACCTGCACTCTCTCGAGTGCGAATCAAACGGTTTACCCACTAGGCCACGGAGCTCTCAAAAGTGACAATGACCATTAAAAATTGGTTTGTATGGCTTTTAGAAATCCATCCTCTTAACTTTATTCTAAGCCGTTTTTGAAACCCCGACTTGTTGCATAAAATATTATGTCAAATACACCTTTTAGCTCCAATGAATAATATGAATTAATTTTAGTTCTTTTCCTCGTAGCTTATTATAATTTATTATTATGCATAGTAATTAAAACATGTGAAATTAGCAAGGGATTTTCCTCGAAATATGCAAAACATAAAAACACTACAAAGTTTTATTTTAATGTACAACTTTTTAGGGTTCATTGGAGGAAATCGAAAAACGCTACTAAATATATTGCTAGCTAGTTTATGGAAGCAACATATGTTTAATAAAAACTTTGCAAAGGAAGCATTTCTGATTGAAGTCATACATTTTACCTATGAAATATATGTCAATATACCTACAGTTTAATAAAAACTAAAAAGACAATAATGTATGCTTAACACAATTCGCAAAGTACTCAAAACAACTTCAGTTGTATATTTTGCCTGGTTGCAGTAATTTCGCAAATTTTAACTGTCAAAGACTTGCGTAAATATTTAACTGTGTATGCATTTAGCATTCAAATAACATTTTCACAGTGTGCGAAATTTGAGATCAATCTACATTTTCATTCATTTTAGGTTACTCAAACCGCACAGAACTGATAAATTTAGGACGTTGTAAGTTTAAAATAAAGACTTCAAAGACTTCCTTCCGTGTATACCATTTGGTTATAGTAATAATATCTGTCGACGCTTCACACCACGACAATCTACAATACACATATTATTTCTTATACACTTTTTTTTAGTTCCAGAATTATTTTAGGGCTTTTTTATGATTATTTTAGATTATTTTAGCACAGAGTACATAATAGTACAACTATTAGTTAAATGGGATCAAACGTCTGTGTTTATGAAATGAAATGAAATCAAAAAAATGAAAAAAATGAAATGAAAAAAACAGTATTTCAATGAAAAAAAAATTCATTGAAATACTGTTTTTTGTTAGTTTTTTTTTAATCGCGTATCTTTTTGGAGTTGAAGACTGAATTATGCCTGACTTAGCCCCAACGGAGATTGCCAGGGCACTCGAAATGCGAAGAAATGGTCAAACCTACAGAGTGATATCCAGAGATCTTCGTCGACCAGTTTCAACGATCCATCGCAGTATCCAACGGTTCAGGGAGACCGGTACTTATGTGAGAAGAGCAGGACAAGGCAGAAAAAGACGCACTTCGAGTAGGGATGATCGTTTCATTCGGCTTCGTGTACGTAGGAACCCCCGTTTGACGGCCGTCCAAGCCCGACATGAGTTAGAAGCAGTGCGGGGTGTAACCGTAAGTGAGCGTACGGTACGAAGAAGGTTCGAAGAAGCTGGTTTGGGATCATTTGTGCCCGCCAAGGCTCCAAGGCTCGAGGTAAATCATCGTAGAAACAGGTTAACATTTGCTCAGGAACATCGACTTTGGAACGCGGACCAATGGAGTAAGGTATTGCTTAGTGATGAGTGCAGAATTCTCTTAAATCAAATTGACGGCAGGCAAAGAATATACAGACGCAAAGGAGAACGATACATTCAGACAAATTTTGAAACTACAGATGCATACGGTGGTGGATCAATAATGGTTTGGGCGGGCATTTGTTTGGGAGCTCGCACAGACTTGTTAGTGATTGACAGAGGGAGTCTGACTGCAGATCGCTATATAAGAGATGTTTTAGAAGAAAATATCGTACTGTTTGCCCCATATATCGGTGACAATTTTGTTTTTATGCAGGATAATGCTCGGCCGCATACCGCTCGGGTAACTCAAGCTTATCTTAATGATATGAATATCACTGTTATGGAGTGGTCAGCGAGATCACCGGATATGACCAATAGAGCACGTTTGGGACTTGCTGAAAAGAAAAGTTAAGTCCAGAATTCCAGCTCTAGCCAACGTGGGTGAACTGCGAATCGCCGTAGTTGAGGAATGGTGGAGACTATCCCAGGAGACCATCGATAACATCATTCTCAGTATGCATAGACGGGTAGAAACATTAATAAGAGCACGTCGAGGAAATACGCGGTATTAATCACCATTTTTCTAATTTAATTAATTGTTATTATAATATTAATTTTCACTTTTCCCGGTTACATGAAATGTTCAAAAATTTACCATTTTTCACAAATAGCCTTTACTCGCAAAATCTGTTCTTAATGTGATTTCATTTTAAGTAAAACAAATGAAACTTTAAATAAAAAAATAAGCGTAGTAAGTAGATTTTAAAATAAAACCATATTTTTTTAATTATGGACCTTTTTTTTGTGTTCCGCTAAATATGCCGGTGTGTTTATTTGTTGGGAAATTTTAGATCGCCGTTAGAGCAACCAAAAAATAATTCTCAATTCCCATATGAATATTTTAACTTGCCTTCCTGTTATGCAATATCAATCATCATCAGCGATAAACCGCATTCATTATACTTTGAACGAGTGTTTGAATACTATTAGAAACTAAGGGGTCAACATAGACACCTGGGACCCTATAATCATCTACATCGTTTTTCAGAAATTGGATTCTGACAATCATCATGACTATTTCGAGTCACTACGGAACCCCAGAGAGCTACCATTATTATCTGACTTTCTTAAGTTCCTCGAGAAAGTTTACGGCGTTAGAGTCATCGAAAAGTAAACAAGATCAACCTGAACCAAGCAGCCAGCCACTTCATAGAGCACCGTCGCCAAATAAATTTAAGAAATCGCATATCTTTAAGTCCTTTACTAGCCATCAGAACATCTCAGTTAAAACACAGAACCCTTAACCCCTTAAAATTAAAAACAATTTCGAAATTGTCACTATGTCCAAATTGCTTATACGATCATAATGGCAATAATTGTTTTTCAAATAAACGATGCAAAATATGCAATTTAAATCGTCACACTTTAATCCATGACGTATTTTCATTGCAAAAATTACAAAATATTTCATCAGCAAGTAGCCCATCAAAACAGCATAGAAGCAGCTCTAACGTGTCCTTAGAAGATACACATGAAACTTTATTAGCGACGGCTCTAGTAGTCCAAGCCGCAGAGGGAAATTCGTTAATTATGCATGCGCTTATCGACCAAGGCTCGCAAACATCTGCAATTACCGAATACGCCGCCCAAAGACTAGGTTTACCACGACAGAAATGTAAGGTAATAATTTTAGGGTTAGGAGCAAAAGAGAACTCTTGCAAAGGTTTAATGAATATTACCATAGGTTTAAATTACAGCGATTATACTTTATAAATTGAATATAGGGGTATTCATAATGAGCCACGCGGTCAACAACCTGCCAAATAAGTCTTTCAGCAACCTTCGTGGTCTTTCATTGATAACATTCAGCTTGCCGATCCTAAGTTTTATCGACGCCGTCAAGTTGACCTATTGTTAGGCGCCGATGTCTACTCATCTATCATCATGGACGGCATCATAAAGCAAGACGAATCGCTTCCGGTGGCCCAGCAAACTCTCTTTGAATGAATTTTATCCAGAAACGTAAGATCTTTCCATTGTAATGTAGTCATCGTCGACATCGACAGCATCCAAAAATTTTGGTCGATCCAAGATGTCGGTGACGATACAGATAATATGTCGGAAAAGGATTTATTATGTATTCAGAAATACAAAAATACGACAGCATGGCAATCGGATGGAAGATACGTTGTTCGTCTTCCCTTGTTTTTCGAAAAATTAGGTTTCTCAAAACAAAAAGCAGCTCAGTTTTATCAATTAGAAAAAAAGCTGCAAAAAGATATATATGCTATAACTAAGTCGTAAAATATAAAACATTTATCAATGAATATATTTATTTAGGACATATCCACTTAACAATAGAGCGTAACATGAAACTTGTTTACTTTTTGCCTCACCACGGAGTTCATCGGACTGACTCATCAACTACGTCATTACGAGTCGTCTTTAACGCGTCTAGTAAAACATTTTATGGATATAGCCTGAAAAACGTCATGTACTGAGGTCCATCAGCATTTACAGCAGGACATTCTACTGTTAATAATAAGGTGGCAGCATTAACCCTATGCGTATACAGGCGATATAGAGAAAATGTTTCGATAAATTGGGATGGCTAAGCAAGATCTTAGATACCAGCAAATAGTTTGGAGGGAAGATCCTAACTATACACTTCAGGAATATACTCTGTCGCCTGTAACATATAGGAGCAAAGCTCTTTTTGTAACCATGATGATCTTAAAACAATTAGCAAAGGACGAAGGTGATCATTATCCTTCGGCAGCCATGGTCCTAGAGGAAGAATTCTATATGGATCATGTCCTGAGAGGAGAGTATGACGTCACATCAGCAAAGCAGTTTCACCATGATTTAATCGAACTTCTAAAAGAAGGAGAATTTAGAAAATGGTCAGCGAATGAGCTATCATTGTTAGAAAATGTAGATGTAGCCCAAAGCATACCTAGACTGACACAATCTTGGCTACGTCAGCAATACTGGATCGTCGGTGGTAATAGAGCAGTCAAAAATCGTTTACATCAGTGTGTAAAATGTAGGAGACATAAGCCAATCAAGCAAGCACAATTGATGGGAGATTTGCCCGGAGGTAGAATAAACCCTACTAGACTGTTTTATCACACTGGGGTGGACTTTACGGGATTTGTAGATGTAAAATCGAGCAAAGGTCGTGGCATCAAAACTACCAAAGGATATGTGGCTGTATTCTTATGTATGGTCAGAAAAGCTGTCCATTTAAAATTGGTGTCCGACTTGTCATCGTCTACATTCCCAGCAGCTTTACATCGTTTATCAGCACGAAGAGGTAGTCCTCGTCACATTTATAGTGACAATGGAACATGTTCGTAAGAGCTAGAAGTTTTTGCCACTCCTACGCGAGCGAAGCTAGTTTAAAATAAAAATTCAGCGTCACCTTTAAAATCACTGATATTATTCAATAAATAGGTTATGTTAGCTATAACGACAAGAACGTGAAAGTTAGAAGCAATTCATATTATAATGTTGTCGTAAAAAACATGTAGGTGCTTTTTATTACGTTTTTATAATGCACGGTCACGACAAAATAGTCATAATTATACCTGCCATAATAATAATATTATGATACCTATGACAGCCTTCGTGACCCAGCGTAAGAAGAGAAAAACCAGCGTAAGAAACTAGCACGGGCCACTATTTAACAAAAAGATGGAAAAAATTTCAAAAACAATATTTTTACAATGTAGTTACATAATCTATATAACAGAAGTCATAAGTACATAGAAGCAGCCTTGAAGGGGGCCTGCAAGGCTGCTTCTACGTACTTAAGTATCTTATTCCCAAGGTGTGCAATTGTTAATGAAATCACTGACCTATAATAAGCTTTAGCACACAAACGTTCTTCAACAACTTTTTTAAATTTATTTCATAATGGTAAGATTTTGAACGTTTCTGGGATTCTATTGTAAAGGCGTATACATTGACCCTTAAAATATTTACTTACTTTGCTAAGTCTGATCACCGGTATTTCTAACTTGTTCTTATTTCTAGTATTTCTACACTGGTTGTCGATTTTCTTTATGAAATTATTTAGATTCTTTCTGACATACAACACATTGTCCAAAATATATTGAGAAGCCGCATTTACCGTGTGCTTGTAGTAGTGCAATCAAATTGCGATCTTACTATGCAGTTGTTTATCTGTTCCTAAAGTGTGATGTGATTTTTTGCGGTATGCTTGTTATGTACTTACATATTGAGAGAGCTCCGTAGCCTAGTGGGTTTTTAGACCGTTTGATACGCACTCGAGAGAGTGTAAGTTAAGAGAAAACCTATTGCGCGTTGATAGGTCTGTTACGGAACCTTCCTTAGACTTTTCATGCTCTTGGTTAGGTTATTTAGTACCTCAAATTGCGCAATATGGCACATATATTTGAGATTATGAGAAATGATGATTAAAATGTATTATAATATAATAATAACGACGCTGATCGTGATGCAAAAAAAATAAAAAAATCGCTGATAAAGGTGATTATGTTAATGACAAACGTTATTATAAATGAGGTGGGGTCGGTGGTTAAATATAGCGAATTAAACACAAATGGTTTAAAAAATTAGAAATTAGCTATATTATTACTTTAGCAACTTACCTCTAGACTATAGATAATATGGGCTTTCGAGCAGAAACAATAGTGGTATGCTGGTGATCATTATGAGAGTCGTCAGGATTATGTTGAAGGTAACATACGAAGTGTAGGGACCGACAGACAGAGTGACAACCATACCGAAAGCCGAAAACATGGCCAGTGAGGCCCCAAGAGCACCATGTTGTTCTTTCTGAAAAATAACCTTATTGTCGATTATAAAAAAAAAAACCCGACTGCTTTATTTTGATGTACCCAGTGTAAATCACGCTTGTAATAAAACACATTATTTTTTTCATGTAGATTATCACTATTTATAAAATTAGTTGTCAAAAGGGGTATGCAGATTTTGGTCGACCTACTTGTCCGCCATTTTGTTTTTTTTTTTAATCGCGTTCACGAATAAAATAATTAAAATAATCTTTCAAAAATTAATAGCTAACATCAATACAAACAAAAAATAATCTTGGACAAAACCGCGTAAAGTGTCACATTTCGAAGATATGAGCTGTCACAGTTTTACTATTGGAAATAAATAATTTAAGATATTGCAACTCTAAGGCATGGTTATTCCAAGTGGTTTCTCGTCTGTGAAACAGTAGCCACTCTGTTACACGCCGTCGCGTGATGACAAAGTGCAATCTAGCTCAAACTTAGAACTTGAGAACTTACTGACTAACATGCAAAAATAAAAATACACATTGCTAGCTGTACAGTAAAATAACAATACCTAAACGTTAAAACTAAACTATAACCCTAAACAAGGTAAAAGGTTGTAAAAGTAAAGCTATAGCCGACACGACAACAATAAACAATAACTAATAAAATTTAAAAAGAACAGATATTTCTTAAATGCAGCTGCACGTGAGAACTTAAAAACTACCATGCAACTAAAACTAATTTATTTACACAACTATGTAGTCTACGACTATATACAAAGATATAAGGCGAGTCGCCACAGACTTATTACGTAGAGTTGCTTGCTTGCAATGCTTTTAAACTTTCGCGTTTTGTAAACAATAAAATGTTTTTAATCGAGTGTTAACGCGATTTATATTAGGGTTTTTTTTATTTATTACGGTCAGCCATGAAGGACGGCTACACTCCGCCTGATGGAAAGCAGTAATGCAGTCTAAAAAATGTGGGAGAACGTTGACAAGAATGATAATTGCCAAAACATTTCTTTACACTATGGCGGCCTTAGTAAATGCTTCTTCACACCCCATAGGCAGAACCCGGGATCGTAGGAGGGAGGAAATACATGCCTCGGTAAAGAATTCCAAGATATGATTTCCGGAACTTCACCGTACGTGCACAGATGGTAAGTAATACGTGTGAGTGCGTATTTGTACCGGTACGTGTACTCGACGTGGACTCGAACGTTGGTTGGGGGTGTTTTATATGTTGTTGGTTGGGGGGTTGGTTGGCGCCGCTGCTGTTAACCAGCACGTTGCGCAAGCTTCGCTCTGTACTTACTAGAAATGTTAAGCTTCGTTCAAACTGAGGCGAATCCCATGCGGCGGGAGGCGGGACGCGGTTCGCTCGCGCCGATTGCACCAGCTAACTTGTATGGACGTGTTAACATTGGCGCGAATAGTTGCACGCGCTGCGGCGAAATATACGCGGGATCATCGCAGGATAGTGATTTTTGAAAATATCGCCGTTGATTGAATTAGTTTCTGCAAAAGGTAAAGGAAAATAAGATTTTATATGACCTCAGTCACGAAGATTATAAAAATAATAATAGGAAAAAAGATAGGTTATGGGACGGTAATAGAATAGAATTCAATACAAGTGGTAAGTAAATGATATTACTGTTCTTTTTAGGATTCCGTAGCCGAATAACAAGAAAAGCAATAAAAAAATCTCAGATTCGATATCAAAAGACATGTTTTCCTATTAAGAAATAAAAAATAATGACGCGCGGGATTCGCCTCAGTTTGGGAGGCTAAGCGAGCGAGCGGATCGACCAGTTTCACGTCCCGCGTCCTGCGCGGGATTCGCCTTTGATTTCGCTTTAGACGAAGAGCGGGGTTGCGGTTGAGGCGGGGAGGTAAGCAATCACGACATCATGTGACGACACGCTTCCCTGCATCACCGCCCGCGCCCCTTGCCTTGTTAACTCAACAAACTATAAAGCACATTAGCTCAGTCTGCCACTTTGTTAGTCCCTGTGCGCACGCGTTTGTTTTTGCATTCCTTGGTATTTACCGTATCTTTCTCTTATTAAGTTTTTATTATTTGTAGTTTTATTGTTATGAAATGAGCGATTCTGATGAAATCAGCCAAACATGTTATTTTTGCGGAGTCAGCACTCGTCGTGGTCCATGCCGAAGATCTCGAGGTCCGATACAATTTTATTATTTAACTGATGATTACCTGAATTCTCACCGTTATATCATCGAATACTCCCACCACATACATGGAGATAGTCGACAGGTGAGTCAATCATTATTTGTCTTAACATAACCTTACTTTTTACAAGTAGCTATAGGTACTAGTTTTTTCCGGGCATCATTGAAGTACTCATTTGATTTTTCGTGACATTTCCCATCACAAAAAATAACTTTTGTACGTTACACTAGAACACTTTCCCATTTTGACGTTAAAGAAGGACAATTGAAGTAGGTACCTTTTACACAAAACCGACTGAGTTTTTAAAAACCAAGTGTCTATTCGCCGGGGCGTCTTCAAAATTTGTTATTTATTACAAAAAAAGTCTATACAGTTACCATTTTTAAATCAGGGTGGTTAGTGTACTATTATCTATTGTTACTACCTATTAAATATCCAGTGCAGTGTTTGTCTACTCAAACATGCAATATTCACATATCGTAATAATAATTACCAAAGTTTACGAAAACAATAGGGCTCTTGTCGTCTAAATGTTACCACGTGACGCGCAAATGTTCGGTAACGTCGTGTAACGTTGCCAGATAGCGTGCAACATGATGCGCGTTATTGTGTTCGCTTATTAACATCATGCAATTACGAATGTATGTACCTATTTTTATACCAACTATTGAACTTTGTAAACTCTTTGTGGTGTCATGTTATGACCCATCTCTTAAGTTATTTCGGATTATTCGTAGACGTATGGTTCTCGTGACGTATTTAATGATTTGAATGAAACTACTTTTTTTGAGAAATCGCCTCATTGATAATAAAACCGAGGCGGCTGTATGACGTGTTCGGGGTGTGTTGAAACACCCAAGAAATTCATCAATCGCAATATTTGTTTCCCTGCGCATTTTTGCATTAAAGAGAAAAATATTTGATTATCTTTTACATGACGTTTTTATTGTGCCTGGATAGATACTCTTAGAGCTAGATAAATATCGAAATATTTCGTCTATCACATCAAGTCTATGGGCGCTAGTATGGAAGTGCGTGAGTTAAGGATGCTAACAATAAAGTATTATTTTCCCATAAGTCAGGCCTTTTGCTTAACTCACGCACTTAGCGACGCGATTCCTAGTACGTTTGACGTGCGCACTGGCTCTTGGTAAAGTTAATTGATGTAGGTCTTAGAATTATAGCTTTCGCTATTTAAATATTAAAAAATAAACAATAGCCACCACAAGCCACCCTGACATCAGAGTGGCAGCTGTTATATTTTCTATTATGCAAAAACGTTAAATGCCCGTACTTCTCTCGTATCTATCATAATATATTCTTATACACGTCCTGCAAAAATAATGTAAAATATGATGAATATATTTCTACTGTGTAGAGTACATTCAACAATAATAATTGTTATATTAATTATTTTACAGATAACACCAGAAGACAAAATATGCTATCCCTGTGTTCTAGATGCTCGTCGTTTCTCCGTTCGTCAAGACGCTGTCCGTTTACAAGAACAAGTTGAAGAACATTCTCGTCAAGCAGCCATCGATGAAGTATACGAGCCTTCTGTACCTGTTTCTCCGGTTGAGCCTATGGAAGACTTTCCAATTGATCGACTTGAAGATGCTCCCGAAGAAGCCATTCAAGATGTTCCTCCTACTAATGTTCAAGATGAAGCTGTGCCATCACGACAAAATACGCCAGAACGTGCCCAGCCTCATTTATTTGCAGGGCCAGATTTTTCACGTAGCCTGCATAGTAACATGTGTTGCATTATAAGAGGATGTCAATAACCTGACTTACAGCGTATCCCTCTGACAATCAGGCTAAATGTTCTCTCTAATCAAAACTTATATATAACACGTGGTTCTCGAATTTGCAGTGAAGGTGAAGAACAAGGTGAAGAAATACATGAGCTGTCATCTTACTGCAGACAAACGATCAATCTTTTCAGCAGTTCACAAATGTCAGACATGCTTAAGCTGTTGCAAGGCCGAAATTCCAAACATCTTGATTTTGAAAGGATGAATTCCATAGATGATTAAACATTTCTTTTTACATCGGTTATAATAAGCAGAATTTTTTGAACATATTAGAAGAGACACCCACCATCTCAAATGTGTTTTCGAAAAGACCAAAAACAGCACTCGCTACAGTTTTGTGTAAACTTCATACAGGAGATTCCAATAAAAGGCTTTCTACATTGTTTAGAATGACTCCTCAACATTTTGGCTATGTAATGCGAAGAGTGAGGAATTGTTTGCTTTCTGAATTTGTACCGAAACACTTAGGGCTTGATCACCTTTACTCATCAGAAAATACTGAAAATTACAGAGAAGAACTTGTTGAAAGAATTTTGAGAATACCCAATGTATTGTTTGGAAGTTCCGACCCCAACATGAACAGATTAATCAACATTTGTGACGGAACTTACTTTTATCTACAAAAAAGTAGTCATTACAGCTTCCGACGTAAATCTTATAGTGCCCATAAGTTTCGGCATTTATTAAAAGTGTTTTTAATCGTATGTCCCGATGGATACATCATTGAAGCATACGGACCATATTCTGCCAACAAATCAGACGCAGAAATTATGACAGCGCTTATAAATGAAAATGAAGAAAACCCATTCCATTGGTTTTTTGAAAAAGATGACATATTTATCTTGGACCGTGGATTTAGAGATTCTGTGGAAAAAATGGAGGAAACTTATTTGCCTGATACAAAATACGAAGATCAACCAACCAAACCAACTGACAACGGTACAGGCTAATAATTCACGAAAGGTTACACTTTGTCGTTGGGTCGTCGAAACTATTAATGGAAGATTAAAAAATCAATTCAGGCAACTGAGATTCCAAAATTCAAATATACATATGTATGACGAGGTACAAATAGCATGTGCGCTAATAAATGCTTTTGGAAAACGGCTGGTTGACAACGATTTAGCCAGTGAAATAATCAATGAAATTCATTTAAAACATGACGCACCGAATAACCTGAGTGACTTAATTATCCAAAATAATTTTAACCAGCGTAGAGCTAATTTTCGTGCAAATGATGCCACTCAAAGTTTCAATCAATTCCCTATATTGGAATACGACGAACTGATTGTCATAGCCTTAGGACCATATCAGGTGCAACAAGCGCGTAGCTATTATGCCGAACATGTAAAAGAGGACGGCACATTTCTTATAGATGTATACGAAGACAGAGCTATTGACGTCAATTTGAGACACTATGGTATTTTGGCATCGGATCCATGGCTAGTAAGGGCCAAAATTCAATCACGTCACCAGAACAGTCGCATTTATTTTGTACACATTTTACTGGACGACGAACTGCGTGGTCGGAATAAAATCATAGAATACTATTCTAATTGCTTGGTGGGAAAACGTACACTTGGCTGCTGTGCCCATATTGCACATAACATGGGCACAGCAGCCCTATGTACTAGCCCTATGTAATATGGTACTTGGCATGGGCACGCCATCAAGATATCCCGCCGGAATATCCTGCTGTCTTTTTAGATAATTTATTCGAATCAGACGAAGAGTTGTTGGAATTATGATTAATGATGCGATAATAATTATGATACTGTGTTTTTTAATGACAAGTAGTTTTTGATATTTTTTGTAATTCTAATATGTAGCTTAACACAATATGTTCTATGCTAATATTATAAAAAAACTCTTAACTTTTATTAGATTAAATTGTTTTAACTCCTATTTTATGTCTTTTCTTTTACTCCCTAAAGCAGTTTCAGATAATTTATTTTAACCATAATTTATTTTAACAATTAAATACAAAATGTGGGTAACATTGGACCGGTCTAATGTTACCCCAAAATACTTGATATTTTGGCTTCAAGATAAATTTTAATAATTACGGAACATTTTAGCATGAGTCAGTCAAAAAAGAACATTTAAATAAAAAGACTATAATTATTAACACAAAAATGCAGAAACTTACCAATTTCTAGCTCAAAAAACTCAAATTAACAATAATTGAACACAGCCAACACACAACGGCGTCTGCAAGGTGGGAAAACAAACAGGTGTTTGGTTTGTCACCTGACATTGATTTCCTGTCAAATTTCGTTCCTTATTGTCTATGGATTCTATACTTCACATTCGGATACATACATTTTATAAAACTCGATTTGATACCAGGTAATAAAAAAGAAAAGTGTTTGTTCAAGGTGTGGTCCAATGTTATACCGCAGGTCCAAAGTTACCCGGAATGACTGTACTGTATATTATAAAATAAATCCGTATTTCTCATAAAAATTATCTCTAATAATACATAGTATAATATTTATTTTCTCAACGTTTAGTATGTTAACTTATACAGAGAAGTGTACCATAGATTTTGTTTTATTATAAAAAATATTGGAAAAGCACTGAATCGTCAAAACTGAGACTTTGCAGTAGTAGTTTCTCATTAGGTAGTTGATAAAATATTGTTTGAGCTAGATTGCACTTTGTCATCACGCGACGGCGTGTTACAGAGTGGCTACTGTTTCACAGACGAGAAACCACTTGGAATAACCATGCCTTAGAGTTGCAATATCTTAAATTATTTATTTCCAATAGTAAAACTTTGGCGGCTCATATCTTCGAAATGTGATACTTTACACGGTTTTGTCCAAGATTATTTTTTGTTTGTATTGATGTTAGCTATCCATTTTCTAAAGAATTATTCGTGAACGCGATTTCATAAAAAAAACAAAATGGCGGACAGTAGGTCGGGCAGGCTCCATATAAAAATCTTCATACCCCTTTGATTAGCCAAACCTCGTACTCATTCTTTCCGTTTTTGCATTGATATAATATTAGGATGTTTGTATCCATACTTTAATTATTCTTGTATATCATCTTTTATTTTGCTTACCCATTTTTTATTTCATGATGGTCACACAGCCCGTGATTTTGATCGTTTGTGTTTAAGATCATGTCGGCTGTAAGACTCCAGCTCCACACATGTTATGGATTTTCCAGGGATCTATACTCCGGGTTCAAGGCACCGTTTTTCATGGACTTATGGCTGGTTTTCACACATCCGGATTTCTGAGTGCCGCTAGTTATTCCGGACTGAACTGACTGCTTTTGGAACCAGTCTGCACCGCCCCTTGGACGATCTACGTCGCGGTGAACAGAGAGACGCTACCGGAAGTTGGAGCCCAACTCGCTCGCGCCACGTGCTGACTACACTCCTGGACCCAGCTAAGTGCCCGCATTGTTAAAGCCCCTCCGATATATTACATATTATTTGTCACGGTAATTCCTAGTTTTATTTAAATTACCCGTAACAACTCTCACGAAAGACGAACCTGTTGATACCTCTAAAGCTCAAATGCGCCGTTTAGGCCCTAGAACATAGGTACAGCACAGGGGCGACACTCTCTCGACGCCCTCAAATGACAGCTCGAGCACCGGCGAAGCAATATTGACGTAAGTCTATAAAGGTTGACACCATCTCCATGGTTATGGACACCGAAATAATTTTAAACGTCGCGTCAGACAATTTCTTTTATTATTATTAGAAATTATACTGTCAATTATGTCAAAGATCGAAACGACCAGCGGCCAGCCCCGCGAACGAAAGTCCTGGCTGGAAAAAACTCGCGCCCCGCCCGCAACCGCTTTCGCCCAGTCACGCACACACAGCCGCGAGCTGTCGTTCGTGTAAATCGGTGGAGTTAAGATTACTTACGTTAGTAATACGTATGGTATAAGTATGGGGGCGGTACCGTTATGTGAAATTAAAAAAAATAATTGCATAAAGAAACTAGCATATGGATATGTTATTTATTAATATTATTATTTTCCTCTTTTTACTCGACTATGTCAAAGCCAATAGGAAAGGTAATAATTTTGTCAGTCTATGTCCTCCTACGTATGTAGTTGTAGTATACCTCCTACGTAAGTAGTTGTATCTTCAAATAACAATTTTACAGGAGAGCGTTTTGAAGTTTCAAAATGGCATAAGAACTTGATTTATCGTCGTTGTATATTTGTGAAATTTGGTACATAAATAAAACTTAATTTTATTACGTATTTATTGAGTATATTGAAAGATAATCAAAAAAAAAAGTATTTCCTGAGATTGTTATAAGTGTGCATTGAAATAATAGTATAGATACTAGCGCCACTTATACTGTTACCTGTGGTATACGTTAAAAATGTTATCTATGGTAATTAATAAAGTTAGTCTGTGTCAAGCACTTCCCTCGTTTTATTTCGTATCAGGTTATGGGCTACTAATAATTCGAGAAAAGTTGTTAATTCTCGTATATATTCGTTATTTCGTGGACAATTCATCATAAAATATTAATATTTCAAATTGCAATAGTTATAAAGTGATTACAAATAGTATTTTCATAAATCTGTGCAACGTATTTGAACAGTCATAACGGCCGGCAGTTACATTGTAAATGTGCCGAAACTAAAAGGAAGAGAGAACTATGACGAGTGGGCATTTGCGGCTGAAAATTTCCTGTTACTTGACGGTGTTGACATTAATGAAAAATCTGCAGGAGATACGGCCTCGGCAGACCAAAAAAAGGCCAAAGCAAAGCTCATCATGACCATCGATAGTTCTTTGTTTGTTCATATCAAGAATGAAGGTACAGTGAAGCAAGTATGGAATCGATTGAAAACGCTCTTTGATGACTCTGGCTTCACACGCAGAATCGGATTATTACGTCAACTTATATCAATAAGATTGGAAGACAGTGATTCTATGACGGCATATGTAAACCAGATGGTTGATACGGCTCAAAAACTAAAAGGCACAGGATTTGAAATCACAGATGAGTGGGTTGGCTCTTTATTATTAGCAGGGCTGAGCGAAAAATTCGCGCCAATGATAATGGCCATAGAACATTCCGGCATGAAGATAAGCACCGACGCCATCAAGGTCAAGTTACTTGACATGGAATCTAGCGCAGTTGGCAGTACTGACGGAGCTTTTTTGTCAAAAAGTTGGCTGCAGCGTAACAAGAAGCGAGGCGTCAATGTCAATATGTCAAAAGCGCAAACGTCAAATCAAAAGACAAAACATATTCGGTGTTATCGTTGTAAACAACAAGGACATTATATGCAGTGGTCTCGAACCTACCGATTTTTCGGTATTTCTACCGATATGGGCTCTGTTCTACCGAAATACCGAAATAAACGATTTTTCTACGATTTCACAGTATACATGGAAATTCTCCCGATTTTTCTACCGATTTTACACTTTTAAGTTGGCAACCCTTTTCATTTATGTTTAATGTTACGGGGATGCCCTCAATAGTATGGACCTAGTGCAGAATGTAGTTCATATATTTTGGGGAATACCCTTGACACCCTTGTGTCCTACAATTCGATGTTACAAGGGGCTTCCCGCTCGGGAATTTACCTGTCTAGTATATATAAACAGTAATTAGGTTTTATTTTTTCATTAATTTTCTTAACTTTGAAGCGTGAGTACCTAACCGAAAGAGTCCCTACAAAATCAGATAATTAAGTTAAAATGTCGTCTGACGAGGAGCCAAGCACAAGTGCGAGTGTAAGAAGAAAAAAATATCTACAATATTATAGAAAAGAATGGGAAGAAGAATTTCCAGGTTGGCTGCAAGATAGTCGTAAAGGCGAAAGCTATGCCTATTGTAAGAGTTGTAATAAAGATATCAACATCACATCAGGAAAAGACGCTATAAAGAAACATAGTTCTTCACAAGCACACTCAGTATCATCAAAGAACATAAAATCACAACCGAAGATATCATCATTTACTGTGACCAAAACTGAAAAATCTGATATACTGGTTAAGCAAGGTAATTTTTTTAGTTTATTTATTTTACTATTTACATTGTTATATTATTTTGTTTTCTACTTATCGGTTTATAGAAGCAGTGGATATAATTATACCCTAATCGCCACTAGACATACCTACGTAATTTTAATTCTTTATTTTTAATTTCAGGTGAAATAAGATTAGTCTCGTTTGTTGCTGAACACAATCTACCATTCACTATTATGGAGCACCTACCGCAGTTGATGCAAGCCGTTTGTCCTGATTCAAAAATAGCAAAAGAAATAAAATGCTCTTCAACCAAAACTCATGACATAATTGATCATATTATAGGTGAAGAAAGTTTCAATAATTTATGTGAATATCTAGGGCAAACTAAGTTTTCGCTTATTATTGACGAGTCCACTGATCTTAGTACGACCAAACACTTGTGCTTAGTTGTGAGATATGCGAAAATGAATTGTATTAAAGATTGTTTTTTAGCTCTTATTCCATTAGAAGAAGCTAATACAGCAACCTTATTTGAACACATTGTAATTTTTTTTAGAAGCAATAATATTCCATATAAAGATAATCTAATAGGTTTTGCATCTGACGGCGCAAACGTAATGATGGGACGTAATAATTCTGTTGTAACATTGCTGCAAAATGAAATTCCTAACATTTTTATACTTAAATGCGACTGCCATTCGTTTCACCTTTGCGCGTCATATGCTTGTACCAAATTGCCACGTTTTATAGAGGATCTTGTAAGAGACATTTACAACTACTTTTCTTCTAGCCCAAAAAGAGTGGCAGAGTTTAAAAACTTTCAAATGTTTTGCGACTTAAAAGTACATAAAATACTTCACCCCTCTCAAACACGCTGGTTATCAGTACATGCAGCAGTGAAGAGAATATTAGAACAACTCTCTGCTCTTAAACTATTTTTTATAGACCAAATACCTAACAATGATCATCTTTTAGCTGCAGAACATATATTACAAAAGCTCCAAGATCCTACTACGATATTATTTTTGGAATTTTTAGATTTTGTATTACCATTATTTACCGATTTAAATAAAGAAATGCAAGCAGAACACCCGAAAATTCATAATTTATATGAAAAAATAACTGGAACGTTAAAAACTATTTTTTATTGTTTTTTAAAAAGAGAATATTTAACTAGCACTCCAATCGAAAATGTCGATTTTAAGAATCCCAGAAATTTTATGGATATTGATGACGTATACTATGGTGCTGCTGCGTCTAATACACTTCTAAGTAGTTCAGAAAATCTAAACTCAGATCAAGTAAATTTGTTTAAATGCAGATGCCTAGATTTTTATATCGAAGCTTGTAAGCAAATAACCACGCGGTTTCCATTGAAAAATAACCCAATAAAAGGTTTAGACATAATTGATCCAAAAAATGTTAAAATTGGCAAAACTGCTTCGATAGTTCCTGTGAGTAGGGTCTTTCCCAATATTGTTCACAGCAATGATTTCCAGGAAATTGATACAGAGTGGCGCATTTTAAGAAATTGTGAACAAATCAAAACATTTCCTGATGATGTAGAACTATTTTGGGATGAAGTAAGTTTACTAAAGCGTGGCGATGAAACTCAAATGTTTCCATTGTTGTCTGATTTCATCTTTAATATTTTATCACTTCCCCATTCATCCGCTAACGTTGAACGCATATTTTCACATATTAATCTTTTAAAAACAAAGCAGCGAAATAGGCTGTCTACTGAATCAATCACTGGTCTATTACATTCAAAACGACTATTTAATACAGCTAATTGTTACGATTTTGAAATTAATTCGAAGATGACTGTGGCTATGGCCAAAGAATATTGGTATAAAAAATAATTATGATTGTTACAAATTAGTCTGTAAGTTTTTTTTAATAAATAAACGATTTTTATTGCATATTGTATTTTTTTTGTCAAATACCGATTTTGGGTACAAATATACCGATTTTAGCTGGCAATTCTACCGATCTCGCTCTATGGCGTTCGAGACCACTGATTATATGAATAAATGCCCCCAGAACAGTCGCGAAAAGACAGAAAATGCATTTAGTGCCATCTTCTTAAATCCAAAAAATCAGTTTCGAGTTTCGGACTGGTACATCGACTCGGGAGCGAGTTCACACATGGTTGTTGACAAAAATTGCTTGGAGAATGTTATACTCAGCCACGAAGTGAAGAATATAGTAGTTGCAAACAAAGAAACGATACCCGTGCTGTGCGCAGGAAATACGAGAATAAGGACAGTGATTGACGACTCAGAATTTGATATTCCCGTGAAAAATGTGTTATGCATACCTAACCTGACTACCAATTTACTATCAGTAAGTCAGCTTATTCAAAATGGAAACAGTGTTAGTTTTGAAGAAGATGTTTGCTATATACGCAATAGACAGAATATACTGGTTGGTAAAGCCGAATTGGTGAATGGTGTTTATAGGTTATGTATCAAGTCACTGACATTGTTTGTTTGGTCAGCGACAGTTGCAACAAGTGAAATGTGGCATAGAAGATTGGGACATATCAATAGTCAAGACCTTAACACTATGAAGAATGGTGTAGTAGAAGGTATTAGTTATCCGAACAGAGCAGTGATTGATAAATCCAAGTGTATAACTTGTTGTGAAGGCAAGCAGGCTAGGCTGCCATTTACTCACAAGGGTACCAGGAGTGAAGCTGTGCTTGAGCTGGTTCATGCTGATGTATGTGGACCGATGGAGCAAGTCTCAATTGGATCATCTCGTTATTTTTTGCTCTTTGTCGATGATTTTAGCCGGATGGCATTTGTATATTTCCTAAAAGCCAAAAATGAGGTCTACAATTACTTTAAAGAATTTAAGGCATTTGTTGAAAGACAAACTGGCAGGAAATTGAAAGTTTTGAGAACGGATAATGGGGGTGAATTTTGCTCTTCAGAAATGAAATGTTTTATGCAAAAAGCAGGTATTGCAAGTCAAAAAACGAACCCATACACCCCGGAACAGAATGGGATGTGCGAAAGACTGAATCAGACAGTAGTGGAAAGAGCTCGGTGTTTGTTATTTGATGCTAATATGCCAAAGAAATTTTGGGCAGAAGCAGTAAACACTGCTGTATATCTACGCAACAGGACCATAGCATCAGGATTGACAAAGACACCTTATGAAATCTCGACTGGCAGAAAGCCAGATGTCAGCCACGTTCGAGTTTTTGGCAGCACTGCAATGACCCATGTTCCCAAAATAAAAACTGCAAAATGGGATAAGAAAGCTGAGAAACTTATTCTAGTGGGATATGATACAAATGTGAAGGGCTACAGGCTCTTTAATCCCAAAACTAACAAAATTATCACCAGTCGAGATGTTATTATCATGGAACATGCTCAAAGTACCTCCGACATGACTCAAGCTGTAATGGAGGAAGAATGTGATAACTTTGAAGAAACAACCCATCGCGAACTCATCTGATCTGACATGCACATCAGTTGAAGGCGATACAACTCCGGATGTGACCTATGTGCCAGATGACACATAAAGTTCTTTGAGTTCTGATGAATTCTACAACACACTCAGTGATACAGAAATCCAAAATATACCTAACGTACCTACTGAAAAACGACAGAAAAGAGCTCCAGAAAGATTTGGTTTTAGAAATATGTGTGTAGAAGGTATTGATGAAGAAGACCTAACATATGCAGATGTTATAAGTGGACCAGAACAAAAAGAATGGTGTAGTGCTATGAAGGACGAGATGCAGTCATTCAGTGAGTGTGACGCATGGGAAATAGTTGAAAAACCAAATAATTGTACCATTGTTAAGTGTAAATGGGTATACAAGAAAAAACTTAATAGTGACAATACAGTGCGATACAGAGCGCGATTGGTGGCGAGGGGATTCACACAGAAAGAAGGTGTAGATTTTAAAGAAACTTTTTCTCCCGTGCTAAGGTATTCCGTTTTAAAGTTATTATTTGCCTTGAGTGTAAAATTTAACATGAATGTTACCCATTATGATGTTACAACTGCATTTCTAAATGGTAATTTGGAAGAAACTGTATACATGCAACCACCTCCCAACCTGGCTCTTAAGGGTAAAGTTTTAAAACTGAAAAAGGCTATATATGGGCTAAAACAATCTGCTCGAGCTTGGTACATGAAGGTGGATGAATGTTTGCAGAAATTAAATTATAAAAAAACACAACATGAAGCTTGTCTGTTTATAAGTGAAACTAAGAAAACTTATATAGCATTGTTTGTTGACGACTTTTTTGTTTTTTCAACTTGCGATAATGAAGTAAGTAGTCTAAAATGTCAGCTAAGCTCTAGATTTAAATTAAAAGATTTAGGTCAAGTGAGGAAATGCTTAGGAATGAGAATCGAGATTTGTAAAAATAGAATAAGGTTAGATCAAGAAGAATTCATTGACAGTTTGTTAAGTAAATTTGGTCTAGAAAATTGTAATGAAACAGCCACTACTCCAATGGAAATTAATTTAAAATTAGATAAAAGTGATCACTGTAATAAAAAATATCCATACCAGCAGTTAATTAGTAGCCTTATGTACCTGTCATTGCTCACCAGACCTGATATTTCATTCAGTATCAGTTTCTTGAGTCAATTCAATAATTGTTTTGATAAAGTACATTGGCAGCATACCAAGAGAGTGTTAAAATATTTAAAAGCCACAAAGTCTTACCGTTTAAACTATACTAAGGATGATTTGGATATGGTTGGTTATGTGGATGCGGATTGGGCTTCTAATACAGTTGTCAGACGGTATTATACTGGCTTTTGCTTCAAGTTTTCAGGAGCTATAATATCACATGAGTGTAGAAAGCAACAAACTGTAGCACTATCCAGCACTGAGGCAGAGTATATGGCGATCTGTGAAGCTAGTAAAGAAGCAATATTTCTTAAAAATTTGTTGTTATATCTAACTGGAAAAGATATAGGTCTTATTGTCTTGTATAATGACAACCAGAGCGCAAAAAAACTTACAAAAGTTTTACAAACAAAAGTTTTACAAAAGGAGTAAACATATTGATGTTCGTTTCCATTTTATACGAGAAGCTGTATCAAATAATTTAGTAAAAATTGTATATTTGCCTACCACAAGTATGCCAGCGGACATCCTTACTAAAAGTTTGTGTAGTGTAAAACATTATAAATTTTTGTCAGACTTGGGCTTATTTAATTAGATTATTAGTTTACTTCAATGAGTGGTGGTGTTATAAGTGTGCATTGAAATAATAGTATAGATACTAGCGCCACTTATACTGTTATCTGTGGTATACGTTAAAAATGTTATCTATGGTATTTAATAAAGTTAGTCTGTATCAAGCACTTCCCTCGTTTTATTTCGTATCAGAGATATGGCTCTTACAACACTTTACTGGGAAATACGGACTGTGCTAGCTGTTGTTCTATCTTATACTTAAAACATTTTACTGCGATGTGTCGATAACGTTAACTGTTGCATATGGTATATACTTATCACAATGGTATGGTATGGAAAATTTAGGTATGTATTAAGTGTATACAACATAATACGTGATTAAAATATTATAAATATAAGTGTGTTTATTTTATCAGTTAAAAATAATACATCATTATTACGTATTTATTTTATTTTCTCGGTTTTCACCGGCAAACTGAAATGTACGATCCAAAGCCAAGTACTTTGTGTTTTATCTGTTATTATGTATTATGGGAGATGTGTCAGGAAAAGCATGATGTATTGTGTGCTCAACTTGTAGGATTTTGTGATGTGTGAGATTGATTGTGTTTGTGGTGTATGCAGAGTAGGAGCTTCCTCGTCTGTTTGTAAAAACTTACTATTCGGCAGGTATTTAGAATTACTGCCTTTTGCATTAAATACACTAAATTTGGGGGTAGCTGGAGGATATTTAGGGATTTATGTAGTCGTTTCGGGATGACATCTGTAGTTGATAAGACTTGGTACTATGGTTACTTTTTGCAGATGCCAGAGGTGGGCTGTTTAGTCTTTAAGTTCGATATATTTGGTAAGTTTCTCTGCTATTGTACTTTGTAAATAGTAAGTGTTGGGGACGGCATTATCAATGAGGTATGCAGTATTAATTTTATATTCTACTAGCGTTATATCAGGTCTGTTGTAGCGTGTAGTTCTGTCAGTCAAAATGTTTCATATTTTATTATTATTATTATTTGTCTTCATTTCTATTTTGTGTCCTTGTACTGATTGATTATAACCTAGATATTTATATGTTTCTCCCTGATCAAGAGGCTCTATGCGCTCACAGGATTGTAGTGTGAAACTGATGGACATTGAAATGTACGGTCTGCTTTTATAGAATTTATTTTAGTTTAGTCCACCCCAAAGTTCATTTTCATATCACTTGTAAATTGTTCCATCAGTTCAGTCAGTTGTTACAGGTCATACTCATTGTCAGCACAGAGTTTTATGTCATCCATGTAATGTAAATTACATTAAGTTCATAGTCTCAGTCTGCAGTCTGTATCTGTCGTTAAAATGCAGGTGATATCCTGCCGCTGTAGAGTTTAAGATGTTGGAAAGTAGATTTAACGGTAAGCAGAATCTTAGTGGACAGTCGCCTTGGAAGATCCCTTTCTGTGTTTGTATTTGTTGACTCTCTATCAGGTTAGTGGAATATTATAATAATTTTTGGGTGTATTTAGGTCATTACATATGAAATTGGCGTTTTGTAAGGGAGGTACATTCAGTTTTTTTTTAAACATTATATATTTATTTAATCAAAGTATATACCATTGCTATCAATGCACTTTTGCCATCTCATAGGTAGTTCATTGATTCCTTTACTAAAAAAACCATTCGGACAGGAATCAATAAAATCTTTGGACAGGAATCAATAAAAGGCGCTTTATACTGACCCTTCGGAGTTTAATCTTTTCCCTAGCAAGAAGCTATCCAAATTTCGAAAAAAATGGTAATCTGTTGGAGTAAGGTCCGGAGAGTACGGTGGATGACTTAGACATTCTAATTTAAGCTCCTCTGGCTATCCAAATAGCCACCTGTTGTGCAGTGTGGTCTAGTGTTGTCCTGAAGCAGCAGTGGCCTAGAGCGAATGACTAACCTCGGTTGTTTAGCAGCTAACTTTTCCATCATGATTTGCAGTTGCTCGCAATATAAATATCGCAATAAATAATCGTCTCGCCAGATGTAAGAAAGCTGCAGTGAACGACACCGGCACTAGTCCATCAAACGCTCACAAGTAACTTTTTTAAATGAATTTTCGCTTGGGGCAGGCTTTGGCTGGTTCGCCAGGGTTCAGCCATTGCAATGAGCGTTTCCGATTGTTGCATATTGACAAAAGTAAGTGTCAATGTCATTTTTGACATTGACAGATGTTATGAAGTAAAGCCTATCTAGTTAGTTTATTTCAGTTTGCCAAAAGGCTATAAATAGTGTAGACGTATATTTTTAGTTAGCCATATCTCATATGTAATACGTATCAGTGTTAAGCACCAATAAAGGAGAATATAAGAATTGTTGCTGTATTATTGTCATCACCACTCAAGCACAAGAAGGACATACAAATCAAGAGGTCGTAGCTCGCTACATGGTGTAAGAAAAAACAGTAAAAAATAAGTTGTCAAGAAAACGAAAATGATGAACGCAAAATAGGGTACATCGAAAACTCCGGAAGCTTCGAGACAATCTGAGTGCGGGAACTTAACAATGGCAGGAAACGGAGTACAGAAGCTTGAAATCTCTACAGAAATTATCAACAATAATGCTGAAAATTTCAAGAAATGGACTCAGTCTTTCGAGATATTCCTACTGGCGTCGGGGATGGAAAAATCGGAAGACAAGAGAAAAATTGCAATCATGCTGCATTCCATGGGGGAAAAGGGCTTAAATATCTACAATTCATTCAATTTGGACCTAAGCACTGCTACATTCCAAGAAGTCAAGGCAAAATTCGTCGAGTATTTTGAACCCAAAAAGAATTTGACGGTGGCGCGGCACAAATTATTTACGTTGAAACAACGTGTGAACGAATCCTTGGAAAATTTTCTAATGGAATTAGAAAACGCAAGTCATGCCTGTGAGTTTGGTTCGCTACGCGATTCCCTTGTAAAGGACATTCTCATTGCTAATATGGCCACAAACTTCTCGCAATTTCGTCAAAAGCTCCTCCAAGAGCAAGATCTATCCTTAGAAAGAGCCAAACTCCTTTGTAGAACACTCACGATGGCGCAGAAAAGTGAAGAATCAATCAATGCAGCAGATGGAAAAGAAGAAGCCACAGTATACAAACTACACAAAAATCGTCGGGCCAGTTTCCCCCCATACCAGAAGAGAAAAAACTCAAGATCCCCATCACGCCACACCTGGATCGAGAACAACGTCGTGTGTAAAGTGCAACACATCGCATGGTCGCCGCAACTGTCCAGCATGGAAACACAGATGCAGGTCATGTTTTAAATATGGACATTTTACTCATTTATGTTTTAAGAAAAATAGTGTCAGGACTATTGGTTCTGGGGTAGGTAGCATAAATCTCGATGATGAATCAAGCCCCAAAGGTGCTGAGGCTGAGATATTTACAATAGGGGCATTGTTCAACATTAAAAATATAAAGTCACAAAATGCTACTACAAATTTGATTAACACGGACAATTCCTGGCATTATTCTCTTAAAATAAACAACAAAAATGTAGATTGCCTAATTGACACTGGAGCAGACATAAATGTGATGTCTTATCAAGTATTTAAAGAATTGAATCTAAAATTTGACAAACAGAGTAAAGAAATGTGTAAAAAGTATAATATCTTTGCTTAAACAGTGGGCACAGATTTTCGATAATTTCAGTGTCAAACATTTGTTGTTTAGTTGAAAACAAAACAAAAACAGAAAACATTACTTTTGTTGTAACAAAATTAAATTGTCCAACTGTTATTGGTTTACCCACTTGTATAAAGCTAAATTTAATAACAAAATCTTTTACATAAAGAATGAAAATGTCAAAAATGTTGAGCAAAATGTATATAATATGTTTCAAAAAACTTGTGACAAAATTGTGACCAGATATAATGATGTGTTTCAGGGTCTAGGCTGCCTCCCATACGAACACAGCATCGTGCTAATGTAGGATGCTATTCCGTGAGTTGATCACCCTAGAAAGGTACCCTTCGCGTTGGTTGTACCGTTAAGGAAAGAGCTTCAACTCATGGAAAACATGGGAGTCATACGGAAGATGAACAAATCTACTCTCTGGGTGAGTAGTTTAGTTATAGCCATGAAAACGAATGGTGGATTGAGAATTTGCTTAGATCCTAGAAATTTAAATAAAAATTTATTGAGATGTCATTATCCAATTAAAAATATAGATGAAGTCAGGTCTAAATTGTCCAAAGCCTCTTATTTTTCACATTTAGATGCGTTTTCTAGGTTTTATAATATAAAATTAACTAAAGAAAGTAGTGATCTGTGTATATTTCAAACTCACTTTGGCAGATACAAATTTTTAAGATTACCTTTTGGAATAAACACGGCTACTGAAATTTTCTATAAAACTATGATAGATCTTTTCGGAGACATTGAAGGTATAATAATTTGGTGTGATGACATTTTAATATACGGTGAAAATGAAAGGTTAGAGATGTTTTTGGAAAGGGCTAGGCAAGTTAATTTAAAATTAAATAAAGCCAAGTGCAAGTTTCTTCTAGAAGAAATAGCATATTTGGGCTATATTTTTAGTAAAGAAGGTGTAAAAATTGATCCAGAGAAAGTTAAAGCCATAAAAGATATGCCCATACCTACAAACATTTAAGATTTGCAGAGATTTCTAGGCATGATTATTTTTTTAGCACCGTTTATAGAAAATCTAGCAGAGAAAACTTATACCTTAAGAAATTTGTTAAAAAAAGATATATTATGGTTATGGGATGAAAATTGTCAAAAGTGCTTTGATTTGTTAAAAGAAGTCGTATCTAAAACACCTGTGTTAACTAATTATAATTGTAACTTACCTGTGATTTTGTTGGTAGATTCATCAAAGAATGCACTGGGAGCGGTCTTAATGCAAAACAAACTACCCATTGCATAAAGTTCAAGAACACTAACCTCCTATCAACAAAACTATGCTCAGATTGAAAAGGAACTGTTTGCCATACAGTTTGGATGTAATAAATTTCACCAATATATTTATGGCAGTAAAACAACTGTTCATAGTGATCACAAACCTTTAATTTACCTATTTAAGAAACCTCTTCATGAAGTACCTGCTAGACTACAAAGAATGATGTTATCGTTGCAGAGTTACGACCTAGAAGTGGTTTATGTACCTGGTAAATATATGTCTATAGCAGATACTTTGTCAAGAGCCTCACTTAGTGATACATATATACCTCAGTATGAACAAGACTTACAGTATCATGGTAATTCAATCTTTTCTAATCTCTCCGTGAGTAAGCCATATTTAAAATATATATTATTAGAAAGTAAAAATGATGAATCTTTAAATCTGCTCAAGTCTTATATTCAGAATGGTTGGCCAAGAAGCAAAAACAAAGTAAGCTGTCTTGTGAAACCATATTGGAACATTCAAAATGAAATACATATAATGAACGACTTAATATTTAAAGGTAATGGCTTATTGTTCCAAAGTCCTTGCAAAGACAGATTTTAGACAAAATACACTGCGGACATTTAGGTATTAATAAGACACTCAACATCGCTAGAGAAACAGTTTATTGGCCAAATATAAACGCGGATATTAACAACTTAATTGATCAATGTTCGGCGTGTGCAAAATTCAGGGCAAACACACCCAATGAACCGTTGAAATGCCATGAGATATCTTATCTTCCGTGGGAGAAGGTAGGAATAGATTTATTATATTTTGATGGGAAAATTTCCTTGTCTGCATGGATTACTGTTCGAGGTACATAGAGCTAGCTTCTTTGCATAAGAATTACACTGTCGATAATGTTGTTAAAAACCTTCTTTGCTCAACATGGAATACCAAAAGCATAGGTGTCTGACAATGGTCCACCATTTAACTCCTGCAAGTTCAAGCCTTTTCTTGTTGATTGGGATGTAGAACACATTACCACCAGTCCTTATTGCAGACTGCAGAGCAATAAGAACTCCAGCATCATGCTTATACCTCTCCCGAGGATCAACATCATACTTCTGTGGCGAACAGCAATAGAAGACCGACATATACTTTGAACAAACAGCCAAGAAGTATACTGTTTTTCCTCCCCAGGTTCTCTAGAAGTACACCTAGACCAAGACTGCCTGAAATAAAGTATATCTTAGATGAATAATAAACTTTCTAAATGTAAGTTTATTTTACGATTTCTGTTATTTTTAATGTTTTTTTTATCTAGATAAATAAATGAGGAAGTAAAAATATCTACAGGATTTTACAGCTTTAGCAAGCGCCTAAACCTCAAGAGACTTTACTTCCTAGAAGTTTCCTTACTCTCAACCGCACACAAGTAGCCCCCCATGACGACCCAGTAACCCTCATCCTCCGTGAGCAGCCTGGACAGCGGCGTGTCGTGGCTCTTGAGCTCTACGACCCATAGGTCTGAACCCAGTTCACTTACTCACAGCGACACATAGGAAGCTCACCGACACGACCCAGGAGCCCTCCTCCTCCGTGAGCGACCTGGACAGCGGCGTGTCATCGCTCATCACCCCATGAGCTCTAAGACCCATATGTCTGACCCCAGTTCACTTACCCACAGCTGCGCACATGAAGCCCACCGACCCGACCCAGGAGCCTTCCACCTCCGTGAGCGGCCTGGTCAGCGGCGTGTCATCGCTCATCAGCTTTACAAGCATGGGGGACGGCCAGCCGAAGTTCATTCCGGCAGTAAATCCGCTGAGATTCACTGGAGAGAAAACAACCTAATTTAAGAACACATTTTATAAAATAATGTATGTATTCAATATACTCTTCAATTCCTATGTATTTGCGAAACCGTCCAACTGAAAATGTCCAGTTGCGACACCGTCCAGCTGAAAATGTTCAGTTGCGACACCATCCAGCTGAAAGGGTCCAGTTGTGACAAACAAAAATCTAAATCAAATTTTTTTTTATTCATAATTGGTAGTTTTAAATACTCTTTTTGAACGTCGATACTACGTGATGCCTACCACCGGTTCGGGAACTAACCCAGCGAGAAGAGCCGGCAAGAAACTCGTCTGGGGCCATCTTTTACCAAAAAGATGGAAAATTATTCTTTTAAAATCAAAATTATTACAATGTTTACTTATGTCTATGTAACAAATAATAAGATAAGATAAGGAGCCACCTTATTCCCAAGGTGTGCCGTCTTGAATGAAGTCATTAATTTTATAATACGCTTTGGCACACAAACGTTCTTTAACTACTTTTTTAAACTTATTAATGGGAAAGTTTTGAACCTTTTCTGGGATTATATTGTATAAGCGTATACATTGGCCTTTAAAGGATTTACTAACTTTGCTTAGTCTGAACACTGGCATATCTAACTTGTTCTTATTTCTAGTGTTTACACAATGATTATCACATTTCCTTTTGAAGTTGTTTAGATTCTTTCTTACATATAACACATTTTCCAAAATGTATTGAGATGCGACGGTCAGAACTTTTATTTCTTTAAACTTTTCCCTTAGAGATTCAAAAGTCGACATCTTATAAATAGAACGTATATCACGTTTCTGCAGCACAAATATTGTATTAATGTCCGCAGCGTTTCCCCACAAGAGGATGCCGTACGACATTATGCTATGAAAATAGCTAAAGTAAACTAATCGCGCGGTCTCTATGTCGGTAATTTCTCTAATTTTTTTAACAGCGTATGCTGCAGAACTCAGCTTATCTGCCAATTTAGCAATATGAGGTCCCCACTGTAACTTACTATCTAATGTTATACCTAGAAATACAGTGGTGTCTACTAATTTCATTTTCTCATTATTTAATAGTATATTGATTTGTGCCTGCGTAACATTTGGCAAGCTGAACTTTAAATATTTTGTTTTATTAGAATTCAACAGTAAATTATTAGCATTAAACCAATGTACTATTTTTGAGAGAGCACTATTTACCTCGTCATTGTTAGATTGTCGTCGCTTCACATTAAAAATTAGTGAAGTGTCATCAGCAAAAAGTACTATCTCATGCTTATCATTAACTAGATAAGGTAGATCATTTATATAGATGAGAAATAGAAAAGGGCCCAAAATAGACCCCTGTGGTACTCCTAGTTTAATTTTAGTGACGGCGCGGACCATGCTTTATTAGATTATATTAAAATATAGCTATCAAATTGATATCATTGTCGGATAACGGAAGTACGGTAATTAGTTTTCCGCCATATGGCGTAATATATAACAATTGCAGCGCTCGTACCCCCTAACTATTAATTAAAAAAAAATATAACTAGGATATAAATTGAAGGGAATTTTCTATTGTTTATTTTTGTAATACGCGTTTTTATCGCAAAATGAGACGGTAATAATTAGATTATTTATTTTTTGTATATCAGTAGTGTCATGATTTATTTTATACTACGAGTATTAAGTTGAAAACCAAATTACTGAATTACATTTAATTTTATTCGTAAATCTGATTTAAACTACTTTTCTTTAAATATATGCAACTAGCATTATCTACTACTACCAAATCTTAATGTATTAGCACTTAGTATGCAACTATTGTTTATTAAACTATAAATCTTACCGACTGCCTACTGGGCAATATCTCTACTGGGTAACAATTAATATCTTTAACAGCCTCCGTGGTCTAGTGGTTTAGAGCTTGGCTCTCGACTCGGAGGTCGTGGGTTCGATTCCCGCATTGGAATAACAAAAAATCTTGTTTCCAAGTTTGGTTAGGACAATGCAGGCTGATCACCTGATTGTCTGACAAGAAAGATGATCCATGCGTCGGATGGGCATGTAAAAAGTCGGACCTGCGCCTGATATCTCACCAGTCGTGTCGGTTATTCGTCCCACTGGGTTACGAGAGTAAAGGAAGAGAGAGTGCTCTTGTGTACTGCGCACACACTTGGGCACTATAAAATAACTCCTGCGTAGCTGGCCTGGTTTCAATTAAACCGGCCACCGTCACTGAAATCAGTGTGGGGAGCTATTAATATCTGTGAACACAAGTGCGTTCGGCTCTAGCGCCTCTGGTCGAATGTATCCACTCCGACTGCCTATCTCTACTCCACCGCTCATATCCCCACCACCGCAACCAACCGGTGAAGGTGGCAGGATCGGAGCGGTGCTGCCAAATAAAAATAAATAAAATTAAACAAAATAAAACTAAATCCTGACATTCGGCCATCCTGTAAAGAGCAGCTCCTGGCGCACGTAGATGTAGGCAGTCGGTAAGATTTATAGTTCAATAAACAATAGTTGCATACTAAATACATTAAAATTTGGAAGTAGTAGATAATGCTAGTTGCATATATTTAAAGAAAAGTAGTTTAAATCAGATTTACATAAGAATGAAATTAAGTGTAATTCAGTACTATAACAATTCAAACTTGGTTTTCAACTTAATAGTATAAAATAAATCATGACACTACTGATCCGATTTGACTGGTACCGACCAAAGATATATGATTGGTCTCGCTCGCTCGCTCAGCGAGACCAATGATTAGTCTGTGGTACCGACCTCAAAAATAAGAAGATTGAGTAGGTAGAGAAATCTTTACATTTTATCAGAATTTAAAAGAGGAACTCTTTTGGCATTAGGAATAATTTCATACTTTTAGTGATTTTTATTAAGAATGTTATTTGTATTTACTTTGATAGATAAGCAAGCATTGATTGAAATGTATCTAATACTTTTTCAATATATATTTTTTAATTATTTCTAGTGATATTTTAATATAATTAACTAGTACCTCGGCGAACGAGCTATGCTCGGAGTTGTAGTAGGACGATAACAAATTTTAAAATAAATAAAAATATAAGAGAAAGAAAATAAAAAGAATCACAAAAACATTAATCTGACCGAGATTCGAGCCAGAGACCAATTCGTAAACAACGCACAAATTACCATTCTACTATCCAGCTGAGGTTACTATTTATCGCGGCGAAATGTACGGTTCCCGCGAGATTTCCTTTTGCGCGCACGAAGTCGCGGGCAAGGTCTAGTATAATATAAACAGGTGTTTTCAACGTAGATGTTGAGATAGCAACACAAATATTTCTTTATAATCTGTAGGATAGACTCTTTTTGTTATCTGTGGTTTATGAAAACTACTTCTTCCTTCCGGTAAAAATGGTTTTCTAGAATGATGTGCTAGGTATGTTAGAAATAAGTAAAAGTAATAAAAGTTAGTTGTTTCAAGTTAATGCAATTTAATTACAAGAACATTCTTCTAAAACATATATTCCAATAGTTATGGGCCCAGATCCCTTTTCCGAGAAAATCTAAAAAGTTTCGAAGCACGAGGGAAGCAATATTATGTCGGCGAGAGACGCTATGAATAGTAAGTACAATATACCACAATTTGATGGCGAAAGCTTCAATACTTGGGCATTTAGACTAAAAGCATTTTAAAAGAGAGTGGTTGCTATGAGGCAATTTTGCAAAAGGATTTTAAAGATGAAAAATTGGAAGCAAGAGCCCAAGCTATAATAATTTCCGCAGTGGCGGATAGCCACCTAGAGTATTTGAGAAGTGATACAGCTTACGAGATGTTTAAGAACCTAGAGGAGAGCTTTAAAAATCGAGGCACCCGTAGTAAATTGTTCCTGCGAAGGCAGTTGAGTGAAATTAAATATATTGAAACAAAGTCTTTGAAAGAAAATCTCACTAGAATGCAGGAAATCATTACACAACTAGAGGAAGCAGGCTCTGTGATGTCAGAGGAAGAAAAGGTCAACATCTTCTTACTGTCCATGCCAAAAAGTTATGAAAATATAGTGACTGCGCTGGAAACTATCGGAAAATTAAAACTTACTACTGTAAAAGACAGATTACTGGAAGAAGAAGAAAAAAGAAAGCAGTTTCACAGCAAGGAGATTGTCACTCCAAGTGCATTCTCATGCTTTGTATGTGGGAAACCAGGACATAAAAAATTTCAATGCCATAAATTACAAGGAAACGGATATAAGAATTTCAACACCGGACAAGGACATAGTAACGGGCAAGGATACAACGCTAGAAATGGGTTTCAAAGAGGACGTGGACAAAGAGGACAAGGATTTTATGGAGGACGTGGACATACTTTCAATAACCGAGGTAGAGCACAAGGTGGCCATGTGAATTTTGCGGGGAATAATCCAAACGTATTTATGTGCTACGACGAACAGTATAATAGTGGAAATAACTCATTGATTCAGTTTTGTGTGGACTCTGGGTGTACAAACCATTTAATTAATAGTAAGGAACATTTTATAGACTATATTGAGTTAAATGTACCTAAGAAAATTGCAGCAGCCAAAAATGAGGTTAGTTTAGAAGCAGTTGGGATTGGAAATATGGAAGTATCATGTCAAGTGGGTAAGATTTTAAACAAATTTCTAATAACAAATGTTTATTATACAGGGTGACCTGAAATTCGATACATTCCTTTGAAAGACAGAAAGCAGACCTCATTTACATTAATATTTTTCATTTACAGTAATATCATCCGAAAGTTGATATTTACAAAGTTATTGAAATTTCAAAAATTTTTTCTTTATTTTCGACTTTTTGACTTTGACATGACGTATTTTTAAAAATGTTTGTCTTTTTAGTGATTTTTTTATGTATTTTAACCGTCAATGAGTCAAATATTATTTTTAAGGAATAAATAGGGACAAACTAAGCGAGAATTTTTCATTATGACACATGAAACAGAATTTTCTTTTAACAAAAATGCACATTTTTCTTAAAAACAGGTGATTTTCTTAAAAAAATGTATGATACAATGCGTACAAATATTCTAAATAACTTCCTTATCTCATTAGCTTTCCAAAAAGGTGCAAATGTCTACATAAAAATATGAACATGTAATAAACAAAGACAAAACAATCATCAGGTAACGTTATCTCAAGAATTACACCCGTACTTCTACTTGTGATTTTTTTGTATCGCGATGGCTGCTTTTGAGTACGATGAATACGCTGACATCTTGTTTTATTACGGACTTTGTAATGGTAATGCTGCTGCTGCACGAAGAACATACGTTGAACGTTTTCCGAATCGACGAGTGCCAAACGTTAGAGTGTTTTCAACAATATTTCGACGAATTCGGGAAAGCGGCCGTGTTGATAGAAGACGTGGCTGAATCGCCACGTCTTCGTCAGACCTCGTTTGTATGCTCCAGAAGAAGAAGAAATTTTAACACTTTTTCAAAATGATCCTTCTATTTCTACAAGAGCGGCAGCTAGAAGACTTGGATTGAGTCAATGGAAGGTGTGGTTTACAGTACACACAGCGCGTCTACATCCATTTCACTACACACCTGTCCAAGCGTTGGAAGAGGGAGACCCGGTTAGAAGAATGGAATTCTGCCGTTTTATGATAAATGCAAACATGGAGGATCGCAATTTCTTCTCAAGAATATTGTGGACGGATGAATCGAAATTTGACCGTGACGGGATAAACAATTTCCATAACACACATTACTGGGCACCAAAAGGAGAAAACCCCAGGATGAAAAAAGAAAGGGCCCATCAAACCAGATTCAGTCTAAATGTCTGGATGGGTATAATTAATAATAATTTAGTTGGACCTCATTTTTTGCCTCAAAATTTAAATGGTGAAATGTACGAACATTTCCTAAGAGAGGAGATTACTGGTTTAATGGAAGATGTGCCAATAGCAACTCGTCGTAATATGATTTTCCAGCATGATGGTTGCCCGGCCCACTTCCGCCTCGGCGTACGCCAGTGGCTAGACCAAACTTACCCACATCGCTGGATAGGTCGAGGCGGGCCAATTCCTTGGCCAGCACGGTGTCCCGATTTGACCCCGTGTGATTTTTATCTTTGGGGTCATATGAAGGCTTTGGTGTATACTACACCCATAACTACTGTAGAGGAGCTCAGAAGCCGCATAAGAAATGCAGCAGAAGAAATCAAAACTAGTCTTACTACCAGAATAATCAAAACAGAGATACGGAGAAGACTACGGGCCTGTATCAGAAACAGAGGTTCACATTTTGAACAAGACCTAAAGTAGAATATTTATTATTAAATATAATTAAGCATTGATGTTTTTTAAACACAATAAACGTAATTAAATTCAAGTTTTTCCTTTTATTTTAACCTTATCGCAAATAAATCGATTTAGACATTATTTCATTTTACTTCTAATATGTTTACTACAACGTCATATTTTTATGTAGATATTTGCACCTTTTTGGAAAGCTAATGAGATAAGGAAGTTATTTAGAATATTTGTACGCATTGAATCATACATTTTTTTAAGAAAATCACCTGTTTTTAAGAAAAATGTGCATTTTTCTTAAAATAAAATTCTGTTTCATGTCTCATAATGAAAAATTCTCGCTTAGTTTGTCCCTATTTATTCCTTAAAAATAATATTTGACTCATTGACGGTTAAAAAACATAAAAAAATCACTAAAAAGACAAATATTTTTAAAAATACGTCATGTCAAAGTCAAAAAGTCGAAAATAAAGAAAAAATTTTTGAAATTTCAATAACTTTGTAAATATCAACTTTCGGATAGGGGATACCATGAAAAATATTACTGTAAATGAGGTCTACTTTCTGTCTTTCAAAGGAATGTATCGAATTTCAGGTCACCCTGTATACCTGATTTAAGAAAAAATTTATTATCTGTGTCAAAAATGGAAAATGCTGGTGTTAGAGTAGTTTTTAGCGGAGGTAAAGTAAGAGTTTATAAACAAGAGAACTTAATGATTATAGGTAATAAAATAGACACATTGCACACACTAAACTTGCAAAGTATTGTAACTTCATGTAATTTTTCAAGTAAAATTAATAATGATGAGTATGACATATGGCATAGGAGGTTTGCTCATTTAGGAATTAATAATTTAAATTTATTGGTAAACAAAAACATGGTACATGGTTTGGCAGGATTAAAAAATAAAACTATAGAAAATAACTTGTTGTGTGAGCCCTGTGTATTAGGGAAAATTTGTAGACAACCTTTCAATAAACCAGGCATTAGAGCGAGGCAACCTTTAGAGCTTGTGCATACTGATGTATGTGGACCTATCTCTCCACAAACTTATGACGGAAAGAATTACTTGGTAACATTCATTGATGATTTCACACACTTTACAATAGTTTATTTAATGAAAAATAAATCAGAAACGTTTGAACATTTTCAGCATTATTATAATTTTGCAACGAGACATTTCAATAGAGATCTTTTAAAATTAAGAATGGATAACGGTAGAGAATATTTTTCAAATTAATTTAAGAATTTTTGTAGTAGGAACGGAATAGTGATGCAGTACACAGTGCCATACAAACCGGAGATGAATGGAACAGCCGAAAGGATGAATCGAACATTAATGGATAAAGCTAGAACTATTTTTATTGACTCGGGAATGAAAAAGGAGTTCTGGGGAGAAGCAGTTTTGTATGCAGCGTATGTGACAAACCGAAGTCCAGTTACTGGAAGAGATAAATCACCAAGTGAAATGTGGGAAGGTAGAAGACCGGACGTATCAAACTTAAAAATATTTGGAGGTATCGCTTATAATTATATACCAAAGGAATTGAGAAATAAACTAGATCATAGAGGAAACAAAATGATAATGATTGGATATAGTATGGCAGGTTATAAGCTATATGATGAACAAACAGGAAAAGTTGTGACTGCGAGACATGTTATTTTTGATGAAAAATGGAAGAAAATTAAAGGATTAGCTAACATACCTGAATATGAAGAAAACGAGAAAATAGAAAGCGTGAAAGACAGCACAGAAGAGGAAATAAATGAAGAAGTTGAAAGACAAGAAAGTAATGAGAAAGCAAGAGATGAAATAGTGGAAATTTGTAAAGAAGAAGAAATTACTAATAATAGAGAAGAAAGTCAAGAAATAGGAAGAGGAAAGAGAAATAGAATGAAGCCAAAATGGCAGAATGAATATGTAACCAGCTTTAGTGATGAAGATGATGCCATGTATGCGTTTTTATGTATGAATGATGACGTGCCGTTTACATATGATGATATAAAAACCAGAGAAGATAAAAAGGATTGGATGAAAGCTGTAAGTGAAGAATTGAAAGTACTAGATGAAAATGAGACTTTTGAAATAGTTCCGAAGCCAGAAGACAAGAAAACATTAGATGCAAAATTGGTATTTACAAGGAAGGATACAGGAAGAGAAACGATATGTAAGGCTAGACTAGTAGTACGAGGTTTCCAACAAGAAGAGAAATTTGATGATGTTTACTCACCCGTGTTAAAGTTACAGACGTTAAGGATATTGTTGTCTGTAGCTGCTCAACGAGATTATCATTTAAGTCAGATGGATGTGAAAGGAGCATTTTTATATGGGAATATAGAAGAGGAAGTATACATAAAACCACCAGATGGTATGAAAGTGCAACAAGGATTTGTACTGAAACTGAAGAAATCACTATACGGTTTAAAGAAATCTCCTAAATACTGGTATGAAAAGTTTAATAACACAATTATATCATATGGTTTTAAACGTTCAAATAATGATTATTGCTTATATTACATAAAAGATATATACTTACTATTGTATGTCGACGATTTGCTTATACTAGGCTCAAACTTAAATAAAATAGAAGATTTAAAACAATTTTTGAAAACTAAATTTAAAATGAAAGATTTGGGTAGCAATAATTTAATGTACCTTGGGATATCGATTAAAAAGACCTCTATTGGAATAACTATTGATCAAACTAAATATTTAACAAGTGTTCTTGAACTTTATAATATGAATGAGTGTAAGGGATGTGAAACACCAATGGATGCAAATTATAAATTTGATGAGAACGGAGATATTGATTTATCATATGAAAAACAATGTCGATCATTGATAGGGTCACTTATGTATGTTACTGTCGGTTCAAGGCCAGATTTAGCGGCATCTGTTTATTATTTAGGTAGATTTCAATCTAGACCAAATATTGAGCTCTGGAGATCTCTCAAACGTTTGCTAAGATATGTAAAACATACAATTAATTTTGCATTGTTGTATACTAAAGATGATTGTAACATGCCTTTATTAGGGTATGCAGACGCTGATTGGGCTAGAGATTTAGACATAAAATCGACATCAGGATATATGTTTAAAATTTTTAATAATACTGTTGTATGGAAGTCTAGGAAACAAAGTACCGTTGCCTTAAGCACAACTGAAGCGGAATTTGTATCATTATGTGAATTACTTGCTGATTTAAATATTAATGTTAAAAATGCAACTATTTATGAAGATAATCAAAGTACTATTAAACCTATTAAAAATCCTGATCAGAAAAGGCTTAAACACATGGATGTTAAATATAATTTTATAAAACAGAAAGTAGAAGAAAATATTGTTACTGTAAAGTATATTAATACTAAAGAACAGATTGCTGATATCTTAACTAAACCTTTGTCTAAGAATATTTTTAAAAATTTAGTTTCTAAATTAAGTTTGTGTTCTATAAATGTTTAAAATTAAAACATTATTATTGTGTTAGAGTTTGAGTATGTTAAAGTTCAAAGTTAGTTATTTACTTTTGTGAATGTTGAGGAATTTAAGTTTAATAAATTTAAATGTAAGTTGTTGTGTATCTATGTAAAAGAAATGTTTGTGTTGAGGAAGAGTGTTGAGATAGCAACACAAATATTTCTTTATAATCTGTAGGATAGACTCTTTTTGTTATCTGTGGTTTATGAAAACTACTTCTTCCTTCCGGTAAAAATGGTTTTCTAGAATGATGTGCTAGGTATGTTAGAAATAAGTAAAAGTAATAAAAGTGAGTTGTTTCAAGTTAATGCAATTTAATTACAAGAACATTCTTCTAAAACACATATATTCCAATAGTAGACTTTAAGCACTTACACAAAAAATACCTCCATGAAGTTAGTTGGAGCAAGAGGTACCATACTCCTGTACCTTATGTTGAAACGACCGGCCCCGTATCTCAGATTGGTTCGTAGTTAGTGATTATCTTCTATATTTATCTCTTTTTTCCTTATAAGTTATAATATTTTCATGTTTGCCCAGGGCATCTTATGAACAAATAGTTAGCCGGGCAGTTAATGCTACTTATTGGCCTAACACAATATTAGCCTGGAGAAGAGGAAAGATATTTTGAGTAACAAAGAAAATGTAACGAAACTTATATTGCTTACCTTTCCTGTGTAGTAAGTGTGTGTAGTAAGAGACCTACCTGAATTTCCCCAAAATAAGTAAAGCAAATTTTAATACAAGTAAAATTGTAAAGCAAATCTGGGAATTTGTAAAAAGATAGTTTAAGAACTACAGCCCTCAGAGTGTGGTCCCTCTCAGTTTTGTGACCCGGATTCTGTTATTATTAAAGAAGTGGTCGTTGAAAATAAAACTATTTAGGAAGGCACTCTAAACGCAACAACATGAAACGCATTAGAAAGTACGAAACGAGTGAATCAAAAGTCAAAACGTCAACGGCCTATGACAAAATTGACAATTATAAATGACTTATGCAAGAAGTATTAACTGTAATACTGAAATCGATTAACGACCCGTTTGAATAATAGATACTATATATAACTATTTGTTACAAACGTCAAATTTGTATCGCAAAAATCGTCAAATGATTTAATGGCGTCGTTTTTAACAAATAGATATAGATATGTTATTGAAACGGGCCGCAAATAAATGGAGGATATCACGAAACCTAAACATCTTTCTTATTTTTCTCGGCTCCCAGATTGAGAATCGAGCTGATTTTTTAACCAACTTCCAAAGAAGGAGGCGGTTATACGTTCGGCTGTATGTATTGTTTTGTATGTTCAACGATTACTCCGCCGTCTGTTGACCGATTTTCAAAATTATTTTTTGATGTATTGGGTATAATCCGAAATTACCACCAAAGCGGTGACCTGATCATGGCATCCATGAGGAATCGAGGGAACTCCTCGAAATTTATATGGTCATATATAGTGATTTTGACTTTTTCAGAATTAACCCAAGCATATGCTACCAAAAAGTAAGATTCTGCACCAAGGTATACCCTGGACTTTGGGTCCACTGAACATAACTCCTCAGTCTTCGAAATTTCGACATTGTTTAAAGAACTGCAACCATATGCCATTATGTAACTTACAATAATCATCATCATTACCTTTTATACAATACCTAATGGAAGCTTGGCGCGTATTCAATATTCATTCAATCGTTTATTTTAATCGTTCTTAAAATGTGTTATTAATTATTTAACAAATATCACTAAAATGGGAAAAATATTATTATTTTAAAATTACACCGACTACCAAAGTCAAAATGCACAAAAAGGTATGAAGTAAAACTTAATTTCTGAATAATTCCCCTTTTAAATTTGGCTGAAATTTTAACTATTTCTCTACAAAATCTTCAACATTTTGAAGTCGGTAGCAACCAACTTGAACGTGTGTTCTATTGTAAATATCGTTTTATCAGGATGTTGTTCGGGCTGGTGGGTTTAATTATATTTTAGGACAAAAAAATGACGATTTTTCTAAACCATATCTCAAGCCATTACATTTGGGCCCACGATGCTCAGTCTTCTTTATAAATTGTATGTCAGCTCTATCATTTTCCGAAGTCACGTCTAAAAACAATACTCAGAAATATTTGGACATTTTTCATGACTTGCTCGTACTTTTACATAAACTATGTTTTCCCGTCATAACTGTAAAGATAAATAACAAAACTATTAAAAACAAACGGAGTACCAAAGGTGTAAAAGGATACTGCTTAAAAAATTATCTCTATACATGAAATAATAAAAATGATAAAAGATTATACAAAAATTACACAAAAATTATTAGAAATTGCATGTATAAATCACGAAAAATTAAAAATACTAAGTATATTAATAATGCTGTAAACAATTAATGTAAAGTCGCGTGGACTGTAATTAAACAAATAATGATAAACAATATGGCTCTAACAGAAATAAATACGATTCTCGATGAAAATAATGAAACATACACTGATCCTTAGAATAGCAAAATTATTTAACAAATTTTTCACAATACTAAAGAAAAAGATTGATAAACCGTTTATTGAATACAAAAAAAAGTGATTGAATCGCTAATGACTTTAAGCTACGCTGAAGACACCAGTAATTTTCATGTAATTTCTGACTGAATAGGACAACCGCCCTTTTTGAATTTTGATGGTTAGCGCCATAAATTCAGTGCAAAACTACCATATTGTGAGTTGAGCGCCAGAAATCGAAGTTTCGTGGAAAACTGCAACAATCCCTACAACGTAAGTATATTGAGATAATTGTTCTGTAGAAAAGAGCCATATTTTGGAAAGTGGCTGTTATGCAATTGGATTGTCAAGTAATTATTTTTAAAATGTTTACTACAACAATGCCATATATAAAAGTCCGTTTTTCATACCAATATCAAGCAAACATGATCATAATAATTGTAACACAAATGTGTCACATTCCAAAATACAGTTAGTCCAAATCTCACTAATGCCTGTAATTAGTGTTAATCGTTTGTCTAAATAAACCAAAGTTCAGTTTACACCGACATGAGATAATACGCGGCTCGACACTACATTTTTAGGATATATACCTATTCAAAATTTAGCTTTATCCAGTACACAAAATAAAGATATACATGCGCGTTAGTACGAGCAAGCAATTCAAGGCCTTCACCGTTAGTTTTCCAATGCATTCCCCAAAATACCCAACGTTTCTGTTTGGTTTACTAATTACAAGCTACTTTTTAAGGCATAAGGTGGCTGAAATGATAGCTTTTATTTAATAATCTAAATTAGTGATAGTGCCAACTCGTATGCTGGTGCACTTATATACGAGACTACTGGACGCATGAGAATATCGGTTTCGTGAACCTTTGGCAAACCGTACATACTGTGATGGTGAGCGAGGATTCATTGGAATAAGTTTTCTCTTCGCTGATTCGGTACCAAATAAATAGTTATTATTGTTTATGGCTTTTTACTTATCTGAATTTAAATTAAGCTATAATCTTGTTTGTTGGATCTAGCCCTAGAATGTTTATAAGACGATTATTTCAACTATTAATAAATAATATTTGGATAAAGTTAGGTTTAAGGTTTTTTTTTATATATTTGTATGCCGTATGTGGCAGAATGTATTTGTACCTATTATAACAACTGTAAAATCATTTATACCATATTCTGGCAAATAAAACGCTTGATTGATAGATTGATTGGTCAGAAATGTATGAACGCTGCTTGCTGTACCTACCTAATATCATTGAAAAGGGAATTTCTTTTACATTTTTTACTGACTATAATATATTATATTATGTAAGTAATGGGGATTTTGTGTAACATGCCCAAAGCAATAAAAAAACCGGACAAGTGCGAGTCGGACAATTCAATAATCTATATATAACTTTTTTCTTATTTTCTTTACATTAATTAAGGTACAGAAAACGACACTGGGCATTATCTATGGAACAATTTTCTACGGCGACTGAAGATAAAATTTGTTTAGATGTAAGCGTAATTACAGCTGGATTACAATGATAAAGATGACATATCTGTAGGACGTGTGGTTAATGAGAAAATTATAATTAAAGATGAATGATTTCGTACATTTATGTGCAATACTCACTGCATATTTAGTCGATAACTACTGGTCCGATTTGTAAAAATTTTTTTTTTTTGAAATACTGTACTCCCAAGTTGGTCCTATGATCATCAAGTCATGATCTGATAATGGGATCCGTAATAAATCGAGGGAATCGATCTTATAAAGATATTTGTACTTTTTTCTCCTTGGAGCCCGATCCAAAAAATAAACGATGCTACAATATGCGCACAACTCCAAAGGGTAAGACCATGGATACATGAACAATAATAACTTTCTATTCTCTGTCTTCCCTGATATGATGTTCCGGTTTAATTAAAATGATGTCATTGACAAGGATTCGCTCTTCCTTTTGGGCTCACCTATTTTATTATTTTATGTGCAGTAATCAGATACATTATTATTTTTGCTAAATTAGTAAACAAAACCTTCATCATTAGTTTACTTACATCATATACGAAAGCATTCATTATGGTACAAATAACTTAAACGCATAAACATCGGAGATATTTTCAAATATGTTCCTGCCGTATACTTCATACACTTTAACCTAGGCGTGACGTCGCAGCTAGCTACGACTTTAGTATGGAGCGTTTTCACGAGATTTACGAAATTTTGTATACAAATCCCTGTACTGTTGAAAATATTTACTTTTGATATACTTTTTCTTCTGTTTAATACTCATATTTAAGAGTGCTATTCATTTATGCAATAAAAAAATATTGTCATCTAGCCTATTATTATTGAATTTACTATTACTAATGGATAACAATCAGCATAACGTTGCTAAGTGAGAGGTGGCTTTCAACTGCGGCTTACTCTTACGTCTTATGACTATGAGAGGAGAACTATGGTCGTGGCGGCTTCATGTGGGGCGGCGCGGTGACGCGAAGACACGGCGGCGGTGGGGGCTGCCTGCGTCCCAGGAACCGCTGCCGTCTAATGGTTTCGGCGCCTACTAACCCGCAGATGTTTATGGCGGTGTCGAGCTTATTCTTTGAAAGGAGCTCTGCTGTGGTGACATAACTCCTCCCCCCTTAAGTGTGAGTCGCGCTAAATATACATGTTTGGGGATTTCGGCGCTGTTTAAAAAACTGCAAGTATATGCTACTATATCAATTACGGTAATCATCATCATCAACACCATCGCCACACCATACATGATCATATTATGATGATACAATAGGTACTTCTCATAGTATTTTACACCGACACAGATATCTTTGAACACTATTCACTACTTTGCCGTATGCGAATTTGTCCCTTAGTCACCAAATTGGAGACCTGATCAGGGGATCCATAATAAATCTAGGAGGGAATAATAAACACTTCGAAATTTATATGGATACACAAAGTAATTTTTACTTTTTGACATGATGACATGAATGACATAGGTACTCATTACTCTCAAAGTTTTGTGCACCGATATCAATGTCTTTGAAATTTCGCTATTGATAAAATAATATTCGTGATCATCATCATCAAACTCATCATCAGTCAAAAACCCCCAAAATCGCAACAATCACTTGAAAATCACCCTACATTTTTTAATGACTAAGAATTTCTAATATAAATACTACAAAAATCTATAATGACAAACAAATAATAAAAATTAATGTTCTGCAATGTTATTCAGTATTCTGTCCAACGTTATATTAAGTATGTTAAACTATACTTCCATAATATACCGCGCTGCGCGGAGCCGGAGTGGGGACCGTGTATAGCGAATGACAGTCTCCAGAGAGGGAGAAACGCCCATAAGCCACAAAAGGTTAATTAGTCTAAAAAGTTTTTTCAATTCCGGTTAGTTGAAGTGAGAAGAACTTTGTAATTTTTTGAAAAAATGTAAATATTAATTTTGATCCCTAAAATACCTCCAAAAAATTGTACCCCCTAAAAAACCCCATCTATAGATTTTTTCCCCTAAATTTAGGGGGAAACCCCCGGAGTTGGCATCGCTGAACGCCGCGAACCTTCCCGTGCGTGTGAGTGGGACAAAAGAGCGCCGTCGGGCGCGCTCGTATCGGATCTCGCATATGTTCGGCGCTAACGCGCGAACAACTACTAGTTAAATACTAGTCTTAGAGACTAGTATTTTTTACACAAATAGAGAATATGCGGTTATTCTGTTGGTTACGGTTATATACTTTTTTCATGTTCATTCATGGCAACATAACCGACAAACCGTTGCTATATATAAAACGTGACAATATTACGAACATTTGGCAAAATTACAAGGAATGTTGCAAATGATTTACTTTTAGCAATATTGCGCGACGTAGCCTGTTTAGGCCGTCTGTGCTTGGTATTTTAACAGTACTTATGTAATATAAAAAAAAAACGAAAAAGAAATATAATATAAAGAATCACAATTCGAATCACATTAAATGACTGGAAGGAGTTTTGCCGGGGAGTTCAATGGATGACGATGTGGATTTTGTATAACTTCATAAATTTGTGTTATTCGGTTCATAATGTGTAATATTGGTAGAATATTAACCATTAAATATTCGTTATCGTGCACAAGTGTGGCCAAGTGGTACAACTTCTAAAACGTGCTATTTTGTGTTCTCGACAAAACTCACTAGGAAAATTTTAACTGTGTTGTTAAAAATTGAAACGAAAGTTCTATTTCCCGCCTTTTTAACTTGACACTGGCAAATTATTATTTATAAGCCGACGCCATATATAAATAAAAAAAAATAAAAAATGGCCGGAATTCGAACCCGAAATACCAATTTGCCAACAACGCAAAAAGTCCAATGCCAACCAAGCCGCCAACCAGATTTGACGTTCTGAATTCGAAATCACTGAGTTCAAAACTCAAATTATCTAATACTCAAACAAAGTGAAATAAAATTGTAAAATTATTTTTTTGTTTTTGACGTCTAACCAAAAAAACCCAATAGCCGCACCTTTATAACTATACAAAGAAATAAATTACGGAAGACTACAATGCCCATCCTCCTTTATCTAGCGTATTTATTTATAATTTTTCTGCTGCATTAAAAATGTTAAACAAAACATAGGAAAAAGAAAAATCATGAATAGATAATATAATAAAAAAATCTGATGTAGTATTTACTACTTCTTTAAACCCCCGACGCAAAAAGAGGGGTGTTATAAGTTTGATGTTTGTGGGGGTTTGACTAATAAAACCAAATGTGTTCCCGAACATTAAGATTTTATTAATTGTCCCACATAAGAGTGATATATGCTATTAAAGTGCTAGGGGAGCACGCGCGGTGCTTGCTAATTATGAACGCGTACTGACGGCAAAATGCATTGTGAAGTGAAATATGCTACAGTGTGATTTATGACACCGTACATACTCCCGAGCCGAAAAGATACAAAAATTAGGTTGATTTTGGGGGAAAATTACATCTAGTAAATATAGGGGAGGTTGCTATGTCCCTTGTGATATTTACACTACACACTTCACTCGGCTGACGGTCAGCCGTACTCTGCTTTCGCGCACTAAACACTACACTAGGTTCTGCTTGCGGAGAGACACTGCTGAATCTTTTCCTATACTTCTTCCACAGTATGAATGACGCTGCTATAACCACGACAGCGAGCAGGCTGTATGAGATACTGTATTGATGAACGTCGTGACCCGATATTTGAGTGATGTCTGATGTCTTTAAATCTTTAGTGGCGACTTTCAACTCTTCAACTTGCTTGCCTAAATCACTGATGGAGAAGTTTATATCAATTTCGCTGTTATCAAGGATGTCCGAATATTGCAAGTATGATTGGTTGATCATTTGATTAATATTATGAAGTTTGGGAGCTATAACGCCCAAATCCAAATAGATCTCATTCCTGGAATTGATCTGAGAGTACATAATAAAGTCTCGGCCCTTTATCATGCAGTTAGGCTCGATGATCAATATACCAGCCCCATTCAGCTGATCTGTGCTAACACGATCTAAACATATGATTCTGACCTGATATGTATTACAGCAAAAATAAAAATATTGGGACTCATCCTTCAGCTGAATCTACTGATCTCTGCAAGCTGATTTGCTGACGAGACATTGCTTAGTTCTTACGTCGATCTTTCAGAACCTCTCATCTGGTGGGAGATAATGTATGGGCTTGCTGAGATGACGTAAGTAAGTTTGCTCTGTTGTTGAAACATAGTTGAAGCTCAAATGTGGAAAGGGTAAAATAGGAATACTTTTCTAAATTGATTGCTACGTAATAATCTACTGGGAAGACAGTGATCGCATTTCCTGCTATCTGCTTAGGAATCGAAATAATTTGGTAAACGTTGTATGCTTCTCTATTAGTTAATGGAAACGATATATCAAATATAAAATCATCCTGTAACATTCTTGCTTTAATTCTAAGTAAACTGTAAACGTTCCGTAAGTCTGATTGTATGTTGTCAATGGGTAACGTGATATCATTTGTCAACTTACTCCCTATGAATTGTAATTCGCTTTTAATTTGTTCCAGAGTTAATAAGTACATATTAAACTTGTCATGTGAAATATCTGTGATGGTATCTAAAATCGTGTCCTGAATTCTTTTCAGGTTTTGAAATATGTTCATCGCCGTGAATGACGACAATAAAAAATGTTGAACGTCCGAAATCTGAATATGTTCCGACTTGAGAGAATTAGTAAAATTGTACAAATCTTCAAGATAGTTATTTATCGATTTATGCTGAAGTTGAATCGATTGTTCTGTGCGTTTCAGTGAATTGTATTGCGCCTCGACGACTGATGTTTGATTCTGTATCAAGTTGTTAAGGTGATGCTCATTCTGTCTGATAAGCTCGATGTCGTTCCTATACTGTTCCGCAAATCTCTCGTGTAATACTTCGAACAGATAGTTGGCGACGTAACCGACACCATTGATAAGCGCCCGGCGCTTCCTTGCACGCGCCTTAAAACGCTGATTTAATAACAAATGATTGTAGTGATACAGTTTCTCGAACTCGTGCTGTAATTGTAGCGTAATTGTTGAACAATAGTCATAGTTTGGAATTTAACTACATATTATATCTGTATAATTAATGAACTTTTTGCTGCGGTGAATCCATCCCAGTACGGAGACATATTGTAGTGCTATGAGAGTCCACTTATCCCGAATTCCGGTATAATCGAAATATAGACTTGTTGCTAGGTAAATTTTTAGCTGCATAAGAAGTCGTCACAATCGACATAAATAATATAAATGCTATCGCCATGGACGTGAAACTACTCTGCTTTATAGGTTTTCTTTGTTTTTTCTCTTCTTTTTGTGCCTCAGATTCTTCTTCACGGTCGCTGCTGGCTGTGTTCGAGATAGGTAACAATGATAATTTAACTACTGGCCTTTTGATAATTCCGTTTTTTGTTTTCAGAGTGACGGCACGAACCAATCCATCCTCTCCGGGATGCTGCTCCAATGCCCTCCCCATGAGCCATTTGCCGGGGTACATATTCTCGTCCTGAATAGTGACTAAATCGCCAACTTGAAGATTATTTCGTGCTCTTAACCATTTCGATCTTACTGAGAGCTGAGTCATATATTCGATCCTCCATCTCTTCCACAAATCGAAATATATTTTTGATATTAAATACCATCTTGACCTAGCATCCTGCTCTGTTTCTATGATAAATAACTCTGCAAGCCGACTAGAAAGTGTGCTGGTGTCAAATAGATTAAGTCCTCTGGGTCCTCTGTGAGCGCGCAGAGGGGCCTAGAGTTTAAGATTGCTTCTATCTTTGCTAATAGGGTAGCGTATTCCTCAAATGTAAGTTTTTGCTCACCCACAACCCTTTTTAAATGATGCTTTAAACTTTTTATATTTCTTTCCCATAAACCTGATGCTTGGCACCATTTCGCTAAATTGAAATGCCAAGTGATATTCATGCTTGCTATCTCTCCTAAAGTGTTATCATCGAAAATGTTCTGAAATTGCTCCTGCATCAATCTGTTTGCTCCTACAAAATTAGTGCCATTGTCACTGAAGATGTGACGAGGCGTGCCGCGACGTGCTGCCATTCAACTGCGAGCCGCCAAAAATGCTGAACTCGTGAGGTCTGATACTATTTCTATATGTACTGCTTTCGTGACCATGAAAATGAATCATGCTATGTATCCTTTCATGGTTTTGATACCTCGTCCTTTATTTGCTTTTACATCGATGTATCCTGTAAAATCTACACCGGTGTTATCGCTGCTGACCTAAAATAGGTGTGTTTTTCCTACAGGTCACGCACTTTCTGATATACTTTTTGGTTGCTCTTATACCACCAATGATCCAATACCTTTGTCTAAGATTGGCCAATGTAATTCATGGACCGCCATGGAATGTTAGTTCATGTGCTTGCTGTATCAGTAAAATTGTAAGTCGACTTTCGTAAGGTATGATGATGGAATTTTTTATTTCGGTACTTACACTCGCGTTCTTGAGACGGCCACCAAGTCGTAAAATTTAGCCGTCGTTTAAAATCGGATTTAAATTTAAAATTTTGCTTTTTGATGGTAACGGTCTTTTATTTGATAATAGTTTAATTTCTTCATTAAAGTGCTCCAGCTGTACATTCCTTACAATAAGCATTTTTACGTATTGTTATTCTCGTAATGTGAGATATCCTTCGCGGCGTTGTTTGCGCTTTGTTATTCGTAATATCCATGCAAGTATGCGAATAACTCGAGTTATGTTGCTATGCTTATTTAATAATTGTTCGATGATGTTTAATGCTTGAGGATCCTTATGAGTATTATATTCTTTGTATTGATTTTTTAGCTCTAATGTAGTCTCGTATAATGTTGGCTCTTTAACTGTTAATGACGGCAACCATGATGGGCCGTTTCACCATAGCTTATCTTTTTTAAGCTGAGTCACGTTTAAGCCGCGACTAGCTGAATCAGACGGGTTTTGGTCAGTTTTAACGTAGTGCCAACATGATTTTGGCATTACTTGCGTTATTGCTCTGACTCGATTGGATATAAATATTTTCCATTGTGATGGGTCTCCCTGTATTCATCCTAAAATTGCTGTAGAATCTGTTCAGCCATACACTTCTGCTTTGTATTGATGTAAACATTTTTGAACCTTGCTCATCAATTTTGATAATAGTTCAGCTCTCATTAATTCCAACCTAGGGATGGTCTGAACTTTGCTTGATGGTGCGAGTCTTGCTTTGGCTGCTAATAATGATACTGATGATTTGCCATTTTTTATGACCTTACCTTAGTAAATTACTGCCGAAAATGCTTTGCTAGAGGCGTAGGAAAATCCATGAAACTAGATCTTGTCGTTTTCAGAAGTCCCGATCCACCGTTGTATTTTAAATGTGTCTATATTTTGCAACTCTTGGCGTAAATCTAACCATTTTGTTTTAATATTCTGCGGGAGATTATCATCCCATTCTATTTTCGATAACCACACATTTTGAAATAATAATTTCAGTGTCGTGCTCAATGGTGTAAGCCAACCTAAGGGGTCGTATAACCTCGATATTTCGGACAATAAAGACCTCTTAGTTGGTTCTGCTTCAGAATATTCTATTTTTCAAACACGTCACCTTGGCGATCCGAGCTTAGACCTAAGGTTTTCGTCGACTCTATATGCTTAAATTCGTACGTCTGCTTGTCACACTGTTCTGTATCTAAATCTGCTAGAAGTTGCTGGTCATTTGACTTCCATTTTCGTAAATTAAAACCTCCTAATTTTAGAAACTCAATTAAATCTGCTTGTAATTGCTTGCTCTGCTGTAAAGTTGTTGACCTCAACTAAAGTCATCTACGAAGAAGCTTTCTTCTACTTCTTTCGCTGCCTCTGGACACTTCTTCTTCTCTTCTGCTGCTAACTGATTTAAACAATTTATTGCTAAGAAACTTGCTGCTTTTTCTCCGTAAGTTACTGTTTTTAATTGATACGCTTGCACGGGTTGGTCTTTAGACTCCCGCCAAAATACCTTCTGATATGCTTGATCTTCGGGAAAAACCCAAATTTGCCTGTACATCTTTTCGATGTCTGCTGTATAAGCAAATTTAAACTGACGCCATTTCAAAATTATCTACTGTAGATCCTGCTGAAGATTGGGCCCCTTGTAGATTATATCATTTAAGCTATATCCACTCGAATACTTTGCTGATGCGTTGAATACTACGCGTAGCTTCGTTGTAGTGGAGCTGTCTCGGATGACTACTTGATGAGGTAAGTAGAACTCCATTTTTCTTTCAGATGCTGATCGTTCCATATGACCTAAGTCCATGTACTCCTGCATGAACTTTTTATAGTCATTTGCTAATGCTGTATTTCGATGCAATCTTCGTTCTAAACTCTGATACTGTGCTAATGCTGTAGTTTTTGATGACCCTAATTTATGCTTCAATTCTTCTTTGATAGGTAAGCGCACCTCAAATCTTCCATCCTCCAACCTTCTAGTTGTTTTAGAAAAATATTAAAGACAAAATTCATCTTCTGACTGTCATCTCCTTTTCTTGGGAAATGTCTTCGCATTCCCAGAATCTTTGCAAGTCTTGTTACATAATTGTTATGTAACATGACGTTGCACTGATATGATTTGACGGAGCCGCAGAGAATCCAGCCAAGATAAGTCTGCTGTGCTATCGGTTCCTCGCTAGTCGGACCTCTCAAAATACCATCCAATAAAATTTTGGAGTAGACATCTGCTCCTAAAATTAAGTCTACCGGACGTTTTATGTATAATATTTTAGATCTGCTAAATTAATGTTTTCGATGTATGACCATGAAGGCTTAGGTAAATTTACATTTGGAAGATTTTTGATAAGATTGCTCATGATATGAGCACATGATAAATGTGAAATTATTATGCAATGATTTGCATTGTATAAGTAAGCATTCCTTTGCTACTGCTTTCATGCTCGCCGACGCCGAAAATAGTGCCCTTGCACCTACGTCGTTTTAATCCTAAAATCTCTCTCTCTCTGTAATAACTGAAATTTGAGAACCCGAATCTATGAGGGCTCTAAGATGATGCTGATCTCCATTTGCTGCATTCACACCAACCATTGCCGTTGCTAGTAAGACCTCACACGTGTTGGGTTGAGACACGTGGTGGGCCCTCGCCACATGGTTCGAAGAAGTGCTGGGTTTGGGTTTTGTGCATGCATCGTGCAATAAACTATTGCGAAATCCTGCGCATAAGCGACACCTTTTACTGGAAAAACATTCTTTAGTGTCGTGTTCGTATAAACAATTCACACAATAACGCAACCGGCTTACGGTTTTCAATTTCTGATCGCATGGCATTTCTTGAAACCTTGAACAATTGAATAAGCCATGTTCGCCTTTGCAAAGTCCGCAAATTATCTTGGTTGCATGCAAAGCCTTAAATTGTGACTTATGATTAAAATAAAAATTATTGTTGCTAGATTTAAAGTTGCTCGGAGGAAGTCTTCGTTGATGTGAAAAATTCTGCTGCTGATTCGATGATGCTGGTTGCTTAAATACGCCCTGCTCTTGTTTTCTGCGCGATGATTCGAGCACAGTGAATTTTGTTTCCAAAAAATTCACGAATTTCTCTAGAATTGGCAATTCTCGAGGATTCTTGACCGATTCCAAATATTCTGTATACGACTCACTGTCCAATTTTCGCCCTACCAGGTGGACCAATAAGGGGTCCCATGAGCTGATATTGACTCCCAGGTTCTTTAGTGCATTCAAACATTCTTTAGTTGTGGCGCGTAATTTTTTAAGTTGCGCTGCTGATTGATATTGAATGGTTGGCAGCCATAGCAATATGTTGACGTGCGAAGTGAATATGAGCCTTTTATTGTTGTACCTGTGGTTAAGAATTTCCCAATATATATTATAATTAGCCGATGTAATTTGTAAATGTTGTATGAGCCTTTCAGCTTCGCCTGTTAATTTACTCATTAAAAACTGCATTTTTTGGGCCTGAGACAGTGAGTGATTGTTATGAATGGCCTCACTGAATAAATCTTGGAATGACATCCATTGATGATAATTACCGCTAAATGTAGGGATATCTAATTTAGGGGTTGATTTTTCCCTATGGAACGTTGACCACATTTTTTTGTTATTGGTCTCCTTGATGAAATTAAATTTCTTCTCATGTGCTGTAAATTGCTTTTCGTACTCTAGGTTAGACCCGTTTAATTAATGATCGAGCTCCCAATGCTGAGCGTCGATTGCTGTCCATCTCATCTGTAACTGCTGCAACGTGTCTTCAAACTGCTACTTTTCTGTTAATGCTTCCAGGTCAATGTTGCTTACCGTTCGTGAAAATGCTTTGAAGTTCGTCATCTGCTTACGTAACATTTCTGCTGTTTAGCTGTCGACTCCTTGGGAGATTGTCCTCGGCACCAGTTCTGCTGATGCTGCTGTTGACGGACCAGGGATAGGTAACGGGCTTGCTCCACGACTTGGGACCTCAATTACCTTACTCTCTGGGTGTGCTACTGCTGAAGTCACCTGCAAGAGATACTGCTGCAAAGTTGACTTCGTGATTTCGTAGTTTCTGGTAGACCGTTCATTGTGACTTTTTATAGGCTCAGAATTTTCATCTACGGATCCTGCTAATTGCTGTCGATTCTGCTTAAATTCTTACCAATATTCGTCAAGGGTTTGTAACTTCCGCTTAACGTAATCTACTGTCCTACGATCTCGCCCCGTTTTCTTGAAAGACGCAAGCAACTGCTCTATCGCACCTACTAACTGCTCTTGATTTTCGTAAATATCCTCCATTATGGTAACTTATTGCTCAAAGTGAAAAAATGGAAAGATCTTACTTGATTGCTCGGGAACCTTTCTGCTGCTGCTCACGCCTTGAAGAGCGTGATGGTCTGCTGATGAGATGCTGAAGCGATGCTAATGTTGATACTGCTGTCTACTGTTTGCAGACAGGAACTACACTGCTACGCTGAATACTGCTGCTGCTTATGCTCGTCTTCCACTACCACAACAATGATTCGCGAGAAACTGTTCTACTATATCACTACACCACCGATCTGCTACACTGCTATGCTACTCCACAGTACTGCTGTTCTGTTATACTGCTGTTCTGCTACACTATTGTGCTATTTCACTTTACCAATGCTCTGCTAGATTGCTTTTTACCACTACACTACTACTGTACTGTCTTCTGATTTTACCGAACTGATTTTCTGATAGTCACTGATAGTCCTCACTCGCGAATGCTCCTGCTTTGGCCAAATCGCGGAAGGTCACAAAGCTCGAAGGACCATATCATGTGGGGGTTTAGTTAATAAAATCAAATGTGTTTCCGAACGTAAAGATTTTATTTATTGTCCCACATAAGATTGTTATATGCTATAAAAGTGCTAGGGGAGCACGCGCGGTGCTTGCTAATTATGAACGCGTACTGACGGTAAAATGCATTGTAAAGTGAAAAATGCTACGGTGTGATTTATGACACTGTACAATGTGTGTCTATCCGTGGTTTCGCAGCTCCTAAACGAAAAATACGATTTGGATGCATTTTTTTTAGTTGAAAGCTGACATGATCGAGAGTGTTCTGAGCTAAAATTCATCATCATCAGCTCGCTCACTGCTTGACAATTCGGGGGTTACTTAATTTTTTAAATTTTGTTTATTTATAATTAACAATCAAGGTGGTTATATAATACAAAGTGTAGATTGTTAATAATTATAAATAAACAAAATTAAATACTTTTTCCTCATTTTTTTACTTTACGTACGTACCGAAGAAACATAAGGCTTGAAACTTAAGGTAAAGCAATAAAACAGCCGGAGAAAATTCAGAGCATTGAAAATAGAATTTTCGGGGTTAATACAATAGGATTGAAAATAAACACGTGAGTGTCGAGTACTCAGATTTGAAGTTGACATTTGACTTCATATTCTTGTGTTCCATTTTCAGCTCTTTTATATTAACGATGAGTTCTATATTTTCAGTGTTCTGAATATTCCTCGGCCTTACGAATTCCCAGCCTATGATATGTTTTGTAAAATATGGAAGGAAATAAATCGATACTATTCGTAGACATTTGAACAGATGTTTGATAAATAACAATTGACCCAAATCTACTTTAAAAGTACCTAGTTTTATCAAAATTCCAAACTGTACAATCTTTCCTCGCAATTTACCATGTGACATACAGACAAATTAGTTTAGGTTAGATTATGTTTCACTTCACATCCTACTACCATTATTAATGTGAAAGTTTATGAGGATGGATAGATGGAGGGATGTCTGTTACTCTTTCACGCAAAAACCAATGAACGGATTTTGATGAAATTTGGTGTGGTAGTAGTTTCGTGACAACAATATCCGTCTGGTGGTTCCGGGCAACAGCAATATCCCCGACAATTAAACCGCGGATGAGCTGGCTAGGCTGGCCGAAAGTCTCATTTACAAAATATATTATATTTAAAAAAAATTGGTAGTAGTATAAGCTCCGGATTAACGCATAGGCTGCTTTTAATCCCGAAAAAGTAAAGTGTTTCCGTGGAATACTTTATTTACGCTGGCGTAGCCGCCGGCAAAAGCTACTATAATTATAAATGTGAAAGTTTATGAGTATGGATGAATGGATGGATGTTTTTTACTCCTTCATGCAAAAACAACTGAACGGATTTTGATTAAAATTTGGTATGGTAGTAGTTTGAGATCTGGAATAACACATACTGGCTACTAAATAAAACCTACTTACCGATCAAAACATAGCCATATTGCCGCAATGTTTCTGTAGCCACTTTCATTATCACAAAATCACGTTACGGTTTTTTTTTTCTAAACTGCAAGCAGCTGATAAATTGCGATTAACTATACAACAAGAGATAATATAAACATTTTTGTTTAATCCTAATAAAATAGATTTTTATGAAAACGTTGTATTAAAAAATGATAAAGCATTTTTTATTATAACGTAGGTAGAACGTTATAATAAAAATTACTTTATGGAATTTACAGATTCAATTATCAATTATACCTCCTGTAGGTATACTGTTTACACACAATATAATAATGTTATGAGAAAATTATAACCAATCAGTAACTTGAACGGGTTTTCGAATTAAAGACACGTTCGTCCATAATGCTTAGCATATAACTCTTTATGCTTGTTATGAATGCTTAGCATAAGACTCCGCTGTCCGTTCGTCTGTCCCTCTGTCCGCCTGACTGTCACCAGGGTGTATCTCATGAACTGTGATAGCTAGACAGTTGAAATTTTCCCAGATTATGACGTATTCCTGTTGCCGCTCTAAGAATAAATATACTAAAAAACAGAACCAAATAAATGTTTAAGGGGAGCTACCGTACAATATACGTGATCATTGCAGTTTTTTACTATGTATATCGATATTATTATCGGCATTAGGTAGACGTTCTGAATAATCTCAGATTCTTCAGATCTTATAAATATTTGCTGTACCTATGTTCAGTAGAAAAGTAAATAATATTTATATTATTAATTTTAAATATTTTTTACTAAAAATATTCCCATACAACAAACGTATTTGCCAATGTTATATAAATAATAATATTTAATATAATAAATCACAGTTTTTATGTCAGGTAAAATAAAACAATATTTTCCTTAAACCTTTCTCCACGTTGCCATTTTTGGTGCTATTGTCCAAAGATTTTTGGATTTCATTAAAGGTCTTCCCTTTAGTCTCCGGAAGCAATAGGGTGATCAGTATTATGAGCATGACGGTACAGCCACTGAACACCCAGTAAGTGACAGCTGGCCCAAGAATATTGGTCATCAGGAAGAAGTATTTGGTCATCAGGAATGTCAGGAAAGTTGTGGTGGCCAGGAATATTGAGAATCCCAGCGCTGTGCCGGTGTCGTCGAATAGTTCTGCAGCTATCAAGAAGTATATGGAACCGATTCCTGAAAAACAAAAACATGTTGCAGTTGCGTGTAAGACTGGAGGGCATGAAATATCGGACGGTTTTCAATTCCGATATTGAATTTCGATATTGGATGTCAATATCGGAATTCCGACAGATCAAATCTTCATACAGGAAAAAGTTACGCCATCTTGGTTTTCACCATACCTCAAATCTTGTTTTCACCGTACTTAAAATGTCAAAATGGCCCCAGAAATTCAAAGGGGCCATTTAAGTGGAGACAGTTTTTGCCTCAACATGCCTTGTCTATAATGTATGCGTCTATGGGTACATAATAACAGCTCCGTGGCCTAGTGGGTAGACCGTTTGATTCGCACTCAAGAGAGTGCAGGTTCAATTCCCAGGTTATGGCGTGCACCAATGAGACTTTTTTAGTATATGAACGCTCCAACGGTGAAGGAAAACATCGTGAGGAAATCAGCACATGGTTGGCTCCAGACGTACTGACCAGTCATTCCTCTGGACTAGGCTGACTATGTTGTGAGAATGCCGTATTTGCTTGGGACGACATTTAAAAACCAACTGTCCCAGGCACAACAGTATTTCAAGAGTGGTTACTTCGCTCGGAGATTACTTTATAAATCATCCAATAACGGATGAAAAGACCTAAGTTTTTATGGGTACATAGCTTAAAAATGCGCAGTTTTTGATAACACCTAGCTAGATCGACTTTTCTCCCCCAAAACTCCCTGCATACTAAATTTCATGATAACACTTGCAGCAGTTTTTGAACAACTGATAGAGTAAGATAGAAGGAATTCTTTCAAAATTATGCCTTCTGTGCAGTGCTTCCGTGTTACATTTCATAAGTCTAGAAAACTATCTACAGGAAATGAAAAATGAATGAAAAGAAGAAGATGAATGTAAATTTGATAGTTTTTTACTAAAAGGCCAATTTTAATAAAAGTGGGTAAAATGGGATAAATGTGTATAATATCGATATATTATATTAAGTACGTATATTAAGACTCGATGATGGCGCCTACGTAATTTATCGGAACTGAAAAATGGGTATCAGCGGATTATGTCCAAGTTGTAAAATGTCCAATGACGAATTTGGTTTTAACTTTAATGTCTTTTTGGCTAATACCGATGACAAAGACATATTATATTATCTAAATTGATACGAGCGCAAGTACAAATGGGGCCAATTAATATTTAAGGCTACGAAAAAAATCCGGGATTATATAAAAATAAATAGAACTTTACGACATAGGGCAAATATCTGCGAGCTCGTTTACAATCTCAGGATGCGATGCGAATTCGCAATTATATGTGGGAGCTGGGAGCCCATAGGCATTCTACGATTCGGATGGTTCGAGAATTAGATGAATATAACTCTTGCGATCTCTAAAAAAATAGCCATTTTCCAGTTCCGATAAATTACGAATGCACCGTTGATATAATATGAAAGTGATATAACTATAATTGGGTAATGAAGATGGAAGTAAAAAGTGTTACTTACTTACCAACATTGTGGCAGTAGATGACAGTAACCAAGGAGATTATTGGTAAGTAGTTCAAAAATCCTACAATGACAAAATCTTCTGGCTCTGTCACTTTCAAGAATACTCCCAGACAGACCTGAAAAATAAGATCATAACATTTTGTACATACATACGCTCAAATAACACTACAACTACTTCAAGAATCAGATGAATATATTAGAAATAACTAAATTACTAAGGAACTATAGCCACTTGAGGCGTTATTTACAAAAACAGCCTCTGTCCAAAATTAGTTTTTTTTTTCAGGAACAAGAAAAAACTTAATAAAAAAAAATCTGATGACCATGTAGTTAAGCAATCAATTAAACTGGTTAAATAGTTATATTAGTTTTAAGAATAAACATAATAAACAAAGTCATGTCTTAGAAATTATACCTATAAACTAAGCTGAAAACCTAGGGTACCTGGACACTGGTGGTATTTGTAAGAAAAATGAACTTTATTGTATACATATAATAGTGAAACACTGCTTACATCCTTAAAAAAGTTAACTTTTAATGCTCTGAAATAAACCTAGACTTAAACTAAACTTAGTCTTAACATAAAAAATATTATAGTAATTATCACTCTTCACCACTACTGTTGTCATCTCCTGAAATGTCCACATCTTCATCCTCTATAACATTTTGCTGCAGTAGGGAGTTGTAGTATTGTGTGTTCACTGGATTTGAAAGAAACTTTGCCAATTTTATTATATCTTTTAGTTTTCCTTCTTTTAAATGTAATGGACCCTTGTACAGAGGTTCAAATGATATATTTTCAGCTGACATCTTCTTTTTATTTCTTATACATATTGGTAGCCAAGGGCCGCTGTAAGAATCTCTTACAAACACATTTTTATCTTCATTCTGTTTAATTTTTAGCATCCTGATGCCTTGTAATTTTCATTGCTCGTCTACTTTGTTTCAAAAAGTATGGTTCTAACCCTTTGTTAATGTTCAGGAAATCATCTTGACTAACATTAATAACTTCAAATGGTGAGGTGTAAATTTTCTTTAAATTTGTAAAAGTGTCAGCTTTTGTTTTATGTAATTTATGTTCAAATTCCAACCTTTTCTTCTCATTTTCATCACTGCAGGCAGCAATCTTATTAATCATAGAATCACAATATGCACATGTATCACTCCTTGGTAATCCAAATTTTATATTAAACTCATTTGTGAATATTTCCCAGTAAGCTTGGTAACTAACATTAATGCGGTGTAAGTTTAAAAACATTTTTCACATTTTTTTCACGCTTAAATTTTCGGGCAAATAAAAACGGTTTGGATTCTTTCTGATAGAGTAGTGTGATTGCCTTACTTTAAATGATTTTATGTGAGCTCTCACTAAGTTAGTAACTTCAACAGGAGTTTTCTTGTACCTGTTGGTAGTATGTTTACCCCTCTGGTCAGTGGGTGCTTTACCAAACTCAATGAGATGTGCTTGAATTCGCCTCAGCCTGGCTCTTTTAATACCATAAAGGCTAAGAAATACCTTTTGACAAACAGCAATATCTTGGTTGTTAGCCCGGACCTTATAGGTATAGTAAGCGTTATGGCTTTGCAAGGTCTCCACATGAAAATCTTGATCATCATTATTATTTCCGTCATCAAGTTTACGAGACCTGCGACGTTGAATAGCGTGAACAGTGATAAGGCCTGCTAAATGAGAATCTTGAGCATTTTTATCTTGTAGGTTATTAAAGATATCCAAGAGCTTTTGCTGTAGGTCTTCACAATGATTAAAACATGAGTTTCGGCAGCTGAAAAAAGATAAAACAAAATATCAGATAAGGTCCACATAGAATCAAAGCAATAATATAGATTAAAACTTTATTAATACTAACCTGCAACGCATCCCAGTCTGTCGTTTCGGCACTGTTTTACCAACATGATTTACATTTTCTAGGCCTTGAACTTTCAGGTTTTTAATAATAGCTTCCTTTTTTTCTTTTCTCCTCCGTTTAGCCGGCCAATTAGTTTCATTTTCAGCATCACTTTCGACAATATTTAAGTCCATTTTCTAAGCAAAATGACATAAAAGCCCTTCAAAATGGTTTGTTGACGTCCAGAGAGGAATGACAGTTTTTTTTTCAATAACCGCCAATGTCTAGTACATGGGTTGTTTTTGCCTAATTCCTACAGTAGCATGCAAACCTTGGTTGTTTTTGTCAAATCACCATATTTTTAACCTCCAATAACCGTGTATCTGGGCTGTTCTTGTAAAAACGAATAATACAGATCGATAGAGGGTCATCGAAAGTGTTACCAGACATCAAAATATACTTTTCGAAAAAAGTGGACAAAGGTGGTTTTTGTAAAAAACGCTTCACTTGTATTATGTGGCTTATGAACTTATAATCTTCTCAAATTATGGCCGACTGCGGCAACGCGCGCATGCGGACGCCATAGTCACCGCTTGACAGGAAGTTCAAGGCAGCGGCCTTAAGAATTACAGCTAAACTAATATCTGTCAGACTTTTATTGTAAACAGGTACTCCAACCATTCCAATAGCATATCCTCTAAGAGAGATTTTCAAAATAATTTTTCTGGCGAAATTTCTAGCGAATGGTGTTGAACAAGCGCTACCAATTAGCTGAATCACACCGAAAATAACTGACGATATTTCTGGTTGAAGACTGTCTTTGGTAGTCTCCAGAATTGTTTGCAAATAGAAAGAGACAGCGCCAAAACCGATCAGTGTAGTCCCAATGCCCATCATGAGACTCAGAGTCAGAGATTTCCTGAAAATTATATTCCTCATCAAGGTCATTTTGCTGACGTCTATTTTGTTTTCTTTGGCTTTCTCGTGTCCGTCCATTTCTTTTTTCACCAGGGTTTCTGATCCTCTGATCAGAGTTAGGACTGCCCTAGATTCTTCTACGCGACCTGAATAACTATTGTTTAGATTACTGTCATACTTTTTTCAGTATCATACCTATACACGTCGCTTATAATAGTTCAGTTATTTTATTCTCAGAATTTTGTGGATTAACTTTAGACAATGATTTATAGAAAAATCTCTTACAATATGTCAGAAATCTTTCTGTATATTAATGTGTCTTATCTTTCTTACATTGTTCAAATTCTATACTCACTCAGTAATAATAAAGGGTGGAAAACTTTAAAATACTCACCCTTAGAATAAAGATAGTATGGGCTATCAGGTAAAAACAGCAGTGGTATAGTCGTTACAACTATCTCACAAGTCAGTATAATGTTGAACGTCACGTGTGAAGTATATGGACCGACAGACAGGGACACCACCATACCCAGAGAAGCAAAGATTTGTAATAAAGTTCCCAAAGCACCACGTTGACTTGCGTAGAGAAGATGAAGAGGAGGCCAATGCAGAACTTGAGCAGAGCCGCCAGAAGAATGCTGCATTTCCGACCTATGGTATCTAATAGCAAGCCTACACCAAGATTGCCTGAAATAAAAGAAAATATTCAGTGCCTGATTTGAAGCATAATGAGATGAGCGATCGCTCACCTAACTAACCTAGTAAGGTAAGCAATAACACAACCTTTTTGTTCCCTCAAGCGAAACGCCTTCCCCGTGGATTGCCCCGCACTGAGGATCTTTAGGACTCCCGATGATAGTCCCTGGTTTGCCCACAAAAACTGCCTGCGGGTCGCTAGGCCACTATGAAGTGACCCGGATCTGTCTAAGGACAGCAACCAGCCGGTATACTCATAAGGCACCGGATTTGCTTCTAATATGCTGGAGTACTCCGACAAAACCTTAACTAACTTAACCTTACCTTACAAATAAAATCAAATTTAAATCTAATTTGTATTGTGTCAGTTAGTAAACTTTTATTGTTGTATAATGTTTTTATGTGTTTTACCTACAAGGTAATGATTGTCGAAATGACCTATTATTACTACAATTTCAAAATTATAGTTCTACTTACTGAACGCTCCACATAAGAACCCAACCGACACCAACCACGAACCCTCCTCCTCAGTGATGGGCCTGGACAATGGGGTCTGATCAGGATCACGTAACTTCACCAACACTGGTGAAGGCCAACCCAGGTTCATACTCGTACCAGCCGTGAACATGTTCAGGTTCACTGAAAATAAAGAAAATATTTTTGATGGTTATGATGACTAAGACGATAATTGTGATTATGATAATGGTGTCAGTGATGGCTAAGACGGTGATGGTGATGATAGAAATTATGATGGTCGAAATCAATAATTATTTTCATTATTCCCGGCGTAATATTAGTAGGCTAATATATCGGTGATAGATATCGGTGCACAAAACTCTGATGAGTAGTGAGTAGTTGAGTACCTATGTCATCATAATAATATGTTGGTGTTTCTTGTGAAGATGGTAATGATGATGATAATGATTCCTGAAAGTGATATGATGGCATAATATGCTTGCAGTTCTATAAACAACGCCGGAATCAACATGTATTTATAAAGACTCAGAAGTTATGTTCAGTACTTTTGGATCCAGGGTATACCTTGGTACAAAAGCTTACTTTTTGGTAGCATATGCTTGTAATACTTCAGAAGAAGTCGAAATCAATATATGTGTGCATATCAATTTCGAAGACTTCCCTAGACTTACCATGGATCCCTCATCAGGTCTCCACTTCGGTATCTAACACACGGCACGGTTTACATACGGCAAAGTAAAGACAAATGTTCGAAGATATCCGTGTCGGTGTAAAATACATATGAAGTACCTATTATATCATCATAATGTGATGATGTATGGTGTGACGATGGCGTTGATAATGATTACCGTAATTGAGATAGGCATATGCTTGCAGTTCTTTAAACAACGCCGAAATCCCCAAACATGTATCTATAAGGAGTCAAAAGTTCCGTTCAGTACTTTTGGATCCAGGGTATACCATGGTGCAAAATCTTACTATTTCGTAGCATATGCTTAGGCTATTTCAGAAAAAGTCAAAATCACCATATGTTTCCATATAAATTTCGAGGAGCTCCCTCGATTCCTCATGGATCCCATCACCAGGTCACCACTTTGGTGACTTCGGGACAAAAAAAGAATTTTGGAAATCGATCCACATACGGCGGAATTATTGTTGAACATACAAAATATATAATATATACAGCCGAATGCATAACCGCCTCCATTTTTTGGAAGTCAGTTAAGAAGAAAGATATTGGTGCCAATGTGCCTTTAAATTATATTTTTTTATTTAAATAAGAATAAGTATTTAAATGCAAAAGTGCTTAGATACATATTTTTTTAGGTTGTTTATTATAAAGTGTGTGGTGAACGATGGTGCTAATATTTTTCCAATAAGGTAAAAGATGAAATATCTGCTTACTGTTATTTATTTACATTTAACAATATATTGCACACAAGAAAAAATTTATAAAATTACAATTTAACAAGAAAGACGACACAAAGGTACTGCTTATTTCTAAAAAGAAATTTCTTACAGCAGCCCTACGGAGAGAGATGGGATAAAAGACAGCAGATAGGACGTGCACAATTACAAATACACTACTTACATATTATTATATCCTAACTAAAATTACATTACATACATACTTACATATTATATACACACTTAACAAAATATATAAAACACATAGTTGATACGACAAAATTATATTATATTATACCTATTGTTAAGGACAGCGGCCTCGAAACGTAAAACATGAGTGAATTTAAATGTGAACGATAAACGTGTAATTAAAAACAGTACATAAAACTATAATAGTGAATACTCAGTGACGTGTTATATGGTGTTTTATCAAGTGCAGGTTATTTTGCTTATATATTTTTAACTAAAGCTAATTTTAACGTACCTTCTTTTGATTTATGTGAATAAACATAATACCTCACGTGTAGCGTAACGATTAAGAATATATAATAAAGGGTTAAATAGTTATTAAGAAAATAATGGTAAAAATGTAGAACATTTCTTATATGGTAAGCTTTAGATTGTAAAAATCTTTTTTATAGAATAAGGTCTCTAGTATATAAGGGTTTATGTATATGGTCTTAATAATAAAGAATTTCACACAACGCGTTTTGCTTCACCTGGCTCATGAAAAAAAGGGAAAATTATGGAAAATAGCCGTATAGAGAGGTAAAAGTGAGATAGCAAATCGGCCCGAAAGAGGCGTACGGGTGGGGCTCTCTATACGGCATTGCCATGAGCCAGGTAAGCAAAGCGAAAAAAGTGAAAATCGTTCTCCTCAAAAATAGCGTTTTATTATCGCCCCGGCTCTGCCCAAATCGGTGTAACCTTGCTATCTTCGAGTCTAATCTGAGCTGGCGGTTGAAACCCTGTGAATTATACAGTCCTGTACAGTAGTACAGTAGTCCTTTGGCGAGCCGAATTTCAAGATCGAAGAAAAATTCGAAGTCCATATCAAGTTGACGACGACGAAGAACGGCACGAAGACGGCACATAGAAAAATTTGAACAGCTGTTGTGGACATAGAAAAATTTCCGAAGATTCAAGATATAAATTTTTACTGAAGGCCAGACTTAGAAAATTTTCATCAGCTGTTCTGAACATAGAAAAAATTTTTTGAAGATTCAAGATAGAAGAATACTATCAAGTCGGAACATTGGAAACTTTATCAAGATTTATCAACGGGAATCAACGCCAGGGATTAGATTGGACTCAAAAGATCGGACTCGAGGATACAAGGATACACCGCTGCGAACGGAAGCAAGGATTCGCAGATTTTTCATCGGAAAAACCTCCCGAAGATTCTTGAAAAGGAAGATTAAAATTTAACATTGAAGATTAACATTGAAGATTAACATTGAAGATTAACATTGAAGATTAACATTGAAGATTAACATTTGAGATTAACATTTGAAGATTAACATTTGAAGATGGTTATGACCAGAAGTCAGAGTGGGGCCGAGGAGAACCAGCAGCAACCACGAAGATTTCCGGATCCGCCACGATCGCCGTCCGCTGCCGCTACGAGCCAGCCGCCGCCGACCGAGGGAAGAGCGGATCTGCTTCAAACTATTTTCAAACCGAGACCAGGTACCACCAAGGCGCCTGCAGATTCGGAAGTACAAGCCCTAGCCAGAAAGAAGGCTATTTCAATTAGATCGCGTCGATCGACAGCAAGTGTCGTCGCGCGTATGCATTACGAGGCGGAGAAGAAACTCGCCGCTCTTCGTAAGAAGGAACTGCAGATCGCAGCAGAACTTATAAAGAAGAAGCTCGCCGCTGACGTCGCCGCTGCAGAAGATGGTAGCAGCCCCGATGACGACGAGCCATCAGAACAGGTGGAGCAACGTGTCCGAGCCTGGCTAAGCGAACAGGGTCCCGAACCCGAAGAGGCTAGACAAGAGCCGACATCAATGGAAGAAAGAGAGACGCCGAAGCCAGAAGACATGCCACCGAAGGGAGCCCAGAAGACGAGGTTCGAGTGGCCGCAGCAACGCCGCCCACGCTCACCCACACCGCCCACGTCTAGGGCTAATGGAGTGGAACAACTTGCCGAAACATTGGATAAACTGCCGAACCAACGCCAGTCCGCGCCACACTACGGAGTTACCCATATTCTCGGGCGCTCCCACTGAATGGTTGCCATTCAAAGCAGCCATGGAAGACACCACTGCGTTCTACAAGCTCAAGCCGATCGAGAACTTAGCTCGTCTGAGAAGCTGCCTACGGGGAGAAGCAAGAGAAGCCGTGGCACCACTGCTGAGCGTCGCGACGCCGCCTGAACAAATTATAAAGACCTTGGAACAATGCTTCGGTCGACCCGAGGTTATGGTCGATCGCATGATGGAAGACCTGAAGAAGATACCGAGGCTCGGAGGTTCGGCGGCAGAACTCAACCAATTTGCAGTGAAGATTCAGAACATGGTAGCCATCCTGAGGAAGCTGAGGCACGGGTACCTCTTTAACCCGTTGCTCACGAGAGACATCCTGGAGAAGCTCAGCCCATACGAGAAGAGCAAGTGGTACGACTACGCAGAAGAGACGTCGCGCTTCAGGAACGAGCCCGATGTCGTCCTTCTCTCTGAATTCTTAATGAGAGGAGCGGACAGGGCGCTGCGCTACGGGTTCAGCACGGCACCGAAGAAGGAAACACCGCGTCCACCTCCTAACAAGAACGAAGCCCGAACGAGAAGGCCAGTCTTCGCGATAGCATACGAGGGCAGGGATTCGCCGAGTCGCAGCCAGCCAAAGAGAATACGCGAAGAGTCAACGAAGTGCCCGATATGTGCCGAAGATCATGCTCTATTTCGCTGCGCTGCTTTCAAGAAACTGAGCATGCAAAAGAGATGGGACACGGTCAAAACGGAAGGGCTGTGTTTCCGGTGCATACGAAGCAGGCACAGAAGATACAACTGCAGGGCGAAGCCGTGCGGCGTGAAGGGCTGCAACTTGCCTCATCATGCGCTGCTACACGAAGACAGGTCCGGCGGCGCCCCGTAGATAGAGGACGCCGTGATTACCGCATCGGTCACCTCCGACCGCGCGGTGAAACTTAAGATGAGAAGATTTCAAGTTGTCGGTCCACGGGGCGAAGCGGATATCTTCGCGCTGTTCGACGAGGGCTCGACAGTGATACTACTGGATGAAGACGTCGCGAAGGCTATCGGCGCAGACGACCCACCGAAGGTGCTGAGAATACATGGGATCAATGCCGAGAGAAGGGAAGAAAAAAGCCGACTGGTACAACTTGGCGTACGGGGTCACAACGGTACCAGATATGACGTCACTGCGAGAACCGTGGCCGGATTGAACTTACTTACTCAGTCCGTCCCGGAATCACTGTTTCGACTTGCTCACCTGCACGATCTCAAGAACGAAGAGATATGCTATGAAGACAAGAAATCCCAACTTCTCATCGGCATGGACAACTGGCAGCTCATTGTATCCAGGGAGCTGAGGATCGGCAAGAGAAACCAGCCTGCAGCCTCGAAGACGAAGCTCGGCTGGGTAATCCATGGAAGCATCCCCAGACGCCTCATAAAGCAGGAAGAACACGAGAACATCCTGCACGTGTCTACGATCGAGACCCGAGGCGAACGACTGGAGGAAATGGTGAAGAAACACTTCGAAATAGACGCACTGGGAATAGCGTCCAAGGCTAAGCTGAGCAACGAGCTCTTTGGCAGAACGGCCAAACGAACGGAAGACGGTCGAATTGAAGTTGGACTTCTGTGGCGCACGAACGGCGTCAAGCTACCTCTTAGCTACAACAATGCGCTAAAGAGGCTCAAGAACTTGGAACACAAGCTCAAGAAGAACCCCCTGGACGAGGCGCAGTATCATGGGCAGATGAAGAATCTCATAAGCAAGGGATATGCGGAAAAATGCGACGGGACAGAGGCCGGAAGTGACATCGCATGGTACCTGCCGCACTTCCCGGTTAAAAACCCAAACAAGCCGGGCAAGTTGCGGCTGGTTTTCGACGCGGCAGCGAGAACAAACGGCGTGAGACTCAACGATCACTTGTTAGAAGGGCCTGACCTTCTGACCTCACTGCCGAAGATACTGTTCTGGTTCAGAGAGGAATCCGTCGCTGTGAAGGCCGATATAGAGGAGATGTTTCTTCGTGTCAAGGTCAGAAAAGAAGACCAACCGGCCCAGCTGTTCCTGTGGAGAGAAGACGAAGGCGAACCGCCGTCCACATACAAGATGGTGGTAATGATCTTCGGAGCATCGTGTTCACCGTTCCTGGCACACTCAGCCCGGAATCGGAACGCGGAAGAGTTTGCCGAATCGCATCCCAAAGCTCATCGTGCTATCACCGAAGCCCATTACATGGATGACTACGTAGACAGCTATCCAGACCACGAGAAGGCCATGCAGACCGTGGAACAAGTGGACCAAATACATAGGAAAGGTGGCTTCCACTTACGAGGCTGGACGAGCAACGACCGGAGGGTGCTAGAGGGACTGCCTGAAGACCGCCTGGCCGAGAACACTACACAGCGTGTCACCAAAGACGAGCAGAAGACCTTGGGCATGCTGTGGGACTCGCGAGGCGACAAACTAAAATTCAACACGTCGCTATCCAGAGTCCACAAAGAGGTACGTGAGCTACAGCGCGCACCGACGAAGAGAGAGGCCCTTAGCACGGTGATGAGCATCTACGACTCGCTGGGACTGCTGAGCTGCTACACGATCACCGCCAAAGTCATCCTATAAGGCTTGTGGCGTCAGAAGCTGGACTGGGACGAGTCGCTACCCGCTGAGTCAGCCCAAGACTTCGCCCGTTGGCTGACCGACATGGAGTACATCAGTCAGCTCGAGCTACCCCGGAGTTACAACGGGGGAGTCAGACGAGAGGCAGACAGCTGCATGTATTCTGCGACGCGAGTAAGGACGCATACGCCGCAGCCGTCTATTTGAGATTGGAACAAGAAAATGGGGAAGTACGAGTCGTGTTGGCCGCCGCCAAGGCCAAGGTGGCGCCGCTGAAGGCACAGACAATACCTAGGATGGAGCTACAGGCTGCCCTGGTCGGAGCGAGGCTGGGAAACGCCGTCGCAGCAAAACACAGGTGGAAAACGGACACGGTTTTCCACTGGATCGACGCACAAGTGGTTCTGTGTTGGATACAGAACGGCAGCCGCAAATACACACCGTAGGTCGCACATCGGCTAGGGGAGATCGCCGAGCTGACGTCTGTTCACCAGTGGAGATGGCTGAGCACGAAGAGCAACGTCGCCGACTTAGCCACCAGAACGGGCTACGTTCCGAAGAGCGACGAGGACCCTTGGTTCCAGGGGCCGGACTTCCTGGGCAGGCCTATGAACGAGTGGCCCGCGGTGAGTCCCGCTAGAATTAAAAATCAAGAAGAATACGTCGCCTTCCACACCACGGAGGCGAGCGAGCTGAGCTGTCTACCAGATGTGACGCGCTTTTCAAACTACGAGCGCCTCATAAGATGCACGGCGATGGTCTTGCTGTTCGTCGAGAAGTGCCGAGATCCTCGGGCCCACCTCGACGTACGACACCTGGAGAGGGCCGAGAGGTTGTGGTATCAAAAATCACAACGAGACAGCTTCGTACAAGAAATCGAGAAGATGGCAAGTGGCAAGACGGTGAATAGATGGAGCTCCTTGGGTACAGCCCGTCCTTGTACACCGGGTTGAGCCGGTAGGCTCAACCCGGTGTACAAGGACGGTTGCTCCGAAAACAAATAGCAGAGTGTTCCAGGGCTGTGGATATCATGGAAACCAGATCTCGCAGAAATTTTCTGATTATCTCTGGTGTTCCCGAGCAAAGTAGTGAAAACTGTGTGTCTTCAGTTCTGAATATAGTGCACCAGAAACTTGCTATGAAAGACATAACAGCAAATTCCATCAAGGCATGTCATCGGCTGGGCAGCCTTTTGACTCCCAGCAGTCAACACAAAAGCCGGCCTATACTGGTTAAGTTTTCCTCTGCTGATGTCAAAAGCGCTGTCTTTAAGGGTACACCTTATTCTGTTAGAGAGTTTTTAACGAAGGCAAGACAGACAGTGTTTAGTAAGGCGAGGATGCACTTTGGTCTGAGGGCGTGTTGGACTCAGGATGGTACTGTTGTCGTTAAGAGTTCCGATAGTAAACGCTACAAAGTGACGACCTTAGAAGAGCTCCAGCCCCTTTTGATAAAGTACCAGAGGGCAACATCATCGGTAACTTCCTCTAATAACGGCTAATGTTATTTTGTTAAAATTTAATACCGAGTTTAGTACTTCGTATATTATGTTTTAGTTTGTGGTGCTTTTCTATTCGCTATCTTCTTTTTCCTACTTTGTTTTCCGTTATTGTATATTGAGATTTCCGATTGTTATAGGGTATACTCTAAATTGTTTATATCTAAAAATTATAATTTTTAATGCAACCCGGTTTTTGCAAACTCACGTCACTTTGACATTATGTCACCTGTCACTATCATTTGTTTTGACTTCTGACATTTGTCTTCAAGGTTGCGTTCAGAAACTTATTGAACTTTTTAAATAATGATAGTGTAATAATTTATGAATGAGTATCTCATGGCACAGTGTATTAAGCTTAGTGTTGAGTATAAAAGTACATACATAGCATAGTAAAATTATCATTTTAAAATTGTGCAAAGCGTGTCTTTGACTATATTTGATTTTTTTTGTTATAAAAGTGTAAAATAATTTATTTTGTATTGTTTATAAAGTCAGTTGGCGGGTGGTGCAGAGATTACTACCACCAAATAGTTTCTTTTTTTTTTCGAAACGGCATACTTAATATCGTATTAATACTAATTTTATTTATTTTGGCAAATATTAAATATATATTATATATTATTATAATGTCTATTTCTGATAGTGATTCATTTTACTCAGCTAATAATACTTCTATCAATTCAGCTGCCAACGACAGTTTTGGTTCTATTAATGATAGCACTCTGGGAGAACTCTTGCGTAAAAATTTTACTACACTGAACAGCCAACTACTAAATGTGTGTCATATAAATGCCCAAAGTGTGCCTAGCCACTTCAATGACATCTTAGACACTTTTTCGGGAATCAACTCCTTTTTTTAGAGACCTGGTTAAAACCTAACATTCTTTCTACAGCTTACAGTCTGCCCGGCTTTATTTTAATACGAAATGATCGTGTTGACAGACGTGGTGGCGGTGTAGCTATTTACATACGGAGTGAAATGCCCTTTAATATAATTGCTCGTTCACCTCCATAATATTCTGCTGCCGCTGAATTTCTTTTTCTTGAGGTCTGCATTGGGGGGACGAAATTAGTTCTTGGTGTAGTTTATTGTCCTCCTTCCATTGATTATTTTAGTCAAATTTAATCAGTGTTGGAGTCTTTGGGAGCTGAATATACACACCATATCATAATGGGTGACTTTAATACAAATCTTTTAGACATCTCATCCTCTCGCTCGCACAAACTACTTCACATTTTAGAATCAACCAGTCTGCATCATTTGCCTCTTCAAGCCACACACCATAATTTAATCGGTGAGGATACTTGGTTAGATTTAATATTAACATCTGATCCCTTATTAGTCCACTCCCACGGTCAATATCCTGCCCCCGGCTTCTCGTTTCATGATCTCCTTTTCCTGAGGTACGTCATAAAACCTCCTAAAATAAAACCTAAAATATTGTTTAACCGTTGTTTTTCACGCATGGATACTAAACAGCTTATGGTGGACGCTGCGGAAATTAATTGGGATCCACTTTTAGCAGCTCCCACCGTTGATGATAAAGTTCAGTTTTTTAATAATTCAATTCTTGCTCTGTACATGCGCCGATCAAAAGAATTAAAATAAAGCACCTTCCGGCACCATGGATGTCGGCTGAGATAAGAGAGGCGATAAGACTTAGGGACCGTACTTTTCGCAAATACAGGGCTAATCGATGCGATACTAATTGGGACAATTTTAAGAAAGCAAGAAATAGGTGCAATCAGATGATACGGAATGCTAAACGCCGACACATTTTTCATAATATAGTTAATAACTCTTCTTCATCTGCTACCTTATGGAAATTCCTTAAAATCATTAGTATAGGTAAATCGCGTCATGTGGAGTTTCCGTGTACGATTAGCTTGGATGACATTAATATCCATTTCTCTACTTCAATAACCATAGACGTGCATACTAAATCTCAAACAATTAGCTATTTAAACGGATTACCACAAGAGATTATAGAATATTTTCAGTTTACACCAGTTACTGCAGGCGAGATCAATACAATCATTAGCTCTCTTAGTTCGCTAATCAGCCGCCAAATGATCATTCCCATCCTTGAACATCTCTTGCCAGCCATTACCCACATTATAAATTTCTCCTTTGAGTCCTCTACTTTTCCCGATTTATGGCGTAAGGCCTACGTCCGTCCTTTACCAAAGGTACAAATTCCTGTGCAACCCTCACACTTTCGACCGATTTCCATTCTCCCGTTCCTCTCCAAAGTGATCGAGGCGTGTGTTCACAGGCAGTTGTCTCGGTTTGTGTTGAAACACAACATTCTCTCTCCACTACAATCTGGATTCAGACCTGGACACAGTACCACTTCGGCTCTATTAAAAATTACTAGTGATATAAGGGCAGGCATGGAGGATTCGAAAGTCACTATTTTAGTGCTAATTGACTTTTCAAACGCCTTTAACAATGTCAACCACAATATTCTCCTGGCCATCCTCTCCCATCTTATGATCTCGCCTGAAGCGTTGAACTGGTTCTCTTGTTATTTTCGGGGCCGACAGCATGTACAGCAGCGTGTACGCGTTGACCAGTATTTTTCTGATTGGCGGGTTCTCGAAGCTGGGGTTCCTCAAGGCGGCTTACTCTCTCCTCTTTTATTTTCCATATTTATAAATTTAATATCCTATGTTCTTCGTACTTCGTATCATCTGTATGCTGATGACTTACAGGTGTACTGTCAAGAAGGGGTTGAACATCTGTCCACTGCCATCGATGATATAAACTGAGATCTAAACGCTATTCACACTTGGTCCACTGAGTTTGGACTGTCAGTGAATGCCAATAATTGTCAGGCGATTTTATTAGGAAGTCCAAGACTATTGAGTAGAGTTGACACAGGAAGTCTCCCGCCTATTGTCTATAACGGCAACATTATTCCTCTCAGCTCATGTGTTAAGGATCTCGGTTTATATATTGATGCTAATCTTGACTGGCGTATCCAAATCGCTAATGTTGGTAATAGTGTTACCAGTTGCTTGCGATCTCTCTACCGTCTGAAAAATTTCTTGCCTTCCAATATAAAAACTATGCTTGTTCAAGCCCTTATATTCCCAATACTGGATTATTGTGATATTTGCTACTTCGACCTTAATGCAGACCTACTCAACAAACTCGACCGGCTCCTTAATAATTGTATAAGATTTGTTTTTGGCCTCCGTAAGTACGACCACATCTCCTCCTTCCGCTCTAAGCTTCATTGGCTGCCAATACGACAACGTCGTTCTCTACGGGCTCTGTGTACACTCTATTCCCTTCTTCACTCCCCCTCTGCTCCTCACTACCTAACTCCTCATTTTAAATATCTGTGCAGTAGCCATGATAGAAATCTTCGTTCTACAAATAATTTTCTCCTTCTTTGTCCTTCTCATAGCTCCTCCCTTGTCCATTCATCTTTCCATATTCAGTCTATCCTCCTTTGGAATTCACTACCCCAAGACGTTAGGATGTCTGAGACAAAAAATTTATTTAAACGCAGAGTTCGTGAACTATACTTAAAATCATTGGCAGACTAGAAATAGACTAGAATAAATAAGTAAATTATTTAGATATCTTATTATGTTATATATTATTAGGTTTACATATTTAAAATATTTAGTAGGTTAATTTTAAATAAAGAGTTATATTAGTATTTATATGGTAGTATTTATTATTATTATATATTTTATATATACACAAAATGTCTAAGTCTATGTTTCCTTTTAATACTATGCATCTACCTCACACTGTCTCTGCATTACCCATAGGTTGGCTGGTAGAAAATGCCACAAGGCATTAAGCCCGCCTTTTTACCATATTGTGTGCATAAAGTATAATAAATAAAAAATAAATAAAATAAATAAAAGTGAGATAGCAAATCGGCCCGAAAGAGGCGTACGGGCGGGGCTCACTATACGGCATTGCCATGAGCCAGGTAAGCAAAGCGAAAAAAGTGAAAATCGTTCTCCTCAAAAAATAGTGTTTTATTGTCGCCCCGGCTCTGCCCAAATCGGTGTAACCTTGCTATCTTCGAGTCTAATCTGAGCCGGCGGTTGAATCCCTGTGAATTATACAGTCCTGTACAGTATTGCGTGGTCCTTTGGCGAGCCGAATTTCAAGATCGAAGAAAAATTCGAAGTCCATATCAAGTTGAAAATAACGAAGACAGCACATAGAAAATCGGTGTAACCTTGCTATCTTCGAGTCTAATCTGAGCCGGCGATTAAAACCCTGTGAATTATACAGTCCTGTACACCTATAATAGATAAATACTATATGTATATATAATAACGGTATTTATATGGATTGAATTTCGAGGTAGTGCTTTTTCAGACGTCTTTTAAATACCATAATGTTGGAACTGTCACGGACGGTGTGGGGAAGCGAGTTTTAAAATCTGACTGCATGAACGGTGAAGGAGTAGGAGTAGAAGTTGGAGCGATAGGATGGGAGGGAAAGATTTGTTCTAAGATTAGCCCTACAAGGGATATCGAATGGTCGAGAAAAGTTAAAACGATCGAGAAAATAGGAAGAAGAGAGGAGATTATACAAAATGTTATAAAGTAGATAGAGGATGTGGGAGTTACGTCTGTCTATGCTTCCGTCTTGTCTATGACAGACGGAAGCGGAAAGGGCGCGAGGACGCGCCCGCGCCGTCTGTCATAGACAAGACGGAAGCATAGACATCCTGGGGGGCCGTTGGAGACTGGGCTCCAACACTTCTCCTGCTGACACGGGAATGACGCACATTTTTTCAACTGCCCTCTTGACGGTGCCCTTTGTGGTATGAACGTCAGCAACTCTGCAAATACTGTCTGTGCCTTCATACAGTTTGGTGACGCGACCCATCCTCCAGTGTAAGGGAGGCAGATTTTCTTCCTTTAGCAGCACGAGATCTCCTACTCGTACAGACGGTCGATGTTTTGCCCATTTGGTTCGGGTATGCAACTCCGAAAGGAAATCACGTCTCCATCGGTCCCAAAAATGTTGACGGATTATCTCGATTAGCTGATATCGATTGGGTCTCGAGGGTGCAGTAGGCGGTGTCGGTACAGACATCAACGGGCGGCCAATTAAAAAATGCCCAGGAGTTAAAGGATTAAGGTCAGTAGGATCTGACGATAAAGCAGATATAGGTCGGGAGTTGAGGATTGCCTCTATCTGTGCAAACAAAGTGGTTAACTCCTCAAAAGTTAAAGAAGCATTTCCTGCTATACGTTTTAAATGATATTTGGCGCAACGAACGCCTGATTCCCAAATCCCACCAAAGTGAGGGGCATAAGGGGATGAAAACATAAACTTTATGCCTTCGTTGGTTGCATAAGTGTGAATCGAATGTCGACTGGATCGCATAACTTTACCTAACTCATTATTAGCGCCTACGAAGTTTTTCCCATTGTCGCAGTATATTACTGCCGGTTTTCCGCGTCTCGATACGAACCTGCGTAGGCATGAAAGGAAGGCATCAGTACTAAGGTCGCTAACGACTTCTAAATGAATAGCCTTGGTTACAAGGCATACAAACACGCATAAATATGCCTTGGTTATACGGTTACCACGTCCCTTTTTAGAAAAAATCATAAAGGGCCCGGCAAAATCGACACCACATTGATTAAAAGGAAAATCTGGACAAGTTCTTACTACAGGTAAATCTCCCATTTTAGGTTGTAAGGTCTGGCCACGCAAACGACAACAGACCACACATTTTCTATAAATGGAACGAGCCAAAACTCTGCCCCCGATAGGCCAATATTGTTCACGAATAGATGAAAGTAGCAATTGCGGACCCGCATGATACAAACGTAAATGTTCGTGTTGGAAAATAATTTTAGTTAAATGATGCTTAGCGTCAAGTAAGACAGGATGTTTTTTTGAATATTCCGAGTCGGAATGAGATAGTCTACCTCCTACTCTCAATAAATCATCGTTATCTAAGAAAGGATTAAGAGGTAGTACTTTGCTTTTGTGATGCAAAGTTTTATTGTTTTGTAGAAGCTGTTTATCAGAAAATAAAGTCTCTAATTGGCTTTGTTTTAATAAAAGTCTCAAGGAATTTTCAAGTTCATCAACCTGCAATAGACCAGTGAGTTTAGATTTATTTACTTGACAATTGTTAACAAAACGTAATACATATGCATAGCTACGTTTTAAATTTGAAAAGTTTGAATGATCAGAAAAATTTATAAATGACTCGTATACATTATTGTTGTGACAAACCAAGCTCTTAATCTCAGGTAAATTTGTAGGCAAATGAGGTTGAGTAGGCCAAGCATTATGACCTTCCTTCAGGAATGAAGGACCTTCCCACCACAAAACTGAGGCTTGTAAATTCTGGGGGTCAACACCTCTTGAAGTCAGATCTGCAGGATTTAAGTCCGTTGGAACATGATTTCGTATGAAAACCTGTAACATTTTACTTTGTGATCTAAGCCAGCCCAACACAACTGTTGAATCTGTCCACAAGTAGCTCTGAGATATTTTGTATGGTATTGAAATGGGGGAATCTAGACTTATCTTCACATGACACTTCAGGACAAAGTGTAAAATTGGGGACCTAGAAGCATCTTCACATGACACTTCAGGACATAGTGGGACATTGGGGGACCTAGAAGCATCTTCACATGACACTTCAGGACATAGTGGGACATTGGGGTACCTAGAAGCATCTTCACATGACACTTCAGGACATAGTGGGAGATTGGGGGACCTAGAAGCATCTTCACATGACGCTTCAGGATAAAGTGTAAAATTGGGGGACCTAGAAGCATCCCGAAGTGATACCTCAAGGGAATGATGGGACCTAGAAGTATCTTAAAGTGATACTTCATGGGGTAGGTTGACATCTTGAAGTGACATCAAATAATTGGAGCCAGAAGTATCTTGAAGTGATACTTCATGGGGTAGGTTGACGTCTTGAAGTGACATCAAAGAATTGGAGCCAGAAGTATCTTGAAGTGATACTTCATGGGGTAGGTTGACGTCTTGAAGTGACATCAAAGAAGTGGAGCCAGAAGTATCTTGAAGTGATACTTCATGGGGTAGGTTGACGTCTTGAAGTGACATCAAATAATTGGAGCCAGAAGTATCTTGAAGTGATACTTCATGGGGTAGGTTGACGTCTTGAAGTGACATCAAAGAATGGGCATGCGCATCTTGAAGCAAGAGCTGAGAACAAACATCACCGTTTGCCTTTGGCTGGTTAGCAGAGCCAGCTGTTAAAAGGATGGATGGGACAGAATTATTATTATCTTGAACAGTAGGGCCAGCTACTATCCATCCGAATTTAGTTTCTTGAAGAATAGGTTTATTTTGACCTAATTTTATTTTATTGGGACAAAGAATGTCAAAGAATATGTCTGCACCTAACAAAATATCTATTTCGGACGGTTCATGAAATGAAGGGTCAGCAAGTTCTAGATTACCGGGTAGATTTAAATTTTGAATGTCGACTTTGGTTTTTGGAATAGTACCCGTTATCTTAGGTATAACTAAACAATTAATTTTTACACTGAAAGATCTTACACATGACTTTACTAAAATACTACATCTTTCAGACACTGGACATGTAATATTACTTATACCAGAAATATTGAAACTACCAATTTTTTTTGAAACTACTCCTAATTTTCGTTTTAGGTCACCAGTGATAAAAGACACCTTGCTTCCCGTGTCTAACAGCGCGCGAGCAAGATAAGTGCGATTGATTTCTTTGTTAATAATTTTGACTCGAGCTGTACACAGTATGACTTGGCCTGGTGATGTCGCTGGTAGACTTACTGGATTAATACAAATTAATGTGGTGTTCTCAACAACCCTATTGTTAACTGTATTTTTGTTTTTATGTAAATATGTATTATGTTTTTCTTGACAGATGCGGCATCGACCTTTCAAGGGGCATTCTGCTACCGTGTGAACAAAACGTAAGCAGTTGATACATAAATGAAGTTTTGAAACTACAGAAATTCTTTCGTCTACACTCATTGTTTTGAACTTGTGACATTGATGGACAAAATGGTTTAATTTATTACAAACAAGACAAGAACCTTTTTTGGAAACCTCCGAAACGAGAAATGATTTTATGGTTTTATTAAAATTGCCATTGCCTTTATTGTTATTATTAGATTTAATGTTATTAATTTTATTGTCATAATAATTATTGGTTCTACTTCTACTTTCTAATGTATTCGCTCTATTTTGAATAAATGTTTTAAAATCTTTAAGTGTGGCCATTTGTGAAATATGTCCTTTATAGTCTTCCCACTTGACACTGCTTACGGGATCTAATTTGGCTGAGACTAAGAATAAAACTAAAGGGTCCCACCGCGTCGTGGAAATATCAAGACTATTAAGCTCACTTTAATTTTTAAAAACTTGATCACCTAAATACCTAAGGGCACTGAATGATTCCTTCTGAATTGGGTTTAAATTTACAATCGCCTTCAAATGATTATTTACTAAAATGTTTTTATTGTTGTATCTTTCACATAAATTAATCCACGCAAGTTCATAATTATTAGCGGAAAAATCTATAGATTTAAGAGTTACAGAGGCGCTTCCTTGTAACGAATGCCTTAAATAATGAAATTTGTTAATCGGTGAAATCGCATCATTCTCATGTATTAATGACTTGAACGAGTCACGGAACTCTAACCACTTTGTATAATTACCATCAAAGGCAGGTAGATTAATAGTCGGTAGCCGTACTGGCATACTTCCACCACTCACATGACAACAATTAGACTGATGCGACTTCTCAGATCCATGTTCAGAATTTTTATCGTTTGCTGAAAATGTGTCAATTATTAACTGTGCATAAGCTATTTGAGTAACAAATTCCTTCTCGGTAATTTCACGCTGAATTGTTTGTTCCTCAAAATTATCTGAAAGCTCCTCTATTTCGGTTTGTATTATATCGAAGTTTGAAAATAATTCCTGAACTTGAGCCAATCTTAAACTCAATTCCCTTATTTGTAAATTTGAATAAGTAGTTGAGGTGTTAAAAACTTGTACGTAATTTTTAAAATTAGTTAACCTAGCTCGAACAATTCCACGTTTCTTAGTTAAGAATTTTACTTGGTCACCACTAGAATCCGAATGTTGTACGTTTAAAGCCATCATAGGACTTTTAGATCTTGTTTTTGATTCACTTTCAGACATTGCAAATTCACGAAAAACTTTTTATAAAAGGAAAGGCCTGACCGTTTTCGATCCAGCCGCAATCGACTCACACCACTGCGTGCCGGCGCGAAGCACACTCGCCCGTCGCGATTATTGCTAGCGGAGGCCGAGGGCGCCCGCGCCGCCCTAACGTCGAGCACGCCGGCCGGCGAAACGATTTGTGATCGGCGACCCCACCGGGCGCTGAAATATTCGGCACAAAGGCTATGAAATAACAATAAAGCAATAGCTTAAAGAATTGGGGTATAATGCAATTAAATTATACGTAAACAATTTCACATATTAATGATAACCTATAATTTCAATATGGCGATGTCAGCCTCGTAAAGTTGAAATTTCTTTTTAAGAGTACGAATTATGTTAAAGATAACTTTGGAAAAAAAGAAATTTTATGATATAACAACACACAATACAGAATAATGTTACAATTCCAATGTGTATGTTAAAATAATATGTTAGGTGCGACTAAATTAGATACCTTTGGGAAAAATATGGCGCCGACAGTACAACAAGGCGTCGACTTTGTATTTGAAATACACAAATTATATGTTATGCACCACGGAATGAACAATACAGATAGGATTGGATTAGGAAATAGGTACGGCAATTACTTGGGAAAAGGCAAAATATGCATACCTTTGTTTTAAGACCGGCCCGCGTCTATGTACTTACGACACTTATTTTCAACGCACGCCAATTCACGTAATATTCGATGTCCTGTCACGGTCGCCATATTTCTCTAACGCACACGCCTAATTAAATTAGGCGTGTGCGTTAGAGAAATATGGCGACACAATCTAATTTCAACATTCGGATTTTAGTGGCGACCGTGACAGGACACCGAATATTACGTGAATTGGCGTGTATTGAAAATAAGTGTCGTAAGTACATAGACGCGGGCCGGTCTTAAAACAAAGGTATGCATATTTTGTCTTTTTCCAAGTAATTGCCGTACCTATTTCCCATTCCAATCCTATCTGTATTGTTCATTCCGTGGTGCATAACATATAATTTGTGAATTTCAAATACAAAGTCGACGCCTTGTTGTACTGTCGTCGCCATATTTTTCCCAAAGATATCTAATTTAGTCGCACCTAACATATTATTTTAACATACACATTGGAATTGTAACATTATTCTGTATTGTGTGTTGTTATATCATAAAATTTCTTTTTTTCCAAAGTTATCTTTAACATAATTCGTACTCTTAAAAAGAAATTTCAACTTTACGAGGCTGACATCGCCATATTGAAATTATAGGTTATCATTAATATGTGAAATTGTTTACGTATAATTTAATCGCATTATACCCCAATTCTTTAAGCTATTGCTTTATTGTTATTTCATAGCCTTTGTGCCGAATATTTCAGCGCCCGGTGGGGTCGCCGATCACAAATCGTTTCGCCGGCCGGCGTGCTCGGCGTTATGGCGGCGCGGGCGCCCTCGGCCTCCGCTAGCAATAATCGCGACGGGCGAGTGTGCTTCGCGCCGGCACGCAGTGGTGTGAGTCGATTGCGGCTGGATCGAAAACGGTCAGACCTTTCCTTTTATAAAAAGTTTTTCGTGAATTTGCAATGTCTGAAAGTGAATCAAAAACAAGATCTAAAAGTCCTATGATGGCTTTAAACGTACAACATTCGGATTCAAGTGGTGACCAAGTAAAATTCTTAACTAAGAAACGTGGAATTGTTCGAGCTAGGTTAACTAATTTAAAAAATTACGTACAAGTTTTTAACACCTCAACTACTTATTCAAATTTACAAATAAGGGAATTGAGTTTAAGATTGGCTCAAGTTCAGGAATTATTTTCAAACTTCGATATAATACAAACCGAAATAGAGGAGCTTTCAGATAATTTTGAGGAACAAACAATTCAGCGTGAAATTACCGAGAAGGAATTTGTTACTCAAATAGCTTATGCACAGTTAATAATTGACACATTTTCAGCAAACGATAAAAATTCTGAACATGGATCTGAGAAGTCGCATCAGTCTAATTGTTGTCATGTGAGTGGTGGAAGTATGCCAGTACGGCTACCGACTATTAATCTACCTACCTTTGATGGTAATTATACAAAGTGGTTAGAGTTCCGTGACTCGTTCAAGTCATTAATACATGAGAATGATGCGATTTCACCGATTAACAAATTTCATTATTTAAGGCATTCGTTACAAGGAAGCGCCTCTGTAACTCTTAAATCTATAGATTTTTCCGCTAATAATTATGAACTTGCGTGGATTAATTTATGTGAAAGATACAACAATAAAAACATTTTAGTAAATAATCATTTGAAGGCGATTGTAAATTTAAACCCAATTCAGAAGGAATCATTCAGTGCCCTTAGGTATTTAGGTGATCAAGTTTTTAAAAATTTAAGTGCGCTTAATAGTCTTGATATTTCCACGACGGGGTGGGACCCTTTAGTTTTATTCTTAGTCTCAGCCAAATTAGATCCCGTAAGCAGTGTCAAGTGGGAAGACTATAAAGGACATATTTCACAAATGGCCACACTTAAAGATTTTAAAACATTTATTCAAAATAGAGCGAATACATTAAAAAGTAGAAGTACAACCAATAATTATTATGACAATAAAATTAATAACATTAAATCTAATAATAACAATAAAGGCAATGGCAATTTTAATAAAAACATAAAATCATTTCTCGTTTCGGAGGTTTCCAAAAAAGGTTCTTGTCTTGTTTGTAATAAATTAAACCATTTTGTCCATCAATGTCACAAGTTCAAAACAATGAGTGTAGACGAAAGAATTTCTGTAGTTTCAAAACTTCATTTATGTATCAACTGCTTACGTTTTGTTCACACGGTAGCAGAATGCCCCTTGAAAGGTCGATGCCGCATCTGTCAAGAAAAACATAATACATATTTACATAAAAACAAAAATACAGTTAACAATAGGGTTGTTGAGAACACCACATTAACTTGTATTAATCCAGTAAGTCTACCAGCGACATCACCAGGCCAAGTCATACTGTGTACAGCTCGAGTCAAAATTATTAACAAAGAAACCAATCGCACTTATCTTGCTCGCGCGCTGTTAGACACGGGAAGCCAGGTGTCTTTTATCACTGGTGACCTAAAACGAAAATTAGGAGTAGTTTCAAAAAATATTGGTAGCTTCAATATTTCTGGTATAAGTAATATTACATGTCCAGTGTCTGAAAGATGTAGTATTTTAGTAAAGTCATGTGTAAGACCTTTCAGTGTAAACATTAATTGTTTAGTTATACCTAAGATAACGGGTACTATTCCAAAAACCAAAGTCGACATTCAAAATTTAAATCTACCCGGTAATCTAGAACTTGCTGACCCTTCATTTCATGAACCGTCCGAAATAGATATTTTGTTAGGTGCAGACATATTCTTTGACATTCTTTGTCCCAATAAAATAAAATTAGGTCAAAATAAACCTATTCTTCAAGAAACTAAATTCGGATGGATAGTAGCTGGCCCTACTGTTCAAGATAATAATAATTCTGTCCCATCCATCCTTTTAACAGCTGGCTCTGCTAACCAGCCAAAGGCAAACGGTGATGTTTGTTCTCAGCTATTGCTTCAAGATGCGGATGCCCATTATTTGATGTCACCCCATGAAGTATCACTTCAAGATACTTCTGGCTCCAATTATTTGATGTCACTTCAAGACGTCAACCTACCCCATGAAGTATCACTTCAAGATACTTCTGGCTCCAATTATTTGATGTCACTTCAAGACGTCAACCTACCCCATGAAGTATCACTTCAAGATACTTCTGGCTCCAATTCTTTGATGTCACTTCAAGACGTCAACCTACCCCATGAAGTATCACTTCAAGATACTTCTGGCTCCAATTATTTGATGTCACTTCAAGACGTCAACCTACCCCATGAAGTATCACTTCAAGATACTTCTGGCTCCAATTATTTGATGTCACTTCAAGATGTCAACCTACCCCATGAAGTATCACTTCAAGATACTTCTAGGTCCCATCATTCCCTTGAGGTATCACTTCGAGATGCTTCTAGGTTCCCCAATGTCCCACTATGTCCTGAAGTGTCATGTAAAGATGCTCATAGGTCCCCCAATTTTACACTTTGTCCTGAAGTGTCATGTGAAGATAAGTCTAGATTCCCCCATTTCAAACCAATACAAGATAATTCCGGGTCTAACCCTTCAACATCACTAGGACAAGCTTTGCGTGATATCAGTCCTGACTCTGAGGTGTCACTTCAAGATACTTCCGGGTCTTCTTCCATATCACGTAAAGATATGGTTGCTTGTTCCCAGGATCATCTACAAGATACTCCTGAGCCTTTTTCTAATTCCTGTAAAACTTTAAAAAAAAGTTCTTCCTTATATTCTTTCATATCACTTCAGGACATACATGAGTCTATTAATAAATTCTGGAAAATTGAGGAATTGCCCTTAGATAACAATACTCATTCTTCAGAAGAACAATTTTGTGCATCTCATTTCATAACGCATACCAAGCGTTTACCTAACGGTCGATTTTCTGTCATGATGCCGCTGACGGAGGATCCGGAGCAGGCTCTTGGTAATTCATTTTCTATTGCAATAAAACGTTTCTTCAACCTTGAAAGAAAATTAAATAAAAACAAAACTTTGCATCACAAAAGCAAACTACTACCTCTTAATCCTTTCTTAGATAACGATGATTTATTGAGAGTAGGAGGTAGACTATCTCATTCCGACTCGGAATATTCAAAAAAACATCCTGTCTTACTTGACGCTAAGCATCATTTAACTAAAATTATTTTCCAACACGAACATTTACGTTTGTATCATGCGGGTCCGCAATTGCTACTTTCATCTATTCGTGAACAATATTGGCCCGTCGGGGGCAGAGTTTTGGCTCGTTCCATTTATAGAAAATGTGTGGTCTGTTGTCGTTTGCGTGGCCAGACCTTACAACCTAAAATGGGAGATTTACCTGTAGTAAGAACTTGTCCAGATTTTCCTTTTAATCAATGTGGTGTCGATTTTGCCGGGCCCTTTATGATTTCTTCTAAAAAGGGACGTGGTAACCGTATAACCAAGGCATATTTATGCGTGTTTGTATGCCTTGTAACCAAGGCTATTCATTTAGAAGTCGTTAGCGACCTTAGTACTGATGCCTTCCTTTCATGCCTACGCAGGTTCGTATCGAGACGCGGAAAACCGGCAGTAATATACTGCGACAATGGGAAAAACTTCGTAGGCGCTAATAATGAGTTAGGTAAAGTTATGCGATCCAGTCGACATTCGATTCACACTTATGCAACCAACGAAGGCATAAAGTTTATGTTTTCACCCCCTTATGCCCCTCACTTTGGTGGGATTTGGGAATCAGGCGTTCGTTGCGCCAAATATCATTTAAAACGTATAGCAGGAAATGCTTCTGTAACTTTTGAGGAGTTAACCACTTTGTTTGCACAGATAGAGGCAATCCTCAACTCTCGACCTATATCTGCTTTATCGTCAGATCCTACTGACCTTAATCCTTTAACTCCTGGGCATTTTTTAATTGGCCGCCCGTTGATGTCTGTACCGACACCGCCTACTGCACCCTCGAGACCCAATCGATATCAGCTAATCGAGAGAATTCGTCAACATTTTTGGGACCGATGGAGACGTGATTTCCTTTCGGAGTTGCAAACCCGAACCAAATGGGCAAAGGATCGACCGTCTGTACGAGTAGGAGATCTCGTGCTGCTAAAGTAAGAAAATCTGCCTCCCTTACACTGGAGGATGGGTCGCGTCACCAAACTGTATGAAGGCACAGACAGTATTTGCAGAGTTGCTGACGTTCATACCACAAAGGGCACCGTCAAGGGGGCAGTTCAAAAAATGTGCGTCATTCCCGTGTCAGCAGAAGAAGTGTTGGAGCCCAGTCTCCAAAGGCCCCCCAGGATGTCTATGCTTCCGTCTTGTCTATGACAGACGGAAGCGGAAAGGGCGCGAGGACGCGCCCGCGCCGTCTGCCTGCAAGGCGGACGGCCATTATTATTAATATATCACCAACTACGTTTACAAGGTTAGCAATCTTTTATTTAAGTAAATACGGCAAGTAATTAAATTAAATATCAATAATTGTGCATTTCGGCGTGGACAACGTAGAAGTCGGATAGGGAGCCACTTGAGCTTCAATCGAAAGGCTGATACAAAGGCTGCACTAAAAGTATCGGGAAGGGAACATTTCCACTGTTCCTGTCATATTAAAATCTTTTTAATTTAAAACTCCTTGGTTTTAAAAATCGAATACCGTTTATTTATTTAAAAAAAAATTCTCGGTCTTGTCACAAGGTCTTGTCAAACTTGTTTAGTCGTTGAGAAAATGGAATTGACTCGAGAAAATTCTAAAGCGATGATTTATTATGACTGTCGAAGTGGTTTAACACAAAAACAGTGTGTTGACCGGTTGATTTCTGCATTTGGTGATGAAGCCCCATCCAAAACCACAATTTATCGCTGGTTTGCTGAATTTCAACGTGGACGTGTCAAGCTCAGTGATGATCCCCGTCAAGGTAGTCTAAAAACTGCAGTCACCCAAGAAAACGTTGATGCTGTGCGTAAGCTGATTGAGGAAGATCGACATGTGACATACCGCGAAATTCAGGTAACTTTAGACATTGGCATGAGTCAAATACAAATAATCTTGCATGAACAATTAGGTGTAAAAAAGTTGTTTTCCCGATGGATACCGCATTTGCTCTGTGAAGAGCAAAAAGCGGCTCGCGTTACTTGGTGCGTCAGAACTCTCGATAGATTCCACGCAGGATCCTCAAATGATGTATACAACATCGCATAAGGTGACGAATCCTGGATATACGCGTACGAACCCGAAACAAAAAACCAGTCACGAGTTTGGGTGTTCGAAAAAGAGTTAAAGCCAACAAAAATTGTTCGTTCACGGAGTGTTGCAAAAAAAATGGTGGCCACGTTTGTCTCCAAAACCGGCCATGTTGCGACTATTCCTCTTGAGGGACAAAGAACGGTTAATGCAGAATGGTATGCTAACATTTGTTTGGTTCGGCACAGGGTCGGGTCACACAGGTCCACAGGTCGTTTCTGAACTCCGTAAAGAGAACTGTCACCGCCGCATCATCCTCCATCACGACAATGCGAGTTCTCACACCGCGCACAGAACAAAAGAGTTTTTAGAGCAAGAAATCATAGAATTATTAGACCATCCGCCGTACAGCCCCGACCTAAGCCCTAATGATTTCTATACTTTCCCTAAAATAAAGAATAAATTGCGTGGTCAGAGATTTTCATCACCTGAAGAAGCTGTGAACGCCTACAAAACGGCCATTTCGGAGACCCAAACTCCCGAATGGAATGGTTGGTTCAATGATTGGTTCCATCGTATGGAAGAATGTATCAAATTTCGCGGAGAATACTTCGAAGAGCAATAAATACATTTTTAAATAGTAATGTTGTGTCACTTTCTTGATTCCCGAAATTTTCAGTGCCGCCCTCGTATGTGATCGAATTTTCTCAGTCCAAACACAAAACGGATACAGACATTCTGTAAACGTTCCATTTTTGTTAACAGCTCTTCGGTGATGTCCAATTAGCAGGAGTCAGCATAGTCGAGGATAGGAAAAATGAGTGTCTGGACAAGAATAATTTTGGTGTTCAAGGGCAAAAAGTTTTAAAGGCTCTTCACATGTTGTAACGAGTAGTAGACCTTTTTGTTTACTTCACTAACCTGAAGATTCAAGGAAAGATTGCTGTCTAAGGTCAACCCTAGATTTTTAGCAGAGTATGTGTATTCAATGACAGTACCATCATACATGACCCTAGGCACATTATATAAACGTTGAGTCATATATTTACTGCCTATGATCATGGCCTTCGATTTATTTGGATTGACTAACAGACCAAAAGATTTAGCCCAGACTGCTATGCGCTGTAGATCAGCGTTTACATCTGTTACTGCGGAATTAATCTCATATATATGTGAATTACGATAAAGTTGTAGGTAGTCTGCGTAGAAATGGAAATTTGATAAGATTAATGTGGAAACAGTGTTAATAAAAATAGAAAAAAGAAGGGGAGAGAGAACGCCACCCTGGGGAACACCCGCTTCAATGTCACACCAATACAAGGTAGCCTCGTTAGAGCGGACTCGTTACGAACGTCCCCGAAAATATGTATCGAGCCAGTCTATCACTGAGGAAGATATGTTAAGAGAACGAAGGACGGAAAGGAATATGTCAAAATCAACAGTATTAAAAGCAGTGCTAAAGTCAAGTAGCACTAGAACAGAGATACATTTATTTTCCATTGCTAGACGGAGATCGTCAGTGACTTTAAGCAGTGCAGTAACAGTACTGTGACCAGTGCGAAAGCCGGATTAGAAGGAAGAAAGCAATTTATTAGAGGATAGGAATTCGGAAAGCTGTTTGTTCATGTGTTCAAAGACATTGGATAGGTAGGGTAATATGGAGATGGGTCTAAATTAAGATAAGGAGGAGGGATTAGAGGTTTTAGGAAGTGGAATGACATTGGCACGTTTCCACGCCGAAGGGAAAGAACTCATTGTCAATGAAAAGTTAAAAATGTGAGTGATAATTGGCAAGAGTTCTGGAAGGGTAAGCGATATCATGCGGGGGCTCAGGTTATCATGGCCCACAGCAGTAGGAGATAGTAGTAGTAGGTAGTGATAGCCATGATATGTTTCCTAGCTTGCTCCTCAATGACAGGCTTAAACAAAAACGGACTACAGGAGGGGAGAGGAAGAGAACAAAGATGGGAGGTTGTATGAACTTTTGTAACCTGGTCAACAATAATTGGTGGAACACAGAAACGAGCGTTCAGTTCATTTAAATTAACTAAATTGAATTTCGAAACAGGTGGAGGACTTGCCAATGCCGAGGGTTGAACGGAATTTCCATAGTTGCAAAGGGGTTACTTTGATCAATTGAAGAATGTATGTGGCGTCTTTTAGCATCCCTATACAAACGACGACAACAATTCCGCAGAAACTTATACTTTGCCAAATTTTCGTCGATTGTTGGTCGTTTCTTGTATCGGTTGCGTTTAGCCATCATAGTGATTATGTCTTGAGAGAGCCAAGGTGCCGGTACATGCTTGATTTTAATTCTTTTGACAGGGGCATGTTTATCAAATATTTGGGTTATTGCATCGGTTAGAAGGGCTACCTTTTGGTCAATATTAGTCCCGAGTAAACAGGAGACCAGTCAGCATTAGATATATCACGATTGAGAGCCTCCAAATCTATGGCCTTAAAACTACGAAGGAAAACAAATTTGGCTTTTGGACGGGGAGGTCTGATTTTATAAGATAGGAAAAGGAGGTCGTGATATGAAAGGTTAGATGGAAATTGGCCATGAGAATCTATGATTTCGAGTGACGAGGTAATGAGAATATCTAAAAGGGAAGGAGAACAGTTTGGAGCATAGTGGGTTGCTGAAAGTGGGAGTATGTGGAGGCTAAAGGAGGAAAGTAAGGCACGGAGTTTAAAAGCACGCGAGTCAGATTTCAAGAGACATGTGTTGAAGTCACCTGCGAGTAAAGTATAGTCATAATTGGGGAAGTGTGTGGCTAGCAGAGTTTCTAAAGTGGTAAAATGGTCTACACGCAGAGATGGTGTATAGACCACACAGAGCAGGACTGTTTTGTGATGGGTGTGCAGGGTGACTTCAACACATAAGTATTCAGCTGAGCCGGAGTAGTGGTTTGGTGAAGCTGTTATAACCTTGCATTTTATGTCACCACGCAGATAATAGCTACTCCACCGCCGCTTAAGCCAAGATTCCGATACTAAAATGGCATCTACAGGGGAATGGCTAAACATGTAGAGGAGATCTGGATGATGGCGCGGTATGCTCTGAGCATTGATATGGACGATATTGAAGTTGTTGGGAAAAGAGGAAAAGGCGCTATTTAGCTGTTTATGAGTAGAAAGGGAAGCCGAACTGACGTCACCACTGTCCATACTGAGAAAACTCTCAGACGAGGAAGAGCATGAGAAAAAGTCATAAATAACAGTGTCTTCATAAATAAAATCCATATAACTATTATTAAATATATTAAAATATCGTATAAATAATACTAATAAATAATAATAATAGTAATAATTATAATCAATAATATTATATTAATAATATTATTGATTATAATGCATTAGCAAGTTATGTATACAACCCATCTTAGCTCACCGTAGTGTAAAAAAAAGAAAATGACACACTTATAATAACATAATATAGAATTTAACATAAATTCACCGAAACCAAATAATAATAGTAGAAGTCTAGTAGCTTGCAATATACATTACGCTATAATATTAATAGAAAACAAAGTAAGTATACTATTCTAATTTGGGAATTACTAAATACTAGCAAACTAGAACTTTTTTGCGATGTTTTTTCCCATTTATGAAATGATATGTAGGTAGGTAATAATTGTAGAATTTCAATGTATTTTCAAAAGTTTATTTTACAATTTTCCATACCTAGTCTACTAACAAAATCAACTTGAACATAAAAAAAACATATAATTTAAAATTATATTGATTTCTTATGTAAACGCGAACATTGTTCATAAGAAATGTATTAAACACTTCTTATGAACAATTTTTTCGGCTTTCGGACGGCTACATTCCAGCAATCGTGGTCACCAGAGGACTGAGGTGGATCGGTGGATCGTGGATCGGAGCACAAATAATAATTGAAGAATCTTCGGGTAGAGGTTCAACTTCAACAAATAGGCCAACTGCAAGCTCAGTGACCACGGCTGCTGGTTAAAAAAGATGACCACGGCTGCCGGGAAGTAGCCGAAACGTCGGGAAAAAGAAAAGTGCACCGCGGTCCGCGAAAATATCCGTAAGGGTTTAAAACAACATTTTAGATTTAATTAAAATTTTGAAGATTGATAAACAAAACGCCTTTTAAAATACAACACGCAATGGTATTTGCACAAAAATATTTTATGTTAATAAATAAAAATATTGAGAAGAACCTGTATATGTACTGTTAGTAAATTTTTTACTAACTTTATTTTTTTAAAATTTTATTTTATTTTTACCTTTCTAAATAATTAAAAAATATATAATTACCTATAATAACGAAACCATACTGTCTTATCGTTTCTGCTTTAGGCACTACGAACTTCATTTTCAATTAAAATAATTAAAGTTACAAAAAATATAACTATCTTTGCCGTCAAAATACAATAAGAAATAAAAATGCTATTCGATATTTAAATTTGTAAGCGGTGGCTGGCAAGCACTAACAATACGAATCAACTTGTGTTTCTCAACATATTGCCGAATTTGATTATAATTTTTTTTATATTTTGCATACATTCTGCAAGTAAAAGGATAAACCCAGAATCTTTTTGTAAATTTTCATAGTTCCATCTTAAAGATTGCAATGCCAGGCACATATTTTCATTTTTAGAAAATAATCTTTTAAAGATATTCTGCCTTGTTTTGATTAAATATTTGGTTAATCTTTTTGTTGTTTTAACTAGTTTAGTGAAATAGGTTGTGCGTTTATCTGACTAGTACACCTGCTCACTGCATAAGTTGGAATACGCAAGAATCTGTCTTTATCTTCTATCTATTTAAACAATCTTAGCTACGATAGTAAATCATTTTTAACCAGCAAACTTTGTCTATTGATAAAAGTTTTTTGTTATCAGTAGACAAATATGTGATGATAGACGAGACAAGTTTATATTTGTCTATGCTATTTAAACTAAGTTTATGCAAGTTTAAAGAAAAAACATCGTTAATCTTAGATGTTAAAAAATTACTATCCCTAGGTAACTACCAATATTTATTACACAAATAATTAAATTATTATAATATTTATTCAAAAGCCTTTTCCTGTGGTTTAAGCATAAATTGTGCTGATTATTGTTATTATCGATTTTAGTTTTACTTTTATGTAGTGGGTCGAAGTCATGTAGTGTCATGATCAGATGATGATCATGATGATGATGCACATGTTATTGGCATTTCGCTTTTTCATTTGTACTTTTATTGTTATATTTTGTATGCTATAAGTTTATTTAATTACAAAAAAAATAAAATTATAATACACTATCCGGACATTTCTTTATATCACCACCATCATTGTTACTATTATACTGCAAAGATTTCTGTATCTCATTGAAAGTCTTTGCTCTGGTCTCCGGTAAAAATGCAGCTATTAGAATAATAAATATTATAGTGACGGCACTAAATACCCAGTAAGTTATAGCAGGGCCTAGGGAGTTGGACATTACAACAAAGTATTTCGTGGTCAAGAAGATGAAAAAAGTTGTAGTTGACAAAGATATGGAAAAACCGAATGCCCTGCTGACTCCATCGAATATTTCTGCTGCTATCAACCAGAAAAGAGATCCAATACCTGAAAAAAAGAAGGATAAAGAATTAGTAGACAATCGTGATTAGAGAAACGATGTAACAGAAAAAGGCATCTTAGAAAATGTTGTATGGGAGCCCACTTATAGTTTTATTATGTATATAATATAATAGTCTGTTATATTATAAGCCTATAGGATATAGTCTATTAAATAGACAATAGGTACTTAAATGTGCACATACAGAAAGCCTTTATTTAAAAATAAAATTTCAAATACCCGGCCAAATGCGAGTAGGACTCGCGCACGAAACGGAGAAAAATCACGTTTGTTGTATGGGGTGTTCCGCTTAAATAATTATTTAATTCTGGTTTTAGTATTTGTTGTCACAGAGGCTACAGAAATATATCATCTATGAAAATTTCTAACTATCACGGTTCATGAGATACAGCCTGATGACATACGAACCAAGAAACAGACAGAGACAGACAGCGGACTGTTATTACTAGGGTTACGTTTTTATACCTTGGGTACGGAAACCTAAAAATGCGTGTTTATCCAATTAAAATTGGATAGGTATGCAGGCCTCAGATAAATCATGGGGGATAAAGAGACAAAGTAGTTTTAATTTTAAAATAAAACACCTGTAGAAATTATTATACCAAAATATAAATATCCTAATAATAGCTCCCCACACTGATTTCAGTGACGGTGGCCGGTTTAATTGAAAACAGGCCAGCTACGCAGGAGTTATTTTATAGTGCCCAAGTGTGTGCGCAGTACACAAGAGCACTCTCTCTTCCTTTACTCTCGTAACCCAGTGGGACGAATAACCGACACGACTGGTGAGATATCAGGCGCAGGTCCGACTTTTTACATGCCCATCCGACGCATGGATCATCTTTCTTGTCAGACAATCAGGTGATCAGCCTGCATTGTCCTAACCAAACTTGGAAACAAGATTTTTTGTTGTTCCAATGCGGGAATCGAACCCACGACCTCCGAGTCGAGAGCCAAGCTCTAAACCACTAGACCACGGAGGCTGTTCAATATCCTAATACAAAGATAATAAATAATAATGTTAATATGCATGCTATTAATTTTATAATTATAGGCATACTATTATAATAATAAAATACATCTAAATTGAATGAATGCACCGGTAACCAAGCTTCGGTCTAAAATAGGTATGAACTTTTGTATCCAAACAAATTCAAATTATATTTATATCTCACCCACGCTGTAGCAGTATATGGCCAAAACGAAGGATATAATGGGAAGATAGTTCACGAAACCCGTGATGACGTAGCCTTCTGGCTCCGTTATTTTGAAGAATGTGCCCAGACCCACCTGAAATATTACGAAATACAAAATAATCTATTGTTGTACAGAAACTTGAAACAGATTGTGCGGAAATTCGGAAAAAATGTCAGCTTATAGTTTAATAACTTACTCTTATTATTAGATAGATATTTAAACTTAATAATAAGGCATATCTATACCAATCGAATAAAGAGGAAAGATTTAATTATCTGTACGTTTGCACGAAATAGGCTCCGAAACTACTGAACCGATTTTGATAAAATTTGGCACAGATATAGAGTAGACTACGGGGAAGGACATATGCTACTTTTTATTGCGACGTAATGGACGGTTTTCTTTTTGCACGAAAACATCTATTCATAAGAAAATGTCTCTCTCCTAAGAAAGCAACTTCTAGAATTTACCCACTAACGGCCGGTTTCAATAACCTATCTACCAATAACTATATTTTGTTAAAATCGGCGTCATTCAAAAATTTTCCGGTTTTTTGCGATACAAATTTGATGTTTTTAAAAAATAGTTATTGGTAGATAGGTTATTGAAACGGGCCGTTAGGGGATTTAATTGAGGTTAATTTTTGTTGAAGATAATGCATGTATTATACAGCATCTAAAAAACCGACTACAGGAAATACAAAAAGATTCACTATTGTCAATAGTAATTATAAACATAAACGCAATAATTTTGTAGATAACATTATGTTCCTGCGATCAATATAATTTCTTTTTTTCACGAGAATGAGGATCAATCTCTAAGTAGCAAATCTGATTTTTACTAAGTACATCGTATGTATATTAACTTACTGAGCATTTTATTTTTAAATTATTAAAATCCGTCAAGAAATGGTGGATTTATTAAAGTTTTTCTGAACGGCTAGTTTGAAATGCGCGCTTCCGCTGAATTGGTTACGATGACGTCATCTGTCGCCATTCCTGCTGTAACGTAGTTACATTTCCTCTCCGTACAATCAATTATTTCGGCGTTACTCGCTTCATCTATGATTTGTATACTTAATTATTTTAGTCATTCAGAGGCTTTAGCACCATCTATCGGCGCACGTCCTTACTAAACCGGCGTTAGCCTTGCTTTAATATTTGGTTCGTAGATCGATTTTACTTCCGTCTTAAATCTTAAAAATAATTATTTAATTTTTAATAATGTTTAAAATACAGTAGAATTGCATTATTATATTACATAATATATTTATTATTAATATAATATATTTTATTTTGATTTGTGGACTTTTTCTCTTTACGCTTTAGTTTTTTAGTTGTCAAAAGTTTAAAAAAAGAAGACGGAGAAGGGTATATAACGCACTTCGTCGAATGATGTTTCGCTTTTATAATAAAAATTTCTATAGACTCAAGATGTAGTCGTTATATTTTTTAATCCCGTTTTTACGGGATCTATACTCTGGGTTCAAGGCACCGTTTTTATGGACTTGGTGGCTGATTTTCACACATCCGGATTTCTGAGTGCCGCTAGATATTCCGGACTGAACTGACTGGTTTTGGAATCAGTCTACACCGCTCCTCGGCCGATCTACGTCGCGGTGAACAGAGAGACGCTACCGGAAGTTGGAGCCCCAACTCGCTCTCGCCACGTGCTACACTCCAGGACCCAGCTAAGTGCCCACGTGGTTAAAGCCCCTCCGATTCCCACAGACACCAAGAGCTAAACCAGACCATTCGGCCTTCTGCCCACGACCCCTTAACTAAATATATTTGTCACGGTAATCCCTAGTTTTATTTACTCTTACCCGTAACACTGCGACAACGGCTCGATTGTTTCCATACTTCATAGGTATTACATAAGTGTTCATTCTGCAATTCTTGATGCTTGTGCCTTGCGTACATTTTTTTTTGTTTACGTTAAATATTTTAGTTGTGTTAAGAGGGGAGAGACGACGACAGATGACGTGACAGTGGCTCGCTTCATTCTCGGGCGCGTTTTTGGAACTAATGCACTCTCTTTGATTAGGTTGAGTGCGTGATACAAGTGTTCAAACTATTTTTAAAGTTTCTTTTGGAATTTCGTATCTGTTCTAGTTCCTACCTTCTTGTTGTTTACCTAGTGTGTTTCTGTGTTGTTTGTGTTTGTTTGTTTACACGTAAGTAGCGTAGTTAATTATTTATCATGGATAATGAACCGCCTGATCCCGGCGGTACGACAGGGGGTTATATTACTCCACTGAATGGCATAAGTAGTGTTAGTTTAGAGAACATTCCGAATAAGCGTCCTAGGCGTGATTCTCCGATCCAAAATAATAACGACAATAACTTCTGGCTTGCCTTCTCCTCGAAATGAGAAACTAACCTTCATAAGACCTGATTTTTTTAATAAACGAATATACTCTTTATCTGATTCCCCTCCATATGTAGTGCATGTGTCGAAAACAGACACCACAAATAACACTAATAGCCAGATCTGACCCACGGAGTTTGGCCGTTACTTATTCCAGAACAATTTTAATACAGTTTTACTTGGTGGCGTAAAGCGAATAGGTAAAAACCGTGTGTCGGTAGAACTAAAAAATCCAGTTGACGCCAACTCGTTCCTAGATTCATCAATTCTTTCAAATGCAGGTTTTACAGTCTCCATCCCGTCATTTAATGTGTCACGGATGGGAATTGTACGAAATGTCGCTTTGGACATTGACATGGAGGAATTTGTCCTTAACTGCATTACACCCACTAGTTATGTTGACGTTATAAAGACACGTCGTATGTGCCGTAAATCCATAGATCCTATCAGCGGCACGACATGGATACCCACCCAGACTGTTGTTGTGACTTTTAATGGACAGAAACTTCCTCCTCATATGTATATATTTTACACTTCCCTTCCTGTAGAATTATATGATCTCCCCACTATTTAATGCAACCGGTGCTGTAGGTTTGAACATGTTAAATCTATTTGTAGGTCGGACCCTAGATGTTACAGGTGCTCACAACCACATGAGGGTAACACTTGCAACATCCAAATGGCCACTTCTGTTCTGGCGCCCATGCGGCTAACAACCCTAAATGCCCAGAATTTGTAAGACAAATGGAAATTAAGGTTGTAATGTCTGAACAAAATATGTCCTATGCAGAAGCTTCAGCTAGGTTCCCAAGTGTGCGTAGAGCATTCAAAGACGTTGTAGCCCCTTCTACAGCTACTCCCTCACAATCCCACCAATTCACTACTTCTCCCCCTCGTACTGTCTCTTACAGAAAAACTGTTTTTACCCTCGTCGTACTATTCCCTCACCCCAGCCTGGCTACTGTCTTGCCCACTCAATTATCCAGAACCCTTTTTCTGAGACCCCTAATGGATCCGCTTTTCCTAATAACTCCTTGTCCATCCTTGGGATGGGTATGACCAATACTCTCCGTGAAAACTTGACTAAGCTGGTGAACATTAGAAACACAAACTCTTTAAATAACAATAACAGAGGATCATTGTTCGATGGACCTATCGTAGCATCTGAAACAAAACAAATCATATTTTATATTTTACTCATAAATTTAATCCCCTTATTTTTGCCATCCAGGAGTCTTGGTTGAGGCCAGATTCTCAATTTAGAGTCTTTGGCTTCTCCTGTCTACGGGATGACAGAAGTGATGGTAGAGCTGGTGCAGCAATTTTAGTTTCTACTTCAGTAATTTTTAATTCTATCTCTCTTCCACCAAATAGTAATTTTAACATTGTTGCTGTCAGAATCTTTAACATTTCTTTTCTGTCTATGTACTTACCTAACCCTACTTCCTCTGTCCTTTCTGAACTTTTTTCTATAATCAATCTCATCCCCCTCCAATGTTCCTTTTAGGAGACTTCGATCTCCAACATCATGCTTGGGGCTCACATAATTGTGACTCTCTTGCCAATATTTTTCTCAACTCTCTTGATGATCTTGACCTGGTTATCTTGAATAATGGAGCTCCTGTTCGACGAGTAATCCTAACTAGAACAAAATCCTAGAACATCAGTGGATTTATCTATCTGTTCTCCTTCTCTTTATTCACAAATGTCATGGTCCATCCTTTCAAACTCCTGTGGTAGCTATCATTTTCCCATTATCCTTACCTGGCATCTTTCCCCTATCCCGAGTATAGCTAAAAATCCCCCTAGACTTAAATTTAAACTATCCGAAGCTGACTGGCCGCTATTAGCAGTTTTGACTAATGAGCTCATTGCCTCCATTCCACCTGTTAATTCCCATAATTCATATATTTTATATCCTCGTCTAACGCAGGCGCTTCTTGGAGGCGCATCTGCTGCTATACCTACTCGAGGCTCTAATTGTAACCGAATTTCCTCTCCCCCATGGTGGGATGCTGAGTGCACCATGGCATGTAAAAGACGCAAGGAGGTAGAGAGGACTTTCTCGTCTATCTATGACCTTGGAGAATTATAATAACTGCAAGAGGATAGCAGCGGAAACAAAAAGACTTCTCTCAAACAAGAAGCGCCTGGGTTGGCATAATTTCTGTGCGGGCTTGTCTCCCCTTTCCCTCCCGTCTCTGGTTTAGACCAAGTTAAAAAAGTTTCGCGGCTCCTTTTCCCCCAACTCTAACCCATTATCGAATGACCCTTCATCTTGGATCTTCGGATTTGCTCAAAAACTCGCACCACCTTGGGCACCTATATTTGAAGAGTATAATATTTTTTCATCATCTCATACTTCTTCTAATGAATTCGAAACCCCATTTTCTTTTGAGGAGTTTAAGTTAGTTATAGACTCCCTTAATGACTCGGCTCCTGGACCTGACGGGATCCCGTATTCTTTTATTGTCAAAAGCAGCCTCGATAAACATTGATACTTGACAAAAATTGATACTTGACTTTCTTAATTCCATCTTTGAGGCTGAAACTCCCCCGGAAGAGTGGAAATGTCAAATAATCCTTCCCATTTTAAAACCAGGTAAGCCCGAAGATAATCTATTGAGCTATCGTCCTATTGCTCTTTCTTGCACTCTCTCAAAAATATTAGAGAATTTAATTAAAAATAGGCTCGAATGGTTCTTGGAGAGTAGAGGCATTCTTTCGGTAAGTCAATTGGGATTTCGTAAGGGCTTTAGTGCTATGGATAGCCTGTGTACTTTAGTCTCCGACATTCGGATTGCCTTCTCGAAACAAGAGACTCTGGTGGTATTTCTGGATGTGTCGTCCGCATATGGTAACATACTGCTTCCGGTTCTCAGGCAGACTATGCATCAGCTGAGTATCCCTGTGAAGATAGTTAACTACGTGTGCAATTCCCTTTCCGGTCGTTCTATCCTTATTTCCCATGAAAATTCACCTCCTTGTTCTAGATTGATTTTCATTCAATATGCGGACGACTATCCCTTTATGTCTCCACCAAGGAGCTTTTAGATGCCTCTGCACGCCTCAATTCTGCTCATTGCCTATGCGAGTGGCTCTCTAATCACGACTTGAGTATTTCAGTGGAGAAGAGCAGCACTGTTGTTTTTTCCAGACGTAGGACTGTTCCGGACATATGTATATCCCTGGATAGCCAAATTTTCCCGGTTTCTGATAACGTTAAATTCCTAGAGGTTTATTTAGATGCTAAAATGAATGGTGTTCATCATATAAACCATATTATTAAACAATGTAAAAAATAACATCAATATTATTCGGTGTCTCTCTGGTGTTTCGTGGGGCTTTCACCCCTACATTCAAAAATTGATATATAATGCCTTAATTCGAAGTCATCTGGATTACGGATCTATAATTCTTGAACTTTGTTACAAGTATGCTCTTCAAAAACTGGATCCAATCCAATCCAAGTGCCTTCGTCTAGTAATTGGTGCCATGAAATCAACTGCTAATAATGCCCTGCAGGTTGAGTGTGCAGATCCCCCTTAAGTTTCCGACGCCAATACCTTTCAGACAGATTTCTTTTCCAGACTCTTCATTTTGCTCATCACCCTCTTATCCCTAAGTTATATACCCTCTCCCAATTAATCCACTCCTCGTCATACTGGACACACAAGGATCCCCCTTGTCTCCTTAAAAGCTTTCAAAAGTTCACTAGCATGCCATGTCCTGTGTACCAGAGTAAGATGCTCCCTATTTATGAAGTTCCTTACGAATCCCTAGTCAAATTCCCTTTCATTTCCTTTGATACCGGCATTGTAAAAGGTTCTCAGTCTGCAAACGATCACTTTAAGGAAATTATTAATACAGTATACAGAGACTGGTATCACATATATACAGACGCGTCCAAATTAGAAAACCAAGGGTGTGTAGGTTCAGCGGTCTGGATACTAAAAGTCAATGTGGTATTAAATTTTAAATTACCTTTTTTGTCTTCTGTATTTTCTGGTAAAGCAATTGCAATCCTTGAGGCTCTGCTCTGTCGTTTATAGAGTCTCATCGACTTAACAACTCCGTAATCTTTTCTGATTCGCGAAGCTGGCTACAAGCTATCCTGGCTAACCCATTCCGGTCTAAATTTAAATACCCCTATATAATAAATGTAAGGCATCTTCTTCTAAAATGCATTTCACATAAATATTCATGTTGAGTTGGTTTGGATTCCAGGCCATAGTGGTATATCAGGAAACGAGAGCGCTGACCTTTACGCGAAACAAGCCACTTACTCAGGTGGCCCTGGCCAATTCAAACTTTACAGCAGCGACCTTATTCCGTTAGCTAAGGAATATTTGATTACCGTATGGAATGAGAGTTGGACTGCATCAGGAAGTGTTAAGGGCAAATTCTTCTTTACCCTGCATCACCAGGTGTTGGTTAAGCCTTGGTTTTTTAAATACAGGAAGGCTAAAAAATGTACCACCTCTACAGTATGCCGCTTACGTTTAGGCTACTCCTGTACCCCAGTGTTCCTTAGTAAAATTAGGGTTAGGGATTCCTCTTTATGTGAGTGTGGACTTGACGAAGACACTCTTGAACATATTTTTTTCTGCTGCCCAAATCGTCTCTCTTCATTATATGATTCACTTTCCCCTTATATCCCTCGTCCTTCTGATTTCCAATCCCTTTTATCTTTAGTCCATACCCCCTTTGTTGATGTTCTGTGTAATTTTATTAACCTTAATAACATTCGATTGTAGATGTATTTGTCTCTTCTAACTAACACTTTGTTTTTGTCTTGTTGTTCCAGGTATTAAGGAGATATGATATGTTGTAAACTTATTTAATAACGAGATTTTAACTATTTTTCTCTTTTACTTTCACTAAGCCCTACTTTTGCGCAAAGTTATCGTTCCCAGCAACAAAGTATTTTTTTTACCTCGCCAGACACTGACACTGGCTTTTCCTCAAGGGATGCCATTATAAAGAAGAAGAAGAACTAATGCACTAAAATTGCTGTATCTTCGTTATTTTTGGTCCGATTTAAATAATTTATTTACAGTATTAAATGTTTTTTTTGTCGCCATAAGTTTGCATAGCCACAAAAAACATGACTAATCGTTATTGCGAAATTCCCTATTACAAATCGGTATGTATTCCTTTGAAAAATATTAATTTATAATATTATACTGTTTCTTCTGTTGAGTCATATTTAAAAGCACTATTCATTTATGCACCAAAAAATTCAGTCAACAAGCCTGTTCAGAATGATTGACATTAATTCATTCAATGCAACTATTTTCTTAGGTTTTTACATTTCAGACGCTTCAGAAACTCCACTATAAAAGTACCTACTTTGTGTTTTACAAAATAAAAAAATCTTGCTTACCATTCCAACAAAATATCCAGCGAGCGACCAAACCAAAATGGTCTTTCTCCCAAATTTTTTTGTAATCGGCGTCGCGCAAAAACTCGCTATAACTTGGATGACTCCTATGATGACTGACGCTATTTCTGGTCTGACACTCACTCTGGTGGACTCTAAAATAGTCTGGAGGTAGATTGAGACGGCATTAAAGCCTACCAGCTGTCCCCCAATACCCAGCATGAGGCTCAGGGCGAGGGATTTCTGGAATGTTCGATTCCTAATCAGAGTAAGTTTGTTAACATCTAGTTTGTTCTCTTGAGCTTTGTCGTAGCCGTCTAGTTCTTCTTTGACTTGCTGTTCTGATGTGCGAATGAGGGTAAGTACTTCTCTCGCTTCTTCTGTGCGACCTGGAGATTTAAAATTAATTTTAGCTTTTGTAATTATGGAATCGTAGACTATTTACATACATAAAATTAAATGGCTTTCATGCATCTATCTGAATTTTATAAGCAGACATAATAATATGAGAAGAAGATATTGAAGCGACAAAAGGTTGTTATCATGAGTGAGCAATTTGCAGGCTTGGGGAGTCCTATCAAAGATGTTGTGCTCGCGAATAACGTTCATTAAGCTATTTAATACACTTACATTACAATATATAGGGAGGTGATACACACACTACAGCTTCCCCGTAGTTTTGAAAAAAAAATTGAATACATATATTTTTTTCCTTATTATAACTTAATATTAAAACCTCCTTAATTACTTTATTTTTATTTTTAGTTCTTACTTAATACTTAATACCAGCTTATTCTAACTAAATAATAATAAATACCAATCTGTGCTATTTTTATTTTATAATATGTAAAACATAATTTTAATTACATTCGTGATAGGTCATGGGATGTTGACGATAATTGACTCAATTTCAACTTACGATTTTTTACATGGTCACATATCTAATTGTTTTAAATAAATTTTATTTGTATTATTATATATTTAATTTTAATATTTCCAAACAAAAAAAAGTCAATACCTCCTCAATATTATTATTTTATTTATTAAATTCTCTCATTAAAAAAAAAACAATCCCCATTTTACTATATAGTCAATCCATTGTCATATTTATTTTCTTAATCATTTCATTTCACTCATATTATTACATTTATTTTATTAATATACACTTGATTAGTGGACTGGCCAGTCACTTACATTTTACATCATCATGTATTATTATTTATCTTTTGTTTTTAATATTTTTATATGACGCATGCTTTTTCTTAATCATGGTACAAATAATCTTTATTATTCATGTTTAATATTTACTCATTCATCATTTCATAATTTTTTATGTAGTCGACTTTTTAAATTATTTATTATAATGGTACTTACTTTACTTTATTTTTTTTTATACTTCATGTGCGCACTTTACTGGGTACAATACTTTATTTATACAACATATAACGGGACCTATTTTAAGACTAACCAACACCTACCTAATATTATATCTCCAACCATATTTACTAAGTGGAGGATTGTTCCCACCGAGCATGCTCTAAGTACCATTTATTTTAACAAAGTTTTGTTTTAAGGCTTCTTGACCTCCAACTATTCTCACAGAGAAATCTCGTTTACACCATGATCGAATGAAGGATCCCCTTGCGTATTTTATTATTCATGCTTTTAGCATTTTATTTATTACACATATATAGAGCATTTTAGCTAGTATTTAATTAAAGCACTGTGGCATTTTTTACCTTAACCTATCCAAATTCCTAACAAAAAAACGCATTCCATTTTGATGCTTTCAATATTTAAAACAACTAAACAACAAAATAAATTAAGCGTTGGGTGATCAGGCCAAGAGCTACTAGAAATTTCAAACATCGACGCATCCCTGTCTACCTAATAGCAGTCCTATTTCAATCGAATACCTTCTTAAGAAACTAAAACCCAAATCCTTACTTCAAAATAACATTTTCTTTGCATCCCTACATAAAGCTTAAAGTAGCTATGTTACAAACTAAATATACCGTTCCTCCTCCTCACAATATCCTCTTCACAATAATATTACATCATATCTCGTATGAACGTGAATATTTTCTAAGTAAATCCATGTAAGTCATATCTAGTATAAATTCTCAGAAAATGTACCTAATCAACTTACAAAGTAGTTAAAAAGAATATTTTAATACATTTCTAAGAAATAATTGTTTCCTTTCGAGATTTTTACACACCTAACCATTTTTTATACCTATCCCTATTTTACTTTACTTTTTCTAATAAAATTTTATTATATTTATAACTTTAAATTATTAAAAGTAACCATGAAATAACTTTTTTTATTTTTATTTTATTTTATTTAAGTATTAATTTCTATGTTCTAATCTTAATTGAATTGGATTTGAATACATAACAACATAACATCTTTTTGTTTTTACCTGTATATGCAACTAATTATTATTTTTATTAAAACCGTTTTACTTTGTTTTTCCTGTACAAAAATTAAAGTTAATATTACATAATAAATTAAATTAATATCACCAATTCAAATTAAGTCAAGACGTCCAATTTATTTATCAATTATATTTTATTGTTCCTATATTTTTTTTTCCTAAACTGGATATAAAGTTAACGAACTATATTAATTTAGAAAGATAAATTGCTTTATTCTGTCACCTTATGGAAAAAAATATTTTTGCAAGGTGCAACACAATATTTTGCACGTGTAAATTCACGGAATCTTTCCAATCTAAATATGGCATACTTAGGTACTTGACAATAATTATGGATGCAAGTTGCTTATTCTCATGCATCGTATAGCTAATGTTTTACTTTGTACCATAAATGGTGCAATGTAAAGTTGAGATGATCTGATAAACGACACCAATTATTATTAATAACATGGACCACCCATATTATCTACTATTATAATTTAATTCAATTGTGTTACTAAAAATACTTTAAATTTTCCCAAGAAGAAGTCAATATGTAGATAGTGCCACAATATTAAAATTTACCCAAAATTTAATAACTCAAATATTCTGAACTTTTAACTATTTTAACTAAATGACGAAAAATACCTATATGTAATAACACGTACCAAACAGTTTAAAACACGCTTTTCGTTATCGGTCTTATTCCAATTAAAATAATTTAGTAGAATGAATTAAAAACATAATGCATGAAACATTTTCCCTGATATATTTTTTTAATAACTAATATTGCCAACAAATGAAATGATTCATACGACTTGTTACTTGTTATATTTATACACTATTTTGTACAAGCCTAGCTTTGATTAACAAAGTGTATCTACTTACATTTTGTTTCGCGAATGCTGTGCTGGCACCGCGAATATTTGACGCTTTCCCAGCAAAGGCGTTGTTAACTGTGGGAACTAACCTACCTGCGTTAACCAACTGACTAAAACATTTCGTTAGTAATGAGTTACTATGTATTCCCTTTTCCAAATATCTAATATTAATATTATTTACAATATAGATAATTTAAATGTTATCTATAACTGAGACAAATCATTATTTGAACTTATATTTTTTTTAAAGATATCTTTCTTACATAACTAATATTATTATTTTTATTTGCATAAAATACCTTTATGCATCCCATTTATTTAGTTTACATTTTATTTACCCATTTATTAATTTTATTTACTTTCATATTATGCTTACATCCTTAAAATATTTAATCTTGAATTCAGCCGAAAATTCCTTTTCAAATACTGCAACTTCTACTAGGTACCAAATATACGAGGGGCGGCTTAAGTTGCTTGAAATTTTTAAAGTTACTTGAAACTATTGAAATTACAAAAAGCTTTACTCAATATCATTTACAATTTGTAAATATACTGAATTTTTAAAATTGTAATAGTCAATTATTTATCTCATTTTATTTTATGTAATTTTAATTTATTTTGGCATTGATTAATTTAAATCTACGTGTTTTAATTTTATTTTTAATTTATTTTTGATTATTTTTTTCTCATAGCCGATACTTTTATTTATTTTTTATAGCAAATATAAAATAGCCTGTAACTATGTTAATGTAATCCCAATCAACATGCATGCATAATTATTGTTACTTTTGTTGGCTGTTCATTACAATTGTAAATCAATAAATTTTTGATAGATCTTAAATTTTTCTAAATAAATGATATTTATCAGAATACTTGGTTCCAATAACTTTTAACGCACACACAATTAAATAAACATCAATATTACCTTCTTGCACAATATGCTTATAAGACTTTATTTTAACTTACTAAACCAACCAATCTGACACTTAAAATTTAATATCTCTTCACTAAAATTATAAATTATTCAAATTCAAAATATTAACGTCATTTAAATACCTACTTATTACAATTTACATTTAGTTTATTCCCAATAGTTCATTAAAATGCTTTTCCTTTTTAGTACTTTTATTAATTTTATAACCTTTTGTATATTATTCCATATTACTACATTTTATTATAAATTAATACATAAATTTTTTAATATGTTAAAGCACATTTTTTTAATAATAACCATTGCTGATTATAAATACATAGGTTCATTTTAAATTTGTAATATAGTTCGATTAATTTTAAATTCTAAAATTATGAAAATGTTACGTAATAAGCCTAGAAAAAGAAACTGACGTCCAATTATTCTTATCTCTGTGCTCTGCTCACTGATCTCCCAGCTGCATCCACTTCCGACTCGAACTTCTCCCAGCTGCCTGCTCACCATTTCCACTCATCTGACTCCAACAACTCCCAGCTGCCTGCTCACCATTTCCACTTATCTGACTCCAAAAACTCCCAGCTGCCTGCTCACCATTTCCACTCATCTGACTCCAACAACTCCCAGCTGCCTGCTCAACATCTCCACTCATCTGACTTCATCAACTCCCGGCTTTCTGCTCATCATCTTCACTCAAATATATTCAAATTTATTGTCTTCAACTGATGGCCAATATTTTATTCTGTACTCTAATTTCTAGAATCAAGTACCTAATATAGAAATCTATTTTGCTTTCTCTGTTCGACCATTTTTTTTGTTATTCTTCATCATGCCTATAAATATAATATTCTTTTTGCAACTTTTTGGTTTTAATTTCTCAGTTCACATATTTTTAGTCACACTTTTTTTTCATTTTTTTATTTCCATTAAAAGTCATAGTTTTTTTTGTTCATTAAATATTTTTTATATATAATCATTATTAGCACTTATAGATGTGTATTTATTTTTTACATTATTTACTTAATAATATATTCAAACCTACAATTGATTTATTGATTAGCTACCGGCCGGTAAATAATATCTATTGAGTTCCTTTTTTTAACACTATAATTTCCACATTTTTCAATCATCGCATAAAGTTCACAATTCACATTTTAAAGTCTTATTTTTATTATTGTTGTCCCTGTACCATCTGCGCAGCGCTGCCGCGAGGCAGCACTGGCAGGGTCGCCATGCAATGTGCAGGCTTGGGGAGTCTAATCAAAGATGTGCTCGCGAATAACGTTTATTAACTACTTATTTAATACACTTACATTATAATATATAGGGAGGTGATACACACACTACAAGTGTTTTTATAAGTGCGCTTCTTCAATCAATAATATTGTGGTTTTGTAACTAAGAATAGTTTGTCAAACCGCAATGTCGTAACAGTTTAAACAATGTTTTAATTTTTATTTTTACTTTATTTATTAGCAAAGGTTTTATAAATAGATTACAGATGGGCCAACTTGAAAGTGTAGCCTTACGTTGTATACAAAGCTCTTAAGTCGGCAGAAATTACCTATCTGCCGACAATAAGAGCTTTGTAATAACCATTTAGTTTTCTTAGTTCATGATATTTATCAAGACTGACCTTTAGAATGCAAGTAATAAGGGCTATCAGGCAACAGCAACAACGGTACAGTGGCCAGCACAATAATCCCCGTCAGGATGGCGTTGAAGGTGATGTACGAGGCGAACGGACCCACAGACAGGGAGACTACGGTGCCCAGGGAGGAGAATATCTGGAGGAGAGTGCCGAGGGTGCCGCATTGTTCTTTCTGGAAATGGATATTATTGATTAGATGGAATTAATAATCTCTATCCTACTACTATTATAAATGCGAAAATTTGTGGGGATGGATGTTTCACGCAAAAACTATTGAACTGATTTTGATGAAATTTGATATTCCAGCAGTAGCTCTGGATTTAAACATAGACTACTTTTTATTCCGAAAAAGTACAGTGTTCCCGTGATATACTGTATTTACGCGGGCGTAGCGGCAAAGGCTAGTATTATATATTATAATAGATGCCTAGTTGTCTTTTTTTAGAGAAATCAACCTGGACTTATGAAATAGGAGCCTGATAAGTAAGAAATTACCACCCATGGGGTACGGACACTCGCAACACCAGAAGAGTTACACTTAAGTATCTCGTATCTATAACTTAATGCAAGTTTTTACTATTAAAATCATTTCGTAGTATCCACTAAGGTAATTTATAATCTATTGGTGCTGGTGCCCGCAACTTCGTTTAACTAACCTGCCCGCAACTAACGGAAACGGAACCCTATTTTTTAAAACGGAACCCTAAGATAAAAGTACCTTCAGTCACATACTCCTTATAACATCTGCCAGTAAAAGTCCCTTGAAAATCGGTCCAGCGTTTCAGAATCTATTTACGTAGTGATTGTAAAGTGTCTGTAAATATTGAGCTTCTTTCTTCTGAATCGACCTTCGAATTCGTTTTCTCAACTATGTGTGAGTTGTCACTACTAGCCGTGAGGAAGTTAACTACAATTTTTATGGCATCGAATTTGTTACCATCGAGTTTGCCTCTAGTTGTGTTGTTTCGATGCCATACTAATTGTGATTAACTTCTTCACGGCGAGTCACTACTCGCCTACACTACAAATACTCGTACTCAGCACACAGCCAATAAATAATGATACTTATCCCCGTTGCGTATATAGAGCAGACTATGCCATTTAATGTGGCTAACTGCTTCTAACTGCCGGAAACTGGCAATTTACATAAGTCCATGATCAAAACTTTGGATTGCTTTGAATTAGCTGGACAATTGCACTTTTTTTTTAATTATTTATTTGAGTCAACCAACAGTAAACACAATAAAAGCTTACAATAAGATTCATACATAAGCAAAAAAATATATCTCATTGTGTAACCAACACCGTTAACTCCATATTAACTAAGCAAGAAAACATTATTATCAGTTGCGATGGCATACAACTGACTCTCAATTCTATAAAAAAACAATAACAATCTATATATAGTAAACAATTTTAATTAACAATAAAACTAGAATTTCTTTTTTAGTTTCTAAGCCTGGCAAGTCTAGTAGACGTAATATCGACAGATACAAAATGCTTGTTTATAAGTGTCAGCAAGTCTATGAGAAGGTGACCGACTGTCAACATTGGTACGACACAATGCAAATGATTGATGTGGATTAGGTCAGTGGGTTCTAGTAGGTATTCTATAACATAATTTACTGTTCAACGCGCCTACTGATTTAATGTGATTTTATGGCTCCCACTCACGTGCGATCGATCGTTACAATCATTTATGGTCTGAGATCTCAGATTCGCCTGACTACACTGATATTCTTACTGGCAAAATATCCTACTTCCTATTATTATAAATGTGAAAGTTTGTGAGGATGGATCTATGGATACTCTGAACTCAGATCTACTGAACGGTATTACGTGAGTAACATAAACATCCATACTAAAACTTTCGCGTTTATATATATTAAGTAAATATTATTAAGTAAGGATTTCTGCGTCCTCGTGTTTTAATGAGTTTGAAAATCTTTTGAATAGGAAAACGTTAGTAGGTAATGCCTACTTTGGTATGGTAGTAGTTTGAGCTGGCTAATATAAGTAAGCTGTAAAGTTTGCTGGAAGACATCTCTCAAAGGGATAAATAAGTACGCCATTGTATTAATAAAACTTTAAAATGTGTTTTTGTTACTTTTGTACATAAATAATAAAATAAATAAATATAAATTTTTTGTTTCACAACTCACAATATTTGTAACTAAACACTTCAGAATCGGCTTGACCGATTTTTACAAAACTTTTTATGTTTATTCTGTAGCTGTAGAATAGATTGTAAGCTATTTATTTTATCAACGATTGATATTGTTGGCAGAGCGACGTTTGCTAGATCAGCTACTTCTATTTTATAATTATTATCATTATGACAACAATAATATTGATTGACCTAAAATACTCACATCCGCAATCTCCGAAGCGTATACCGGGACAGTGGTAAGCACCAGACCTTCCAACATCATCAAGATTGCTCTGCCGAAGATCAGCATCCAGGGCTCTGTGCTGAAGATGAAGAGCAACCCGATGAAGACCTTAGGCAGAGAGGATAAGAGAATGCAGTACTTCCGACCGATAGAGTCTAGAAGCACCCCGCCGAACACGTTCGCTGAAAAACAAAACTATGGATGCTTCACACCACATCATTGGTCCCGTGCTAAGTACTCGAAGAACTCGTATTACGGGGACCAGACAACGGAAGTATATTTAATACTTTTATTAATTACAAATATTTAAGATTTTTATTATATTATATGTACACATATTTAATACACATCCATGACACACAGATACACTTTTTGTTCCTTCGGCGCGATTCGAACCGACCCTCAGCTTAAGCACCATGGATTAACGCGCAACGGGATCAATGGATCTCGTACATACAAGGTTGTGTATTGTATCATTTATCTATTATCAAAGGTCATCACTACATATTAGGTCATTTTTTTTAGTAAGGGGGTTTGTTTATAGTTGTTAGTTGCATAAAAAATTAAGTAACCCCCAAAATGTCAAGCAGTGAGCGAACTGATGATGATGAGTGATGATACCTAAGAACCATCTTTATCCTGTCAGCTTAATTTCGTTGCGGGTCCCAAGAAAGATTTAGCATGTCCCACGGGCACCTCTGTGATCATGTCAAAGGGTTTTTGTGGTTGGTTAACGCTGTCGATGGCTACATAGGAGTTGCAGCGGGGGGAATGTGTGGTGGGCCAATACCCGTTAAAAATATAAAATAATTTGAATCATTCCGTATTTCCACAATTCCGTATTTCTACACTCCTACTTTTTCGCCCCCCGTTTCGTGATTTCTTTTAATGCAATAATTAACCAACCCCTGAAACGTGATGCCTCCTAAATTTTGCTACCTCTGTATTATTGCCCATGAGCTTCAATAGTCGCTTCATCTTCAGTCGCGACGAATGTATCCCGGCCAATACAAAAAATTCCCTATCTTGCTGTCTGTATCAATGGCGTGGGGTTCCTATAACTCCATTCCTATCTGCTTCACTTACCACTTACCTTTTTAAGACCCTCATACTAATCCCTACCTTTTATACTAATACTTTTATCTACAGGCTAGGACTTCCCTATGAACGAAAACGAGCCTTCGCCACTGGTCTGTATACTTACTTAGCAACCCACACAGGAACCCAATTGACACCAGCCAGGACCCCTCCTCCTCCGTGATGGGTCTGGACAGTGGTGTCTGCTCCGGGTCTCGCAGCTTTACCAGCACTGGTGAAGGCCAGGCCAGGTTCATACCGGTGGTGAAGACACTTAAGTTCACTGAAATAGTATTATGGTAAATATTAGGCATTATCTTAATACTGGCAACACTTTAAATTAATAGTTAAAAAACAAAAATAAAAATTTTGTCTAAGACCTAAGTTGCAAGTTACAACTATTAGTTAGACCAATTATTCGAAAAAAAAATATTTATTACTTATGTGGCGGACCAATTAGCGCCATAATCCTGAATTGCGCTATCGAGTTTTCTAAGATCGGCGGTATATATACAACATCCGAAATGAATAAAAGGGGATTCGGCCTGGCCGAGCATACTATCTCGCTCGCTCAGAGATCTCCCTTTGGGGCTAGCCACCACATTCCCACATTGGTGACCCTCGACAGAACACGCCTCCTTCTGGACATCATTATCATCTCCCTTTGGGGCTTGCCACCACATTCGCATACTAGTAACACATTCACAATAACAATATGGCAGCAAGATGGCGGCATAATATGATTTTATTTTAAAATATTGTGAATATTATTGGCACAATACAAGACAATGTAGTACTTACAAATGAAATGTAATGTTCGAAGCTTTATTATTTTTTTATGATGCATTGTAACACCCATTAACCACACAAACCGTCATAATGCTTATAGTTGTTGGAGCTGTATGCACTAGCGCTTGACCTTATTGAGCCTATTTATTCTATGGTTATTTTATGCTTTTGAAGTAATTCAAAGAAAATCTATTGCGCGTTTATAGTTACGGAACCCTCCTTAGACATGTCCTGAAATGCTCTTGGTTAGATTATTAAAAGGATAGGATTCACCGGTTCTAGACCAGGTGAAAACCTGGGTTTGTCCCAGATTTTCGACGTTCGATGGGCATCGGCGGCTTAAAAAAAAAATTGGTGTCAAATTGGGGGTTTTTGCCCATGCCCGATCGATTGCACTTATCCGTTTTTCAATATCTCTAACGGTTACAAAGATAGACTTTTGCAATTACTAGGCTCATTGGGCTTATTCATTACTAATTACGTCATGCAGCGGTAGACAATGGACGGTGATAAGCTAAGGGTCATTAGTGGTTAAGTGAAACAACAATGGTATTGTAAGTGAGACATTTTGTTGGTAAAATAACACTCAAATAAACTACATAATTTCAAATCGTTGTGTAACGTATCTGCACCAAAATGTACCAGGAAATCATTCAGTGACTTATTGTTATTAATATAATACAGATACATTTTACAGTATTCTCCACAAACCATGGTATAATCATTTTGTACTCTAGCTATATTATATGACCATATTCTACAATTTCTCTCTAGAAACTTTCGGTGATATCCTTGCGGAGGACCGACCATATGAATCAAAGTATTGTCCAATACATTGTTTATCAATATGTATGGCAATCCAATGGGAACCTGGTTTATTATCAGTGTGCAAATTTCTCACGAAATAGCATGGAACTGAAACACGTATCGGTAATCGGTTTGCTGCGTAAATATTATTTTCAATGTTTGTATCAATTTTCTTCTAACATTTCTATATGTCTGAAGTATCCATGAATTTTTGGCAAATTTTAGGTATGGGGATTTTATCTGCTCTAGCGATTTGCTCGCTTCCGTTCTGGAAAGTTCGACCTGAAAAATTAACCTCGCGGTCGTCCGAAGACTTTGGTCAACAATGACGAATTAAAGGCGATTGTGGAAGCTGATGATACACAATCTACGGCTGAATTAGCAGCAGCTTTCGACGTTAGCGTCAAAATAATATTGGTTTATTTGCGTCAAATTGGCAAGGCAAAAAAGCTTGACAAATGGGTGCCCCACGAACTCAATGATCGCCAGCGCGAAGTACGCGTCAAGACGTGCCCTGCACTGCTCAACAGACACACAAATGAAGGAATTTTGAACCGCATTGTTACCTACGATGAAAAATTGATTCTGTTTGATAACCGCAAGCGCTTAGCAAGTTAGTTGGATCCTGGTTCAGCACCTAAACAATGCCCTAAACGAAAACTTACCCCTAGAAAAGTGATGGTCACTGTGGTCTAGCGCCGGTGTGATTCGTCACAGCTTCTTACCAAATGGGGTGAGCATTACTGCAGATTTGTACTGTGAAGAACTGAACACAATGATGGAGAATCTGGCACATCTCCAACGAGCATTGGTCAATCGCTCGTCTCCGCTGCTCCTGCACGACAACGCGCGACCTCATACTGCACAGCAGACGGTCTCCAAGTTGCAAGAACTGGGGTTGGAAGCTCTCCGTCATTCGCCCTACTCACCAGACCTTGCGCCTACTGACTACTACTTTTTCCAGAATTTGGATAATCGGATTTGGATCTTCTTGGCTGGAAAAAAATTTAATACTCGAGAGGCAGTACAAAATGCCTTTGAAGAATTTGTTGCCTCTCGTCTTGATTTCTTTAAGAAGGGCATCAATAAACTGCCACTGCGTTGGCAAAGATGCATTGATTGCATGGGTGATTTCTTCGATTAATAAAAATAAAAATACATTAAAAAATCGTTTAAATTTTTTCATACAAAACGGCAATTTCATAGGTAAAGACCTAATATGAAAAAAATTTAACACTTAGCTTGTCAATAAATTTAAAATTTGGTAGAAAATTAGAACTATATTATAAATTAAATCGTAATAAACTGAAACAAAATTCGACTGTACGAGTAAAGGAATTATTCTTCGTAGGTACACTTTCCTAGTAGATACAATTTGAAAAAAGTTCGCCTTTTGCCTTATATTAAGGTCATTACATATGAAATTGACGTTTTTTTAAAGAAGGAACATAAAGTCATTTTTTATTAAACATAATATATTTATTTAATTAATACCATTTGCTATCTATGCACTTTTGCCATATCAAATGTAGTTCATTGATTCCTTTACTAATAAAACAATTCGGACAGGAATCAATAAAATCTTTGATGGGGCTTTGGACTGCCCCATCGGAGTTTAATTTTTTCTCTTGCAAGAAGTTGTCCAAATTTCGAAAAAATGGTAATCTGTTGAAGCAAGGTCCGGGGAGTACATTGGATGACATTCCAATTGAAGCTCCTCTAATTTGACTGGTTCGCCAGGGTTCAGCCATTGCGATTAGCGTTTTCTATTATCGTACAGGATCCACTTTTCATCACAGGTAATGATTCGATTTAAAATCCCTTCATTATTGTGCCGGTTGAGTAATGTAACACAGCAGTCGACGCGCATTTGTCATTTTGCTGCACTCAATTCATGAGGTACCCACCTATCAAGCTTTTTCACCTTCCCAATTTGCTTCAAGTGGATTAAAATAGGTTTATCACTAACACCGCAGCCTGCAGCTAACTCGGACGTAGTTTGCGATGGATCCGCTTCCACAATAGCCTTCAATTCTTCATTAACAACTTTGGTCCCCGGCCGTCCATAGGGCTTGTTCTGCAGGTCGAAATTTCTAGAACTAAAACGTTGGAATCAAAAACACACTGTGTTTCCTTTTGCTATATCGCCGCCATACACATCACTAATCCTTCGAGCCATTTCTGCAGCACTGGTGCCACGGTGGAACTCGTACTCGAAAATAATACGATATTTTAAGTTTTCCATTTTGTAAACAGAGTGACGCAAAGAAAAACCCAAAAGAGGAAAAAACAAATGATTTACGGTTTTTGAAACACAAATGCATGAATAAATAGCGGTATAAATTTGAAATTGGAATTCCTAACCAAAGAAGAGATATATTTGAGATCAAAGTGGCCAGCACGCCAAAACGCCAATATCATATGTAAGGACCTAATTTTACCTAATTAACCCACTTTCATATTATACAGCAAAGCAGAAAAGCGATAGGAATGACAAGTTAAATTTTGTCACTCGAATTTAAAAAGAAAATAAATTACCAATTGTTTTTGAAATAATGTAACATTAAAACAAATTGGATTCAGACAAGACAAAAAAAATATCTATTTATTTAAGAAAAGAAGATAAAAATTATCTCCTTAAATTAGTAAATATCTCATTTATAATTTTTTTGAACGCTTATGCGTACGCGTACGGCAACGCACATAATTACTGTGAATGTATAAACATAATTGCAGTGAATTTGTTAATTACACTTTTGTTTACACAACTGTACCCAAAAGTGTATCTATTAGGAAATGCTACATTGGTTTTTAAAAAGTTGATCTATAATGAATAAAGGCTAACTTTTTTCAAAACTGTATCTATGAGGAAAGTGTACCTACGAGGAATAATTCGAGGAAAGGAGCCAGACAGCGGACGGGTGGTGAGAGAGGGGGCGAGCGCGGGCGGGGGAAGTCAGAGTCAGAAACTCACAGGCAGGCCAGCCGTGTCATTCGTTGTTAGTTTATTTTGTTACAAAACAAGTAGGTTTTCGGAATTCAGATTTCCCGGCCATCTGGCTGTTGCATGTTGACAAAAGTAAGTGTCAATGTCATTTTTGACATTGACAGATGTCATGAAGTAAAGCCTATTTATTTAGTTAATTTCAGTTGGCCAAAAGGCTATAAATAGTGTAGACATATAATATTGTGTTAGGCTTATACCTCATATGTAATACGTAATCAGTGTTAAGCACCAATAAAGGAGAATATAAGAATTGTTGCTGTATTATTATCATCACCACTCAGACACAATAAGGACATACAAATCAAGAGGTCGTAGCCCTCTACACTGGCAAGATAGATACAAGCGACATTCTGACTGTCACCCACGTTCATTATGAATTATGATCTTAGTCACGCTATATATTGTTATTTTGAGGTCTAGCTGGATATAAATTCATAATTTTATGAATTATGAATGTAATGTATATGAACAGATGTATGTAAAAGGTCAAGATGCATTTTTGTTTAAAGCCATTCCCCACCGTTGTTGTTGTGAAATGTCCTGAAAAAAATATTAAGTATTTTATTTTATGACGAAAACTCTTTAAACCATGGGAGAGTTTATTTTTACAAACAAAATTAAAACCGACTTCCAAAACGAAGAGGAGAGATACGTTCGGCTGTATAAATATATTTCTTTTGTATGTTCAACGATTGCTCCGCCGTCTGTCGATCGATTTTCAAAATTATTTTTGAGATGTATAGGGTATAATCCCAAATTGGTCATATGCTTGCGGTTCTTTAAACAACGCCGAAATCCCCAAACATGTATATATGAGGAGTCAGGAGTTCTGCTCATTACTTTTGGATCCAGGGTATACCTTGGCGCAAAACTTTACTTTTTGGTAGCATATGCTTGGACTACTTTAGAAAAAGTCGAAATCGCCATATGTGTCCATATAAATTTCAAGGAGTTCCCTCAATTCCTCATGGATCCCATCATCAGGTCACCACTTTGGTGAAAACGAGAAGAACTTGGGACCCTTTACATCAAAAAAATAATTTGGAAATCGGTCCACAGACGGCGAAACATACAAAAAAAGAAAGAATATAACTACAACGGAATGTATAACCGCCTTCTTTTTTTGGAAGTCGGTTAATAAAATAAGCATCATTCAATGCTGTAGTTAATTTTGTAACCTTTTCCTTATCCTGCCATTCTCGTCGAGCAGCGACAATATTTTTTCGAATTCCGTAGATTCATTTCCAATGTGCTCGATAGTCGTGTGAGGCATGAAATCTGTGATTTTTTTTTCTGACACACGTTTGTAACCCGGGGGCCCCATATAATTGATACGGCTGATACAGCACAATTTGCTGCTTTATTTTAAAAGACCAGCAGGGCTATTACCTAACATCGTTGCAACTCATGTAAATGCTTGTATAATATTCTCCCAGCCAATTGATGTCGGGGTATTACGCAACTATGTGCATATATTTTTCTTTTCTTTTCTTGGCACTGACAAGTATTAGACTTTGCCATAGACAAGGTAGGGAATAGGCGGTGGAAGAAGTATATTTCGGAATTTTTGATTTCGGGTCAAGTTAGGAAGTTTTACTACGATAAACTATGAAACTATGTTGGTCATGAAGAATAAACTATTGTTGTAATGAAATTTCCGTTTTGTTGTGTGTATTAGCACCATGCAATATATTTTAATTTTATGCTATTAATTAATTATAAAAGCTATTATGGACTTAAAAAGAGCATTTCAAATAAATTGTGTACTTTAAAACACCGCCGATGTTATAATTTCATATTTAAAACAATTTATATAATTTTCGAAAAAGGCCATTATGTGTAATATCGAAACGCAATATTGTCACTTTACTTCAAAATAAAAATCATTCCAAAAAATAACTTAAGTTAAAATATGATAAAAATTTTGGCATTTAAAAATAAGTTTAATCAATTTAGATTTTTATAGAAAAGAAGTAAGTTTTATTATAATTTTCGAATAACATTTATAAAGGTACTGAGAGAATGGTCGTGGCGGCGGTGGCAGCTGCCCGCGTCCCAGGAACCGCTGCCGTCTAATGGTTTCGGCGCCTACTAACCCGCGGATGTTTATGGCGGTGACTAGCTTATTCTTCGAAAGGAGCTCTGCTATGGTGACATAAACCCCCCTTAAGTGTGAGTCGCGCTAAATATACATGTTTGGGGATTTCGGCGCTGTTTAAAAAACTGCAAGCATATGCCACTATGTTAATTACGGTAATCATCATCATAAACACCATCGTCACACCATACATGATCACATTATGATGATACAATAGTACTGATGATACTTCCCATAGTATTTTACACCGGCACAGATATTTTTGAACAGTATTCATGACTTTGCCGTATGTGAACTTATGTGCAAAATTGTTTTGGTGTTGTAAGGCTATAATTCGAAATTTGTCCCTTATTCACCAAAGTGGAGACCTGATCAGGGGATCCATGATAAATCTAGGAGAACTCTTCGAGAGAATTGTTTTGAATTCGAAATCACTCAGTTCAAAACTCAAATTATCTAATACTCAAACAAAGGGAAATAAAATGTTTAGTTAGTTTTTTGTTTTTGACGTCTAAGTAAAAAAACCCAATAGCTGCACCTTTATAACTATATAAAGAAAAAATTTACAATAAAAGCCGTTTCTAATGATATAACTTGTGTGTATTGAGCAGGAAGACTACAATGCCAATCCTCCTTTATCAAGTGTATTTATTTTTAATTTTTCTACTGCATTAAAAATGTTAAACAAAACATAGGAAAAATAAAAATCATGAATAGATAACATAATAAAAATCTGATGTAGTATTTACTACTTCTTTAAACCCCCGACGCAAAAAGAGGGGTGTTATTAGTTTGATGTGTGTCTATCCGTGGTATCGCAGCTCCTAAACGAAAGATACGATTTGGATGCGTTTTTTTTTGTTTGAAAGCTGACATGATCGAGAGTATTCTCAGCTAAAATTCATCATCATCAGCTCGCTCACTGCTTGATAATTCGGGGATTACTTAATTTTTTAAATTTTGTTTATTTATAATTAACAATCTACAATGTGTAAATTGTTAATAATTATAATTAAATAAAATTAAAAACTTCTTCCTCATTTTTTTACTTTACGTACGTACCGAAGAAACATAAGGCGTGAAACGTAAGGTAAAGCAATAAAACAGCCGGAGAAAAATAGAACTCGGGGTTAATACAATAGGGTTGAAAATAAACACGTGAGTGTCAAGTACTAAGATTTGAAGTTGACATTTGACTTGACACTCGTGTGTTCCATTTTCAGCTCTTTTACAATAGGTCTTTACCTATGAAATTGCCGTTCTGCAGTACTGGCCATTTCAAATCAAAATAATTTTTGTTTGGCTAAGAATTTTAATTTCAAATTTAATTTAGTTGAAAAACATGGAATTCTTTTTCCAAAAGTAGTCATTTTTTTATTGATTAGTGTTACATTTTCATCGCATTTCAATATTTTTCGTCATCATCGATACGTTAAAAATTCGACTAATTATGGAATATGAGTACCGTCGTGGCAGCAACGCGGCACAAGCGGCACGAAATATCAACGACGTTTACGGAGCTAACACTACAAACCAACGCACCACCTGTTATTGGTTTGCTCGCTTCCGTTCTGGAAATTTCGACCTGAAAAATGAACCTCGCGGTCGTCCGAAGACTTTGGTCGACAATGAGGAATTAAAGGCGATTGTGGAAGCTGATGATACACAATCTACGGCTGAATTAGCAGCAGCTTTCGACGTTAGCGTCAAAACAATATTGGTCCATTTGCGTCAAATTGGCAAGGTAAAAAAGCTTTACAAATGGGTGCCCCACGGACTCAATGATCGTCAGCGCGAGTGCGCGTCGAGACGTGCCTTGCACTGCTCAACAGACACACAAATGAAGGAATTTTGAACCGCATTGTTACCTGCGATGAAAAATGGATTCTGTTTGATAACCGCAAGCGCTCAGCAGGTTGGTTGGATCCTGGTTCAGCACCTAAACAATGCCCTAAGCGAAAACGTACCCCTAGAAAAGTGATGGTCACTGTTTGGTGGTCTAGCGCCGGTGTGATCCATCACACCTTCTTACCAAACGGGGTGAGCATTACTGCAGATGTGTACTGTGCAGAATTGAACACAATGATGGAGAAGCTGGCACATCTCCAACTAGCATTGGTCAATCGCTCGTCTCCGCTGCTCCTGCACGACAACGCGCGACCTCATACTGCACAGCAGACGGTCTCCAAGTTGCAAGAACTGGGGTTGGAAGCTCTCCATCATCCGCCCTACTCACCAGACCTTGCGCCTACAGACTACTACATTTTCCAGAATTTGGATAACTTCTTGGCGGGAAAAAAATTCAATACCCGAGATGCAGTACAAAATGCCTTTGAAGAATTTGTTGCCTCCCGGCCAGCTGATTTCTTTAAGAAGGGCATCAATAAACTGTCACTGCGTTGGCAAAGATGCATTGATTGCATGGGTGATAACTTCGATTAATACAAATAAAAAAGACATGAAAAAAATTCGTTTAAATTTTTTCATACAAAACGGCAAATTCATTTTCAGTGCTCTGATATTAAATTATTAATATTCCTCGGCATTACGGATTCCCAACCTATGATATGTTTTGTAAAATATGGAAGGAAATAAATCGATACTATTCGTAGACATTTGAACAGATGTTTGATAAATAACAATTGACCCAAATCTAGTTTAAAAGTACCTAGTTTTATCAAAATTCCAAACTGTACAATCTGTCCTCGTTACCATGTGACATACAGACAAATTAGTTTAGGTTAGATTAGGTTACACTTCACATTCTGCTACCATTATTAATGTGAAAGTTTGTGAGGATGGATGGATGGATGTCTGTTACTCTTTCACGCAAAAACTACTGATCGGATTTTGATGAAATTTGGTGTGGTAGTAGTTTCGTGACAACAATATCCGTCTGGTGGTTCCGGGCCACAGCAATATCTCCGGCAATGAAACTGTGGATGAGCTGGCTAGACTGGACGAAAGTCTCATTTACGGACCAGAACCAGTCTGCGAAATATATCCTAACACTACCAAGAGAGCACTCAAGGAATGGGGCCGCAGCCTAAGCATAAAGCAATGGGCTACAATACCGGGCCTTGTGCATTCCAAAGCGTTAATCCCGGCCTTTAACAAAAGGTGTGCGGAATTGGCGCTTTCAATGAGTAGGAATCAACTATGGGTTCTTACCAGAATCCTAACTGGGCACTGCAAGGTCCACAAACACCTCAACAGAATAGGAGTAGGTCTTGCAGATTCTGCGAGGAGAAGGAGGAGACACCCCTCCACCTTCTCCACTTCAACAGAACATAAATAAAGTACCTTGGGCAGCATGAACTCTCTGCAGCATGAAAACTCCATCACAGAGGAAATTCGTAGCACCAACCCCAACCATATCGTTCAGTTAATAAGCAGCATATGCCTGGGGCAGGTAGTATAACGCGGAGGAGTCACAATATATCCACTTAGGTCGCAGTGACGTCAGGACTCGATTTTGACCTGCCTTCGATATATTATATATTTAAAAAAATGGTAGTAGTGTAAGCTCTGGATTAACGCACATGCTGCTTTTAATCCCGAAAAAGTAAAGTGTTCCCGTGGGATACTTTATTTACGCGGGCGGAGCCGCCGGCAAAAGCTAGTATAATTATAAATGTGAAAGCTTATAAGTATGGATGAATGGATGGATGTTTGTTACTCTTTCACGCAAAAACTACTGAACGGATTTTGATGTAATTTGGTATGGTATTAGCTCTGAATTAAAACATAGGCTACTTTTTATCCCAAAAAAGTAGAGTATTCCCGTGAGATAGCGGATATTATATTAACGCGGGCAGAGCCGCAGGGAAAAAGCTAGTTTTCTATGAAACATCGTTGATCGTACCACATTATACAGAATGTCTTCAAAACAAAAACAGATATTCAAGGAGCGTAATCAGTACCTATTCGATTTTCGTTTCAAAAACAACACATAATGGCTACTAAATAAAACCTACTTACCGATCAAAACATAGCCATATTGCCGCAATGTTTCTGTAGCCACTTTCATTGTTACAAAATCACTTATATTTACAGAATATTCACCAAATCCGCAGCTGTAGACAAAAGGTTGCTCAAGGCGACTGATAAATTGCGATCAGCTATACAACAAGAGATAATATGAACATTTTGTTTAATCCTAAGAAAATGGATTTTGATGAAAACGTTGTATTAAAAAATAATAAAGCATTTTTTATTATAACGTAGGTAGAAAGTTATAATAAAAAAATACTTTATGGAATTTACAGACTCAACTAATCAATTATAACTCGTATAGGTATACTGTATACTCATAATATAATAATGTTATGAGAAAATTATAACCAATCAGTAACTTTAACGGGTTTTCGCATTAAAGACACGTACGTCCATAATGCTTAGCATAAGACTACGCTGTCCGTTCGTCTGTCCGTCTGTCTGTCTGACTGGGTGTATCTCATGAACCGTGATAGCTAGACAGTTGAAATTTTCTCAGATGATGACGTATTCCTGTTGCCGCTCTAAGAAAAAAGTATACTAAAAAACAGAATAAAATAAATGTTTAAGGGGAGCTGCCATACAACATACGTGATCATTACCGTTTGTTACTATATATCGATATTAATAACGGCATTAGGTAGACGTTTTGAATATTCTCAGATTCTTCAGATTTTTTAAATATTATCCGTGTGGGGACGCAGAAAGAATTCAAATCCCCACCGCCGTCCGGAAAAGCGTGTCGTAAGAGGCGACAAACCCGGACCTCAGGCGAATGGGCAGCAGCGTCCGTCTGAGTAAGTAGGTATACACCACTGCGGTCACCAACCTGCCTGCCAAGCGTACCAAGGGTGACTACGGCAACCCCCCCCCCCCCCTCAAAATGAACATCACAAAACGGCCACGGCCCCTAGTCACCACCAGCCCCGCTATCCCTGGCTACGGTAGCGGCTACGGGAACGGCGGGGCAGGGGGTGCGAAGAATCTCCGGCTCCGACTACCACCGGCTACAACACAAATTCCGGCTACCACCCCCGACGATTCAACCTGGCAACGTACAACGCACGCACTTTGAGGGAAGATTCGAAGATTGCTGAGCTGGAAGAAGCAGTGGACAAGTTGCGATGGCATATCATAGGGTTATCTGAAGTCCGAAGACAGGGCGAGCACACGATAATTCTCAAATCTGACAACTTGTTCTACTACGGGGAAGGAGAACGTAAATCCGAAGGTGGTGTCGGGTTTATCGTCCACAAGTCTCTTGTCAACAACATAGCGAAGATCGAGAGTGTGTCGAATAGGGTGATATACCTGGAACTCAATATTACCAGTCGGTATTCGATCAAGGTTATACAGGTATACGCACCTACTTCGACACAACCTGACGATGAAGTTGAGATTATGTATGAGGACATTTCTAAAGCCATACATACCTCACCAACCAACTATACGGTTGTGATGGGAGACTTCAACGCGAAACTGCGCAAACGAAGCGATGAGTTGAGAATGGGACAATATGGAATTGGGCAGCGGAACCCAAGGGGGCAGCGACTGGCTGATTTCATGGATAAGGAGGGACTCTTCATGATGAACTCTTTCTTCAAGAAGCAGCCTACCAGGAAGTGGACCTGGATCAGCCCGGACGGTTCCACAAAAAATGAGATCGACTTCATTATGACGACCAAGCGGCGTATATTTAATGATGTCTCTGTGATCAACAGGGTTAAGACTGGTAGCGATCACCGCATGGTAAGAGGCACATTAAATCTAAACGTTAAGCTGGAAAGGTCTAGTCTGATGAAGTCCACGATCAGACCCACCGCTGCCAATATCCAAAATCCCGAAAAATTCCAACTCGAGTTCCAAAATCGCTTCAAATGCCTAAGCGAGTGCGAATCTGTGGACGATATAAGCAACAGGTTCGTGGAAGCTGTCCATGCGATTGGGTCGAAATTCTATAAGACCCGACGCCAAAGTAGAACTCAAAAGCTCACCGATGGAACTCTGGAACTCATGGCGCAAAGACGAGAAATGAGATTACAGTCTTCAGCTGACATGTCAGAATATAGACGGATTAATAGACAGATAACCAAGGCAATGTGACACGATATACGCTCCTTCAATACTAGAAGTATTGAGGAAACGATTGAGCGAAACAAGGGCTCTAAAGTGTTCGCAAAGAAACTGTCTATCGGACAAAACCAGATGACGAATTTGAATACCGATCAAGGCAAGATCATCTCGTCGAAGCCAGAGATTTTGGAGGAGATAGAAGAGTTCTACGGACAGTTGTACACATCGACACGGACACCTGTTATCAGCACGGCTAAAAATCCAAGAGTTAAGCTAACTCGACACTATACCGAGGATATCCCGGATGTCGGCCTGTACGAGATTAGGATGGCCCTCAAACAGCTTAAGAACAACAAGGCGCCACGTGAAGACGGAATTACGACAGAACTTCTGAGAGCGGGTGGAAAACCGGTACTCAAAGTCCTCCAGAAACTGTTCGATTCCGTCATACACGAAGGCGCCACACCTGAGGCATGGTGAGGGGCGTTGTGGTGCTGTTCTTCAAAAAAGGAGACAATACCTTGTTGAAGAACTACAGACCGATCTCGCTCTTGAGCCATATCTACAAATTGTTCTCGAGGGTTATCACGAACCGTCTCGCGCGCAGGCTCGACGACTTCCAGCCACCCGAACAAGCCGGTTTCCGAAAAGGCTATAGTACCATAGACCACATCCTCACACTCCGCCAGATTATAGAGAAATCGGAGGAATATAATCGTCCGCTTTGTATGGCGTATGTGGACTATGAGAAAGCCTTCGATTCGATCGAAACCTGGGCGGTGCTTCAGTCTCTTCAGTGGTGCCACATTGACTATCACTATATAGAAGTGTTGAAGTGTTTGAACAACAATGCCACCATGTCGGTCCGAGTACAGAATGGAAGTACGAAACCTATCCAATTGCAGAGAGGTGTAAGGCAGGGAGATGTCATCTCTCCTAAACTCTTCACCACAGCATTGGAAGATGTTTTTAAACTCCTAGACTGGGAAGGATACGGCATCAACATAAATGGCGAATACATCACTCACCTTCGGTTTGCTGACGATATAGTCATAATGGCAGAATCGCTGGAAGACCTTAGCGCCATGCTTGGCGACCTCGATAGAGCTTCCCAACGAGTGGGTCTAAAAATGAACATGGACAAGACGAAAATTATGTCTAATGCCCATGTTGTACCCGCTCCAGTATTTGTTGGGAACTCTAAAATCTAAGTTGTTGACGGATACGTCTACCTGGGACAGACAGTCCGATTAGGCGAGTCCAACTTCGATAGTGGGGTCCAACGACGAATCCAACTCGGATGGGCAGCATTCGGGAAACTAAGCAGCGTCTTCGAGTCCGAAATACCTCAGTGCCTATAGACAAAGGTCTTTGAACAGTGAGTGTTGCCAGTGATGTCTTATGGATGTGAAACGTGGTCCCTCTCTGTTGGCCTCTTAAATAAGCTCAAAGTCACTCAAAGAGCGATGGAGAGAGCTATGCTCGGGGTTTCTCTGCGTGACAGAATCCGCAACGAGGAGGTTCGCAGACGAACTGGAGTAACCGACATAGCTCGCAGAATCAGCAAGTTTAAGTGGCAATGGGCAGGCCACATCGCTCGTAGAACTAATAACCGCTGGGGAGTAAAGATTCTAGAGTGGAGACCACGAACTGGAAAGCGCAGCGTTGGACGGCCTCCCTCTAGGTGGACCGATGACCTTATGAATGTTGCGGGCCGCCGTTGGTTGCGGGTGGCCCAGGACCGTTCGTTGTGGAAATCTTTGGGGGAGGCCTATGTCCAGCAGTGGACGTCCTATGGCTGTTAATGATGATGAAAATGATGATTTATATTATTCATTTTATATAAATATTTTCACTAAAAAATGTTCGCATGTAACAAGCGTATTTGCCAATGTCATATAGATAATGGTGCACATACCTTATGTCCGTACCATATCATAATCAAACTCCACATTAATATAAGTATATAAGACATCCTCCCAGTTTTTATGTCAGGTAAAATAAAACAATATTTTCCTTAATACAAATTAATTTAATAGATAAATACTATTGTCTTAAACCTTTCTCACGTTGACATTTTTGGTGTTATTGTCCAAAGATTTTTGGATTTCATTGAAGTTCTTCCCTTTAGTCTCCGGAAGAAAAAGGGTGATCAGTATTATGAGCATGACGGTACAGCTACTGAACACCCAGTAAGTGACAGCTGGCCCAAGAATATTGGTCATCGGGAAGAAGTATTTGGTCATCAGAAATGTCAGGAAAGTTGTGGTGGACAGCAATATTGAGAATCGCAGCGCTCTGCCGATGTCATCGAATAGTTCTGCAGCTATCAAGAAGTATAAGGAACCGATTCCTGAAAAACAAAAACATGTTGCAGTTGCGTGTAAGGCTGGAGGGCATGCAATATCGGACGGTTTTCAATTCCTATATTGGATGTCAATATCGGAATTCCGACAGAACAAAGCTTCATAAAAGAAAAAGTTGGTTTTCACCATACCTCAAATGTGAGCCATCTTGTTTTCACCGTACTTCAAATTTCAAAATGGCTCCAAAAATCCAAAAAGTGGGGCAATTTAAGTGGAGACAGTTTTTGTCTCAACATGCCTTGTCTATAACATATACGTCTAGGGGTACATAATATACAGCTCCGTGGCCTAGTGGGTAGACCGTTTGATTGGCACTCGAGAGAGTGCAGGTTCGATTCCCAGGTTGTGGCGTGTACCAATGAGACTTTCTCAGATCTCAAGTACATTATACGGACGCTCTTACGGTGAAGGAAAAGATCGTGAGGAAACCCGCGCATGGTTGGCCCCAGACGTATTGACCAGTCATTCCTCTGGATTAGGCTGACAATTTTTTGAGAATGCCGTATGTGCTTGGGACGACATTTAAAAACCAACTGTCCCAGGCACTACAGAATTTCAAGAGTGGTTACTTCGCTCGGGGAATACTGTATAAATCATCCAATAACGGATAAAAAAGCCTAAGTTTTTATGGGTACATAGCTTAAAAATGCGCAGTTTCTGATAACACTAGCCAGATCGACTTTTCTTCCTCAAAACACTTGCAGCAGTTTTTGAACAACTGATAGAGTAAGATTTCTTTCAAAATTATGCCTTCTGTGCAGTGCTTCCGAGTTACATTTCATAAGTCTAGAAAACTATCTACAGACAAATGTAAAATGAATGAAAAGACGAAGATAAATGTACATTTGATAGTTTTTTAATAAAAGACCTATTGATTTTAATAAAAATACCCAGCTGGGGTGGATTTTATCCGGAAAGGTAGGTGACACAGAAGAATCAACACCAAGAGTTGTTAGTTTACATTTAAAGGTAAAAGAAGAGGATATCCTGAAACAATTTTGGGAGATTGAAAGAGAGCCAGACAACATTGAAAAGAAATTTACAAAAGAAGAACGAAGATGCGAAGAAATATATGAGACTACAACTACAAGAACTAGTGAAGGTAGATATATTATGCGAATACCACTTCGAGATCCTGATCCACAATGCATGTACGGCAAGTCCAAGGATGTCGCTATGAAGAGATTCATGTTGTTAGAACGCAAACTTAGTAGAGATTCACATTTACGTCTTAAATATACAAAGGTTATGAATGATTATCTGGAACAAAATTATATGGAGGAGATTACCAATGAACATGACATATAGAATCCTTATGCTGTTTATCTTCCACACCACGCTGTAGTACGAGAGGACAAAGAGACAACAAAAGTCAGGGTTGTTTTTGATGCGTCATGTAAAGGTGTCAACAACGTATCATTAAATGAGTCATTATTAGTAGGTCCGAAACTTCAGCAAGATTTGCGCCACATATTAATGCGATGGAGAACACATCCGTATTCAATTTCAATTCAATTCGTTTATTTGTTATAAAAGTGGTGAATACAGTAGGTGGTAACGATCATTTTCTTAAGAACTAACACTTTTAGCTATGTATAAAATGGCATGCAAATATAGATTTAAATTATAATCATACAAAACATATTTTACACTAACAATATTCAAATCAATTTTATACAATATAAGTCATTAATAATAGTAATAATTAAACATGTCATAAGAATATATAATAATTATAATCATACAAAATATATTTTACGCTATCATGTCATGAAGATAATGAGAAATATATATTATATTTATGTCAAGAAATTAGATGAAGTAGAAAATGTCAATTAATTTTAAAACTATTATCATAAAATAAAATAATTTATGTCAACTGTTTAGGAATTCCTTTACATCATAATAAGATTTGTTTATTAGTATTTTTTTTAGTTCTTTAATAGAGTGTTTTTTAGACAAGTGTTTTATGTGATCTGGTATTTTATTGTAAATCTTTACACACATTGTATATGCATTACTTAAAAAAAGAGTTGTTTTTGGTTTCTTATTTATGATTAATCTATTTGAATTTCTAAAATATTTAGTTGGGTTCGTGTCAATCAATTGTGTAAAAATGTGCTTGTTGTGTATAACGAATTTAAATATTTCTAAAATGTACATGCTAGGCAGAGTCAGGATGTTAAATTTTTTAAAGAAAGGCTTACATGACTCATACGGTGGAATCTTAGCTATAGCACGAATACATTTCTTTTGCACAATGAATGCTTTGTCTATGTGCGTAGAGTTTCCCCAGACAACTAGACCATATCGTAGGACTGAGGACACGTAGCCGTGATAGGCTGTAATTGAGGTTTGGGTATTAACTGTCCACGCTAACCTGCGCAAGACAAAAACAAATTTGTTCAGTTTTGAACAAACTTTATCTATGTGTGCATGCCAGTTACAGTGTTTGTCAATTTGTACGCCTGAAAACAAGTTTTCCTCAACTTCTTCTATTTTTTCATTATCATGTGTTAATTTTAAGTCAATGGGTTTTTATCGTAGCTGTATTGTATCGTAGCTGATATAACACAGATGTACAGACAAATGGCAGTAAATCGAAGTGATGTGGATTTTCAACGTATCTTATGACGTGACAATCCAAAAGAACCTATCCGTCATTTTCGACTTCTACGACTTACCTTTGGCACAGCTTGCGCACCATATTTAGCGGTAAAGTCTCTCCAACAGCTGGCAAATGATGAGCAATTAAAATACCCTTTAGCTGCAAAATTAACGCGACAAGATTATTACATCGATGACCTATTAACCGGCTGTGGAACAGATGAAGAAGCTATTGATATTTATAAAGAAATTAATAAACTAACGGGAGAAGGTGGATTTAGACTCCAAAAATGGTGTAGCAACAGTCAAAAGTTGTTAAGTTATATAGAGAAGGAAAATCAAAATTCTAAGGATACATTTGTTTTTAAAATCAATGACACTATCAAGGTTTTGGGTATTTCATGGAATAAAAATTCGGACATATTTGAATATACCTACAACTTAGCAGAGATTACTCAGCCAGTATCGAAGCGAAGAGTTTTATCTGAAGTCGCAAGGCTCTACGATCCAATGGGTTGGGTAGCACCAGTGTTGATAACGGCCAAAATCTTAATACAAAAGCTGTGGAAATCTGGATTAAATTGGGATGATAATCTGACACCGGACCTTTTAAATGAATTGATTTGCTTTAGAGAAGAATTAAATTATGTAAAAATGATTTCGTTACCTCGATGGTTGTCGACCAGGAAGGGCGATCCCATAGAGTTGCACGTTTTTGCTGACGCTTCTCAGGTGGCATATGCTGCAGTAGTGTATATCAAATCTAAAGATAAAATGGGTAATACTTACGTTAATATCGTTACTGCTAAAACAAAAGTCACGCCGGTCGACAAACAGATTACTATTCCAAGAATGGAGCTATGTACAGCTTTGCTTGGTGCAAAATTGTTATTTGAAGTGTCACAAATATTGAAGATACCTAAAGAGAAGTGGTTTGCCGATTTAACTGTAGTTCTGGCGTGGATTAGAGGAGCACCAAGTCGTTGGACAACATTTGTTAGTAACAGGGTTTCCGAAATATTAATTATTCTCGACTACGACCGCTGGAATCATATTCCCACAGATCAAAACCCCGCTGACTGTGCATCAAGAGGCACATCGGTAAGAGAATTGAGAGAGCACGAATTGTGGTGGCATGGTCCGAAGGCATTAAGAGCGAGTGATGTTTACTCTAATAAATTAAATGTCAGTACCGACATAGAAACGAGACCAATCAAGGCGCTGACAACTTTAATACACCCTAAAGAAAATTTCATATGGTTGAGATTTTCGAATTTGTCCAAAATGTTGAGAGTGTTATCATACTGCATGAAGTTCTTGAAGACTCGGGAACCTGAAACAAAAAAGAATAATAATTTAATAACAGTTAAAGAAATGGATGAAGTATTAAATAGATGTCTAAAAGCTACGCAAGAATTTTTTTTTGAACAGGATTATAAAAATCTGAGAGCCACGGGAAGTGTTACTAAGTAAAATCAACTGCACACCCTTTCACCGATTCTGGATCAGAATGGGTTGTTAAGGGTGGGCGGCCGAATTATGCACTCTTCATTATCATTCGATAAAAAACATCCTATAATTTTGCCTAGTGAATCTCATATTACTAAGTTAATAATTATGGACGCGCATCTTAGAACACTTCACGGGGGGCCTCAGATTATGCTGAATTTTTTGAGAAGTAAATACTGGATAATAAGAGCAAGAGAGAAAGTTAAAAAATGCTATCGTGATTGTGTGACATGTGTTCGTTAGTCGGGCCAGAACAACAATCAGCTTATGGGACAGCTTCCAAAGACTAGATTAACACCTACCAAAACTTTCCTGTCCACAGGAATAGATTTCACAGGCCATATAGACATAAGATTTTCGCCTGGTAGAGGAGCACGATCTTATAAGGGTTACATATGCCTTTTCATTTGTATGTCTACGAAGGCTATACATTTGGAAGTAGTATCTGACTTGACTTCGTCCGGCTTCATAGCTGCCTTTAAAAGATTTGTATCCCGTCGAGGACGCTGCCAGCAAATTTTTAGCGATAATGGCACAAATTTCGTTGGAGCTGATAAAGAACTCCGAGAGATGTTTAAGAGAACTAAATCCCAGCTTCCCGACGAAATCGCCCATCTACTAACCGAGGCAGGTACTACATGGCATTTTATCCCTCCTCATGCGCCAAACTTTGGAGGCCTGTGGGAAGCCGGTGTGCGGTCGACTAAAACACACCTCAAAAGAGTAATAGGTAACGGAACACTTACCTTTGAGGAATTGACTACGGTTCTGACACAGGTGGAAGCGTTCCTGAATTCGCGTCCTCTATCCTTTTTAAGCGAGAATCCAGATGATCCAATGCCCTTGACTCCCGGTCACTTTTTGGTCGGCGAACCACTAGTTACAATCCCAGAACCAGATTATACTGAAATCCGTCTTACTTGCCTTCAGAGATGGAAGCTTACCCAAAAATTGGTTAATGATTTTTGGCGTAAGTGGTCAGATGAGTATCTAGTGACTTTAAATCATAGATATAAGTGGTTTACTAAAAGGATACCAGAAGTTAACGATATTGTGGTTATTAGAGATCATAATATTCCACCAGCTAGGTGGATGTTAGGTAAAATAATCGAAAAACATCCAGGAAAAGATAATATCACTCGAGTAGTTAGTATTAAAACCAAAAATGGTATAATATGTAAACGTCCCTGTAATAAATTATGTTTTTTGCCTAAAGCCGAATAATTCTTGATTTTGTTTTTAATTCACAAAATATTTGTGTGGATTGGTAGTTACAGCTCAGTTAGATTAGTGCTAGTGTAATTTTCCTTTTAACGTGTTATATAGATAAGTAAGAAAATGTTGTTATTTACATTGAAAGTACATTGTTATAAGTTGAGTATGTGTGAATGGAATATGTTACTTTGTAAAATTTAAATTTAGAAATGTTGAAAGTAGAGTAGAAAGTTTTAAAAATTAACAGGTGGACAATTAGCGCCTATGGTATTGTTTACTTTTTGATATTTTGTAACTGTCAATAAGTTTGAAAAGGAACAAGTCCTTTTGGTGGGCGGGATGTTTAATACAGATTTAATCTTTAATACATAAAAGGAAAATCATATAAATACATAGTAAAATAATTAAATATATAAATCACATAAATATTCTTAAATATAAAGATCTCACCCACCAAACTGAACATTTAATGCAAACATTGATTTTCATATATATAGTTCCAGCGTATGCCGATAGATGGCGTTCGTTCGATCCTAACCCGCGCTAGCGGTGTCTTTTGTAAGAATGATATAGGCATGAGGTGAATTAAAATAACGTGAGTTCAACAGATGTGTGGTGTTTGAATTAGTAACGTGTTAAGCAAAGACAGATTAATAAAAATAAAATCGAGTCTAATTTTAAAACTACAATATATGAGATAAATTCGTTCATTACAAAAATATCCTTGCCTCACATTAATTTAAAGACCGAATTATCTACGCGTCCTTTACGGTTTCTAATAGAGACTGGTGCAAGCATAAGCCTTATAAAAAAATCCAGCATAGATCAAATATATATTAAGATAAATATATAAATAATATCAAACATTGTTCTGAATATTTAGGTACATCTCAGGTCAATTTTTATTTATCTAATAATGAACTATATAACTATATATATAGTAACTCAATAGGCTTTACTTCATGACATCTGTCAATGTCAATTATCAATATGCAATATCTCCCTTTTCGAGAAAAAAGCATCCTAATATTATAAGTACATAACTAATAACAATACATTACTTATCTACTCAAGTTTCTCATGTATGTACAATTTAGGACGTCTCACACTTCTACCAGACCTGGTTACGTAACCGGTATTTTCTAGACTCTCCATAGGAACACAGTTATCATCGATAATGCAATTTTGAACACGACCGTCTCCAAGCTGTGCCGAACTCATTGGATCTATACTCTCCTGCATGGGAGGCATATTGTCAGTGCTGCCGTTACCATAAAAAGAAGGTGGAGGATTTGTATCTTTTAAATTCTTTTTTCTAGGTCTAATGTGTCCCCTATTCCAGGAGGAATAGGAATACACAACACCATTTGGATCCACAACATAATATGATCTACCACATCCTAATTTCTCTTTAATTATTCCCGGAGACCAAAAGGATTTAGAATTTTTTTTGAAGTAACTGTCATCTCCCGGCTGAAACTCATAAGATGTATACTTCGCATTCCTGTCAAAATAAAAACATTTTGTCTCTACTTTGTCTATGACATCTTTCAAACGTCGAAAATTTTACAACTTTTGGTCTAAGTTTTCTGTTTAGAATTGGTAAATTTACTCGCAAGTTTCTAAACATTAATGATGCGGCCGGACTGGGAAAATCTCCCTTAGCAGCGTTGCGGTAGTGTAACGCCAAATGTATATCCGAGCCATCATCCTTGCATTTTCTTAATATGTTTTTGACAATTTTAACTCCGCTTTCAGCCTGGCCATTAAACCTGGCCTGGACCAATAAGGACTGGTGGTAATGTGTTCCACATCCCAATCAACAAGAAAATACTTGAACTTGCAGGAGTTAAATGGTGGACCATTGTCAGACACCAATGCTTTTGGTATTCCATGTCGAGCAAAGAAGGATTTTAAGTTTTTAACAACGTTATCGACAGTGTAATTCTTATACAAAGAAGCTAGCTCTATGTACCTCGAACAGTAATCCATGCAGACAAGGAAATTTTCTCCATCAAAATATAATAAATCTATACCTACCTTCTCCCGCGGAATAAAAGATATCTAATGGCATTTCAACGGTTCATTGGGTGTGTTTGCCCTGAATTTTGCACACGCCGAACATTGATCAATTAAGTTTTTAATATATTTGGCCAATAAACTGTTTCTCTAGCGATCTTGAGTGTCTATTAATACCTAAATGTCCACAGTGTATTTTATCTAAAACCTGTCTTTGCAAGGACTTTGGAACAATAAGCCGTTCCAATAAATATTAAGTCGTTCATTATATGTATTTCATTTTGAATGTTCCAATATGGTTTCACAGGACAGCTTACTTTGTTTTTGCTTCTTGGCCAACCATTCTGAATATAAGACTTGAGCAGATTTAAAGATTAATCTTTTTGACTTTCTAATAATATTTATTTTAAATATGGCTTACTCACTGAGAGATTAGAAAAGATTGAATTAACATGATACTGTAAGTCTAGTTCATACTGAGGTATATATGTATCACTAAGTGAGGCTCTTGACAAAGTATTTGCTATATACAATTATTTACCAGGTACATAAACCACTTCTAGGTCGTAACTCTGCAACGATAACATCATTCTTTGTAGTCTAGCAGGTACTTCATGAAGAGGTTTCTTAAATAGGTAAATTAAAGGTTTGTGATCTGTATGAACAGTTGTTTTACTGCCATTAATATATTGGTGAAATTTATTACATCCAAACGGTATGGCAAACAATTCCTTTTCAATCTGAGCATAGTTTTGTTGATAGGAGGTTAGTGTTCTTGAGCTATATGCAATGGGTCGTTTGTTTTGCATCAAGACCGCTCCCAGTGCATTCTTTGATGAATCTATCAACAAAATCACAGGTAAGTTGCAATTATATTTAGTTAACAGAGGTGCTTTAGATACGACTTCTTTTAACAAATCAAAGCACTTTTGACAATTTTCATCCCATAACCATAATATATCTTTTTTTTTTAAATTTCGTAAGGTATTAGTTTTCTCTGCTAGATTTTCTATAAACGGTGCTAAAAAATTAATTATGCCTAGAAATCTCTGCAAATCTTTAATATTTTTAGGTATGGGCATATCTTTTATGGCTTTAACTTTCTCTGGATCAATTTTTACACCTTCTTTACTAAAAATATAGCCCAAATATGCTATTTCTTCTAGAAGAAACTTGCACTTGGCTTTATTTAATGTTAAATTAACTTGCCTAGCCCTATCCAAAAACATCTCTAACCTTTTATTGTGTATTTTAATTGTTTCACCGTATATTAAAATGTCATCACACCAAATTATTATATCGTTTTATAGCTCATATCGACAACATGATAGGCTCTGCCGGCAAATCATTGGGATTTATTCTTCGAAACGGTAAAGTCTTTAAGAGACCTCAGACTCTCATATTCCTATTCAATTCTTTAGTTAGAAGTAAACTCGAGTACTGTAGCTCAGTGTGGTCTCCTGCCTACAAGATCCATACTGAAAGAATTGAAAATCTACAAAAACGTTTCTTAAAAAGTATGTGCTTTAAAAATATCCTTGAACCTAACAAATCTTATCTGGACAAGTTACGGATTCTGCACATGCAAAGCCTTGAATCAAGACGTACTATGATGGATGCGTCCATGCTCTACAAAATTTTGCATGGAGCAATAGACTCGGCAGATTTACTGTCAAAGATATCTTTCAGAATACCCCACCGTATGCCGCGTTATCCAGTCTCCTTGTTTTCAAAATGCACATGCCGCACGAATCTTCGTAAACATTCTCCCTTTTCCAGAACTATAAACTTGTATAATAGTGTTTCAGATCAGGTTGATGGATTTTTTCAGTCTTTCTATAATAAAAAAGGTTGTTTTAGGAAAATTTAATCACGTTTCAGATAACTGTATTTAAATTATTATGATTTTATTACCAATTTAAATTCAAATCTAATTTCATCTATGATTATTTTAATAATTAGCTTTTAATGTAATTTTTAATAAATAAGTATCTTTATCTTGTATAAAGATAAATCTTTATCTTTATCTTGTACTTTAGCTATAAGCTATGCAATTTTATGAATACTTGTTTTATAATTAGTAATAAAGTAATTTAATTTTTAGTGTAAAATAGTCCAATGCATGTCGAGGCCAAATGTAATTAGTTATTGTAGCTAGCTGTAAATTTGAATATATTTTATTATTCTACGTTGCTTTTGATGCAAAACTGTTTTTGGTCCATAAATAAATAAATACCTTCAATGTCTCCGAAAAGATCTATCATGGTTTTATAGAAAATTTCTGTAGCCGTGTTTATTCCAAAAGGTAATCTTAAAAATTTGTATCTGCCAAAGGGAGTTTGAAATGTACACAGATCACTAATTTCTTTAGTTAATTTTATATTATAAAACCCAGAAAACGCATCTAAATGTGAAAAATAAGAGGCTTTGGACAATTTAGACCTGACTTCATATATATTTTTAATTAGATAATGACATCTCAATAAATTTTTATTTAAATTTCTAGGATCTAAGCAAATTCTCAATCCACCATTCTTTTTCATGGCTATAACTAAACTACTCACCCAGAGAGTAGGTTTGTTCACCTTCCGTATGACTCCCATGTTTTCCATGAGTTGAAGCTTTTCCTTAACGGTACAACCAACGCGAAGGGTACCTTTCTAGGGTGATCAACGCACGGAATAGCATCCTTCTTTAGCACGATGCTGTGTTCGTATGGGAGGCAGCCTAGACCCTGAAACACATCATTATATCTGGTCACAATTTTGTCACAAGTTTTTTGAAACATATTATATACATTTTGCTCAAAATTTTTGACATTTTCATTCTTTATGTAAGATTTTGTTATTAAATTTAGATTTATACAAGTGGGTAAACCAATAACAGTTGGACAATTTAATTTTGTTACAACAAAAGTAATGTTTTCTGGTTTTGTTTTGTTTTCAACTAAACAACAAATGTTTGACACTGAAATTATCGGAAATCTGTGCCCATACACATTTCTTTACTCTGTTTGTCAAATTTTAGATTCAATTCTTTAAATACTTGATAAGACATCACATTTATGTCTGCTCCAGTGTCAATTAGGCAATCTACATTTTTGTTGTTTATTTTAAGAGAATAATGCCAGGAATTGTCTGTGTTAATCAAATTTGTACTATCATTTTGTGACTTTATATTTTTAATGTTGAACAATGCCTATTGTAAATATCTCAGCCTCAGCACCTTTGGGGCTTGATTCATCATCGAGATTTATGATACCTACCCCAGAACCAATAGTCCTGACACTATTTTTCTTAAAACATAAATGAGTAAAATGTCCATATTTAAAACATGACCTGCATCTGTGTTTCCATGCTGGATAGTTGCGGCGACCATGCGATGTGTTGCACTTTACACACGACGTTGTTCTTGATCCAGGTGTGGCGTGACGGGGATCTTGAGTTTTTTCTCTTCTGGTATGGGGGGAAACTGGCCCGACGATTTTTGTGTAGCTTGTATACTGTGGCTTCTTCTTTTCGATCTGCTGCATTGATTGATTCTTCACTTTTCTGCGCCATCGTGAGTGTTCTACAAAGGAGTTTGGCTCTTTCTAAGGATAGATCTTGCTCTTGTAGGAGCTTTTGACGAAATTGCGAGAAGTTTGTGGCCATATTAACAATGAGAATATCCTTTACAAGGGAATCGCGTAGCGAACCAAACTCACAGGCATGACTTGCGTTTTCTAAATCCATAAAAAAAATTACCAAGGATTCGTTCACACGTTGTTTCAACGTAAATAATTTGTGCCGCGCCACCGTCAAATTCTTTTTGGGTTCAAAATACTCGACGAATTTTGCCTTAACTTCTTGGAATGTAGCAGTGCTTAGGTCCAAATTGAATAAATTGTAGATATTTAGACCCTTTTCTCCCATGGAATGCAGCACGATTGCAATTTTTCTCTTGTCTTCCGATTTTTCCATCCCCGACGCCAGTAGGAATATCTCGAATGACTGCGTCCATTTCTTGAAATTTTCAGCATTATTGTTGATAATTTCTGTAGAAATTTCAAGCTTCTGCACTCCGTTTCCTGCCATTGTTAAGTTCCTGCACTCAGATTGTCTCGAAGCTTCCGGAGTTTTTGATGTACCCTCTTTTGCGTTCATATTTTTCGTTTTCTTTACAATTTTTTCACACCTGACACCATGTAGCGGGCTACGACCTCTTGCTTTGTATGTCCTTCTTGTGCTTGAGTGGTGATGATAATAATACAGCAACAATTCTTATATTCTCCTTTATTGGTGCTTAACACTGATTACGTATTACATATGAGGTATGCCTAACACAATAATATACGTCTACACTATTTATAGCCTTTTGGCCAACTAAAATAAACTAACTCAATAGGCTTTACTTCATGACATCTGTCAATGTCAATTGTCAATATGCAACAATAACCATGGATATATTCCTGCTCGTTCCGACGCCGTCATCGAGTGCGCGGTATCAAATTTAAACCCGAGCGTTATCCGCACAATCAAGGATTATTATTAGATCATACTTTAAAAGATGGCATTTATTTCGCTAATAATTGTATTGTCACAATAAAATCTACTAAATGAATTAACGCAACAATTTCAAGTACTACTAACTCAGCTATTGTAATCAAAGATTACGCTGTAGAATTAAATCTTTTAAACCAAAAAATACTTCTAAAAATATATCGTCACAATTCGTCAATTCTATTTCTTATTCTAATTCAGATAGAGTGAAGAAAGTACTCGATCTTATTCGCTGCTCTCAATTAAATCATGAAAAGAAAGAAGCTCTTTTAGAATGTTGCTCACATTACACTGATATATTTCACATGGAAGGTGAACCTCTATCATTTACAAGTGCAATTGAACACACTATATATTCAGGAGACGCGCCTTCTTTTCACGTAAAATCATATCGTTTCCCGGAATGCCATAAATAAGAGGTAGATTCACAAATTCGAAAAATGCTTAACCAAAATATCATACGTCAAATCAAATCAAATCATTTATTCACTGAATGTAGTAAGTACATAGTATTACAATCTCCAGAGTCTACTTATAAAATATAGTTTTAAATATAAAGTAAAAGCAATTGGTCGATCTATAGATTACACAATAAATAATTGGTTTTGACCATTATGTTAACAGAAAGTTTATTACATATATATTAAAATAATAAAGTCAAAAATCATATAAATGGTTAAAATGTTAATTTGAGAATGCATTAGGTCACAAAATATTTTAGGTCACAAGATAAATAACTAAATAAGTTCAATGTCAAATGTATTATAATTTAAAAATCCTTTCCTTCCAGTCCTTCTTTTTCACCTTGGAGTGCCCCGGTATGGGTCGTTCCTAAGAAAATGGACGCTTCACGTAAAAAGAAATGGCGAATAGTTATAGATTATCGTCGATTAAATGACGTCACTGTATCGAAAAGTTATCCTCTACCTCTCATCACCGATATTCTAGACCAATTAGGACATTGTAAATATTTTAACACCCTCGACTTATCCAGTGGCTTCCACCAAGTCAAAATGAATCCAAAGGACGCCCCAAAAACGGGATTTACTATAAACACAAATTCGAGTGTCTCTCGGCACTACGAATTCACAAGAATGCCTTTTGGGATAAAAACCTTCCACATTCCAGAGGCTGATGAACACAGTTCTCCCGGGTCTTCAAGGACTACATGCGTACTCGTATATATATCTGACGATGACACGATTATTTATAGCCACGACCTTCCTAGTCATATTTCAAAACTTAAATTAGTTTTTGACCGCTTACGAAAATTCAATTTAAAATCACAGCCTGACAAATGTGAGTTCTTAAGGAGCGAAGTCTCTTACTTAGGCCACATAATTACAGACAAGGGTGTCTGTCCAAATCCGGATAAAATCAAAGCTGTAACTCAATTCCCAACACCTAAAAATCCAATGGATATAAAATCCTTTCTAGGTTTAGTCGGATACTATCGACGTTTTATAAACAACTTTTCACAAATCACGAAACCATTGACATGTCTTTTAAAAAAGGATGCAATATTTCGATGGTCTCATGAACAAGAACGAGATTTTACAAATCTAAAGGATGAATTGACGTCAGCACCTCTACTCCAATATCCCGATTTTAATCAACCTTTCCTACTAACTACCGACGCCTCTAGCTACGCGGTAGGTGCCTTATTATCTCAAGGAGAAATAGGCAAAGATAAACCTATCTCATATGCGTCACGAACTCTAAACTACTCGTTCTAGATGATAAAACTGATAATTCAATGATATGTAACCCTACACTGTCACCCGGAAGTGACATCGATTCTCATAATCTTCCGTCAATATCTGAAACTTACGATCAATGTCTGCAAATCTCAAAACAACCCTGTGTTACCTTCGACGCCGTTATTCAAGAACATAACGAAAGTTTATTAAAAACTAAAATAAAATTAATCGCGTATCCAACGTCAATTGATTTAGACGAATCTATTCCATATTGTAGTTATATTATAAACTCATCTACTAGCGATCCTAATATTCGAAATATTGAACGCGAACTCCATATCTATTATTCAACTTCCAATGATAACCATGTATTCACACATATTTTGTTTATTAAATTAAATCATTTTGACGAAATGACTTACAAGGTTTATAATATTTAATGTCCTCCGTGAATATCGAGATATGATAAAATACTGGTATTCCGAAGAAATAAACTTTCGTTTACAAAAACATATTATATTATTGCGTTCCTTTTTCATACTACTAATATAAAAATTCATATTTATCATAATTGTATAAAATATCCAACACCGAGCGAAATCAAACAAATCTTAAAAGATAATCATGACTCACCTCTCGCTGGGCATCCAGGTATCTCTCGTATGCTAGAAAGAATCAAATCGAAATTTTGGTGGAAAAACATGAGGCAAGACATCGAAGATTATGTAAAAAATGCTTTTTACGCAAACGACAAACCAATCGATGTTGATAATTTAGATCTGGTCGGCCTACTTCCTGAAACATATGAATAGGTATAAATATAAATTTTTACTTACCGTACAAGATGACCTCACTAAATTTTCACAAGCTTATCCTATGCAGTCATGTTCAGCTGAAGACACAGCCAGAACACTTGTTAATTATATTTCACACATGGGAATACCCAAAATGATCATCTCCGACCAAGGCACAAACTTTTGCTCTGACCTTTTTAAGCAACTAGCAAAGTTATTCAGAATAAAACACATTTTTGCTTCACCATATCATCCCCAAACTTGTGGCGCGCTAGAAAGGAGTCACTCTACCCTCACAGAATATTTTAGGTCCTATATAGGCGAAAATCAAAACACTTGGGATATTTACATCCCAAGCGCTATGATAGCTTACAATTCAAATGTGCATAGTACGACAGGTTACTCCCCATTAGAACTATTATTTGGTTTTAAGCTCTATTTACCATCTAGCATAGACGTCCTCGATAACAACACATATACAGATTATATTCGAGCACTAAATCATCGTCTTTATTATAGCCGTCAAAAGGCTCTACAAAATATTCAGACGTCTAAAGAAAAATCTAAAAATTATTATGATGTTCGAACAAAGCCTATTATTATATACAACGCTGGCGATATGGTGTATGTCCGTTGCCACCACAAACAAAATAAGGCCTTATCCCCAGTGTGGAAAGGTCCGTATAAAATAATAAAACTAAATGGTGATCATACGGCAACGCTATTAATTAATCGCAAGCATGTTCGTTATTGTTTCGATAAAATAAAGCCGGCAAGTGACGACACGGCATAGTGTCCTAGGTCAGTAAGTTAGTAGTAACAATAGTAAGTATAACGTAATCGTAACATAAGTTCTTTCATTCTATGTCGCCGCTAGCTAGATCAGATTTCGTATCGCCCATAATTAGTAGTCCGGGCCTTTATTTTGATAAGCTCCTAGATCTTAAGTTTACTAATAACGACTGGAAAGTCTTAGCATATTTAGATATAATTCATATCCAACAAAACTTAGATAAAAAAGAGTATTTATTACAAAGGCTAAATGTATTTTGTAACTCTCTTACGTCATCAAAGATACAGTCGGACTGTATTAATTCAATTTCGACGCTGAAAAATCAGCATCTCATTAATGTTAACAAGTTTTCTTCTGTACCATATTTGCTCCAAAATGATAAAACTAAAGAGCGTTTTAAAAGAGGTCTCATTGATTTAGGAGGATCTATCTTAAAAACTATCTTCGATACACTGGACGCCGAAAACGCTGTCAAATATTCAGAAGCTATAAATAGTGTACAGACGGATTAAAAACATCTCGCTCATCTTATGAAAGATAATATCCATGTTAAACGAGGTTGAAAAACTAAATTAAGTTATAGGACAAGTTGTGCCCTGCGGAGCAACTGCCAAATACAGCTATAGCGAATTAATTGTGATATTTTAATATTTTAACCTATCTGACAAATCTATAGCTAAATCGACTGTGATATATTAATCTACCTATAACTTAAATATAGTAATTAGGACCAGCTGCGTCATTTTTGGCGCAGTTGTTAGGCTTAAGATATAGACTAGGGACATATTTACATACATAGATTAAGGAACTGAGAGACTTAGTACTATTAGTATATAAAATTATTAGACAATAGGACCAACTACATCATTTTTGGTGTAGTTGATAGGTTAAGTACATAATTATACATATTCAGACTTGTGACTCTTATTGGAGCACGGTTATTGTTAGGATAAATAGTTGCGGATAATATAAAGCTCCTGTAGAAAATAAAGAGCAATAAAAACGGACAATAACGCGTTTTCCTATTAAGTTACATCAGGTGAAATAAATTAACCTAGGACAAAAATATTGTTATAAAAACGAATATTGGAGCTTTATACTATACGCAAATATTTTAATTACTTAGACCCAGCTATTTTAGACATATAAAAACATTTTTATATCTTATAATTATATACGTATACTATGTCATTTATACAATTTTACTTTTTAAATTTACATATTGACGCGTTCCCCCAAGAAAAACTTTTTAAGACTAAAGTAAGAAAAATATAAAATAAATTAATAAAATGGCTATGGTTCATACCCCACATAATAAAAACCCTATGAATCCAAACTGACTATCCATGGAGGGGCCGGGGTCCGCAGGCAGCGGAGATAGTAGCCGGCACAGTAGCCAAAGAGAAATTGACACCCCCAAAACCCCGACAGCTCCCTCGAGGCCCTTCTGGCCGAAACTTCATACACGGTTAAGAATAGTATATATTTGCTAAACCAGACTAGGAACATGAGAGGCGAGTTAAAGGCTGGTTTGGCAAATAATCTTACAAAGATTTCTAACCATATAGGGAAAGTTGCGTTACTAAGTAGAAAGGAAAATAGGAAAATAAGTAATACGGAGAAACAGTGTGAAAGGGGAGTTGAACGGGGAATTCCCAAAAGTTGTGACTGTAAGAAAGAGATTGCAGAACTGTATAAAAGAATGAAAGAAATGGTGGAAGAAAAGATATATAAGATAAATGACAACGTAACGTTTAAAAGTAGTAACATAAAAGAAGAGATCAAAGTAATGAGGGATGTAACGAAAAGATAATATGAGGAAAATAGTAACAACATATTCGAATTGATAAGTGGGGTAAAAGAGTTAATTCAGGAAGAAAGAGAGGAGACAAGTAATAAGTTTAAAGAGATAAATAAAGTAAATCGAGATATTGCAAAGGAATGTAAGGATATAAAAGGGGAGATAAACAACAAGGTAGAAAATATGAGACAGATAAATCAGGAATTGGCAAAGGAAAGTAAGGACCACTTAAAGAGGGCAATCGAACTGACAAGCATTGGAAAAGAGTTAGGTAAGGAAATAACGGAGGTTAAAAATATTAAGTTTAAAGAGATAAATAAGTTGAATCAAGAGATTTTAAGAGAATGTAAGGGTATAAAAGGGGAAATTAATAACAAGGTAGAGAAAATAAGACAGATAAATCAGGAGTTGGCAAAGGAAAGTAAAGAGTTAGGTCAGGACATAAGAAAGGAGACAAGTAATAAACTGAAAGAGATAAACAAGTTAAATCAGGATGTCATAAAGGAATGTAAAGGTAAAAAAGGGGAAATAAATTGTAGGGTAGGGGAAATTAGACAGACAAATCAGAAATTGGCAAAGGGAAATAAGGAAAACTTAAGTAGGGCCGTCGAAAAGTGGGGGGCCAGGGCCCCGGCAGAACCGCAACCCGCGACATACGCGAGTGTGGTCGGTGGCGGTGGGGAAACCCAAACCAAGCCACCGAAGCCGAAGCGCGTGACCCTCCACTCTTTAGCGGTAACGGATAAGGATAATTTCATGTCAGGGACGGAAATAATAACAGGAATAGGAGAAATAATAGAAGTCATAAAGGAGGGAATTAAAGTAGATAGGATTCGGAAAGGGAAGGAGAGAAAAGTTATTTTAGGATTTAGGGATAAGAAAGAAAGAGATAGAATTAAAAGTAAAATTGAAAATAGTAAAAGTAACTTTGAGGTAGAAACAATAGCAAACAAGGACCCACAGGTAGTGCTGTATGGGGTGCTCAAGACGAACACCGATGAGGAAATCCTTGAGGCGATTAGAGCCCAGAACGGGCACCTCATGCAACCACTCCCTGACGGGGCGGAAAATAGAATTTCAATAAAATATAGGACGAAAGGAAAAGATGATCAAACAGAGCACGTAGTACTAAATGTGACCCCGGGGCTGTGACAGCGTTTTACTAAGGCGGGTTATATTTATATAAACATGCAGCGCGTTCGTGTCGCCAACCAGTCCCCGCTAATACAGTGCTCGCGCTGTCTAGCGTACGGACATGGAAGGCGACATTGCAGTAGTAATACAGAAGAGAAGTGCTGCCACTGCTCCGGAGCGCATCATCAGTCCAAATGTGAAAAATGAAAAGGAGGAAGTAAAGCGTGTTGTATAAATTGTACAATAGAGGAACTGGATAGAGAAGATCATAACGCGTTTAGTGCGGAGTGTCCGGTACAGCGTAAGTGGGGTGCTATAGCACGAGCAGCCGTAGTATATGATAGCCAGGAAGAGTAGACGTAATAGTACTAGTACGGCCACATAGCCGAAATGAAACAGTTGGAATTTGTCAAAAATTATTTTTGACAATAATTAATAGCTTAAGCACTAATATATAATGTTAGATATATGTAATTAACTAAATGAACATCTCGTGTGTAAGCTGGTACTATTATGACTATTATAACTATTATGGATTTTCACGGTGTGCATAGCAGACCACAAATTGTAACAAGAATTATTGTGAAAATAATTTCTCGGCAAGCCGCCTGGCCGGGCACTTCGCCCCGGGCGCGGAAAGATCGAAATTTAGAGTGAAGGAATGTAAAGACTGTAATTGTAATGGTTATATATGAATTGAATAGAATAGGAATAAACATGTAATGTAAATATGAAATGTAAAAGTAAAATAGCACAATAAATATAACAACAAATATGAATGTAATAGTAAATGTAAATGTAGATGTTAACAAAAAAGAAAATGTACAGATAGAGTAGATAGGATTCTATAGAAAAGTAAGTAAAGTGAAATGTAAAGTAGGAACTGTTATAGAAAACAAAAAAATGAATGTAATAATGGTAATAAAAAATGGTAATGGTAACGTACAGAAATGTGTTTTTAGAAAATATACTTAAATAATTAAATAGTGAGAAGTAAATGTGTGAAAGCAAGAATGTTAATAAATAAATAATAATAATAATAAAATAAAATGTGATAATAAGTAAACATATAAATAAAACATAAAGTAGAAGAAAATAAGATAGTAGAAGAAAAACTGTAATAGTAGATATGTAGATTGGAATTAGACCTGAGTAGCAATATAATGTAAAGAAAGTAGAAGGATATTGGGATTGAAAGATAAGTATAATGTAAAGCATCAAAATGTAACACTATTTAGTAAATAATAATAAAAACGAATGAAAAACAGTACAAATAGAAAATAAGTATAGTAGAAAACATAAAAAGAAGGAATTATAAAATAAATAAAGTATACATTTCTAGCACAAATACGGCATACGGCATTAACTAAATATCTTTAAGCTTATTAACCAGCACTATATTTATAATATATCTGATGTATAAATGTCGAAAAAACATTACTTGTAAGAAATCGCCTTGCTGTATTCAAATTTTTAATCAGTGACATAATTCCAAATCTCGCACTGATCATCCAGCATCTCTTGTTGTCTTTAAGGATAATAGTATTAAAAATGATTCTGTTTTGGAGGAAACTTCTATTAGCACGCCAACTCCTTTAAAAATAAATTTGTGTTAACCAGTATAATAAAAGATCATGAATTTTAATGTAAATGTTAAATGATTTAAATTTTAATGCAGATATAATAATAATAAACATTTATTCTCAAAAATAATAATTGGTACTTATTTATATAATATACGATAAATGTAATAACTATATCTTAAGAAATCCTAATAATATTTGTGTTAATTAAGTATTTTGAATAAATTTGAGTAAATAAAATATTTTTGTAATTTAGCTGTTTTCTTGTATACTTGTATATCGTGATATCACCCTCTTTTAGCCTTCTTCTTATGTTTCGTCCACTAACTGCTACGTCACGTACCTGGTGGAGCTCATTTTTAATGCCTATAGACGTTAAAAACCGATTTCGCAAGGAAGTTGTCACAATAAACCTGTCGTCACGAGACGTTGTCACCCGAGTTCTGCCGGTTCCACGTCTTCTTTTTTAAATGAATATGTCTCCATAAGCCTTCTATGTACTCGGGAAACCGTGGTTTACATTTAAATCTGTAGCAATTGTTCGTTGGTCTAGGCCTTGCTGCACTAGAGCAACAATTTGTGTGGCTTTTTCGGAAGATACCTCCATATTCGTGAGAAAAAAACGTGTTTAAAATGAAAACAGACTAGGATTTAAACAATTAGCAACAATAATGCAACATGCAACAAAACAAAAAAAAAAAAACCATAAATCACAACATTAACGTAACAACGAGTTAATCTTTAGTAAAATGACAAGATTTCTTCTATATAATAGTTTCATACTTTCTTTTTTGACAGTACCATATTTAAATTTGATTTTTATTTGCCTTTATTTTCCAATACCAATAAATATAACAAGTTTGCATATTTCGTAATAAAATTTGATTGAATGCCCACTTGCACTATGATGCAGTTTATGCATCCGCCAGTGTATTATCTACAACCTACTTAGGCCAAAGGGGTATGAAGATTTTGGCCGACCTACTTGTCCGCCATTTTGTTTTTTTTTAAATCGCGTTCACGAATAATTCTTTCAAAAATGGATAGCTAACATCAATACAAACAAAAAATAATCTTGGACAAAGCCGCGTAAAGTGTCACATTTCGAAGATATGAGATGCCAAAGTTTTACTATTGGAAATAAATAATTTAAGATATTGCAACTCTAAGGCATGGTTATTCCAAGTGGTTTCTCGTCTGTGAAACAGTAGCCACTCTGTAACACGCCGTCGCGTGATGACAAAGTCCAAGATAATATGATTTCCGGAACTTCACCGTAAGTGCACAGATGGTAAGTAATACGTGTGAGTGCGAATTTGTACCGGCACGTGTACTCGACGTGGACTCGAACGTTGGTTGGGGGTGTTTTATAGTGCCGCTGCTGTTAACCAGCACGTTGCGCAAGCTTCGCTCTGTACTTACTAGAAATGTTAAGCTTCGTTCAAACTGAGGCGAATCCCACGCGGCGGGAGGCGGGACGCAATTCGTTTGCGCCGATTGCGCCAGTTAACTTGTATGGACGTGTTAACATTGCATTGGCGCGAATAGTCGCACGCGCTGCGGCGAAATATACGCGGGATCATCGCAGGATAGTGATTTTTGAAAATGTCGCTGTTATTTGAATTAGTTTCTGCAACAGGTAAAGGAAAATAAGATTTTATATGACCTCAGTCACGAAGATAATAAAAATAATAATAAGAAAAAAGATAGGATATGGGACGGTAATAGAATAGAATTCAATACAAGTGGTAAGTAAATGATATTACTGTTATTTTTAGGGTTCCGTAGCCGAATAACAAGAAAAGCAATAAGAAAACCTCAGCTTCGATATCAAAAGACATGTTTTCCTATTAAGAAATCAAAAATAATGACGCGCGGGATTCGCCTCAGTTTGGGAGGCTAAGCGAGCGAGCGGATCGACTAGTTTCGCGTCCCGCGTCCTGCGCGGGTTTCGCCTTTTAACGAAGCTTTAGACGAAGGGCGGGGTTGCGGGTGGTGAGGCGGGGAGGTGAGCAAGCACGACATCATTGACGACACGCTTCCCTGCTTCACCGCCCGCACCCCTTGCCTTGTTAACTCAACAAACTATAAATCACATTAGCTCAGTCTGCCACTTTGTTAGTCCCTGAGCGCACGCGATTGTTTTTGCATTCCTTGGCATTTGCCGTATCTTTCTCTTGTTAAGTTTTTATTATTTGTAGTTTTGTTGAGTTTTATTGTTATGAAATGAGCGATTCTGATGAAATCAGCCAAACATGTTATTTTTGCGGAGTCAGAACTCGTCGTGGTCCACGCCAAGGATCTCGAGGTCCGATACGATCTTATTATTTGACTGATGATTACTCATCATCATCAGATCATCGAATACTCCCACCACATACATGGAGATACTCGACAGGTGAGTCAATCATTATTTGTTTTAACATAACCTTACTTTTTACAAGTAGCTATAGGTACTAGTTTTTTCGTGACATTTCCCATCACAAAAAATAACTTTTGTACGTTACACTAGAACACTTTCCCATTTTGACGTTAAAGAAGGACAATTGAAGTAGGTACCTATTACACAAAAACGACGGAGTTTTTAAAAACCAAGTGTCTATTCGCCGGGGCGTCTTCAAAAGTTGTTATTTATTACAAAAAAGTCTATACAGTTACCATTTTTAAATCAGTAAATGTTTAAATGTTTAAATGGTTAGTGTACTATTATCTATTGTTACTACCTATTAAATATCCAGTGCAGTGTTTGTCTACTCAAACATGCAATACTCACATATTGTAATAATAATTACTGAAGGTTACGAAAACAATAGGGCTCTTGTCGTCTAAATGTTACCACGTGACGCGCAAATGTTCGGTAACGTCATGTAACGTTGCCAGATGGCGTGCAACATGATGCGCGTTATTGTGTTCATTTATTAACATGATGCAATTACGAATGTAGGTATGTACCTATTTCAACTATTGATCTTTGTAAACTCTTTGTGGTATCATGTTATGACCCATCTCTTAAGTTATTTCGGATTATTCGTAGAAGTATGGTTCTCGTGACGTATTAATGATTTGGATGAAACTATTTTTTTTAAGAAATCGCCTCATTGATAATAAAACCGAGGCGGTTGTATGACGTGTCCGGGGTGTGTTGGAACACCCAAAAAATTCATCAATCGCAATATTCGTTTCCCTGCGCATTTTTGTATTAAAGAGAAAAATATTTGAGTATCTTTTACATGACGTTTTTATTGTGCCTGGATAGATACTCTTAGAGCTAGATAAATATCGAAATATTTCGTCTATCACATCAAGTCTATGGGCGCTAGTATGGAAGTGCGTGAGTTAAGGATGCTAACAATAAAGTATTATTCTCCCATAAGTCAGGCCTTTTGCTTAACTCACGCACGTGGCGACGCGATTCCCAGTACATTTGATGTGCGCACTGGCTCTTAGGTAAAGTTAATTGATGTAGGTCTTAGAATTATAGCTTTAGCTATTTAAATATTAAAAAATAAACAATAGCCACTACAAGCCACCCTGACATCAGAGTGGCAGCTGTTATATTTTCTATTGGTTACTCGTATGCAAAAACGTTAAATGCCCGTACTTCTCTCGTATCTACATAATATATTCTTATACACGTCCGGCAAACATCAGCGAAATCAAAAATAATATAAAATATGATGAATATATTTCTACTGTGTAGAGTACATTCAACAATAATAATTGTTATATTAATTATTTTACAGATAACACCAGAAGACAAAATATGCTATCCCTGTGATCTAGATGCTCGCATTTCTCCGTTCGTCAAGACGCTGACGGTTTACAAGAACAAGTTGAAGAACAAGCTCGTCAAACAGCCATCGATGAAGGATACGAGCCTTCTGTACCTGTTTCTCCGGTTGAGCCTATGCAAGACTTTCCAATTGATCGACTTGAAGATGCTCCCGAAGAAGCCATTCATGCCTTCTAATGTTCAAGATGAAGCTGTGCCATCACGACAAAATACGCCAGAACGTGCCCAGCCTCATTTATTTGCAGTGCCAAATTTTTCACGCGGCCCACATAGTAAAATGTGTTGCATTATAAGAGGATGTCAACAACCTGATTTACACCGTATCCCTCTGACAATCAGGCGAAATGTTCTCTCTAATCAAAACTCGTGGTTCTCGAATTTGCAGTGAACATTTACAAGGTGAAGAAATACATGAGCTGTCATCTTACTGCAGACAAACGATCAATCTTTCCAGCAGTTCTCAAATGTCAGACATGCTTTAGCTGTTGCAAGGTCGAAATTCCAAACATCTTGATTTTGAAAGGTTGGATTCCATAGATGATCAAACATTTCATTTTTACATAGGTTATAATTAGCAACATTTTTTGAACGTATTAGGAGAGACACCCACCATCTCAAATGTGTTTCCGAAAAGACCAAAAACAGCACTCGCTACAGTTTTGTGTAAACTTCATACAGGAGATTCAAATCAAAGGCTTTCTACATTGTTTAGAATGACTCCTCAGCATTTTGGCTATGTAATGCGAAGAGTGAGGAATTGTTTGCTTTCTGAATTTGTACCGAAACACTTAGGGCTTGATCAGCTTTACTCATCAGAATACACTGAAAATTACAGAGAAGAACTTGTTGAAAGAATTTTGAGAATACCAAATGTATTGTTAGGAAGTTCCGACCCCAACATGAACAGATTAATCAACATTTGTGACCGAACTTACTTTTATCTACAAAAAAGTAGTAATTACAGCTTCCAACGTAAATCTTATAATGCCCATAAGTTTCGGCATTTATTAAAAGTGTTTTTAATCGTATGTTCCGATGGATACATCATTGAAGCATACAGACCATATTCTGCCAACAAATCAGACGCAGAAATTATGACAGAGCTTATAAATGAAAATGAAGAAAACCCATTCCATTGGTTTTTTGAAAAAGATGACATGTTCATCTTGGACCGTGGATTTAGAGATGCTGTGGAAAAAATGGAGGAAATGGGATATAAAGCTTATTTGCCTGATACCAAATACGAATATCAACGCCAACTGACAACGGTACAGGCTAATAATTCACGAAAGGTTACACTTTGTCGTTGGGTCGTCGAAACTATTAATGAAAATATAAATAAATAAAATTGATTAAAAAATCAATTCAGGCAACTGAGATAACAAAATTCAAATATAGCTGTGCCACATATGTATGACGAGGTACGAATAGCGTGTGCGCAAATAAATGCTTTTGGCAAACGGCTGGTTGACAACGATTTAGCCAGTGAAATAATCAATGAAATTCATTTAAAACATGACGCACCGAATAACATGAGTGACTTAATTATCGAAAATAATTTTAACCAGCTTAGAGCTAATTTTCGTGCAATTGATGCCACTCAAGGTTTCATTCAATTCCCTATATTGGAATACGACGAACTGATTGTCATAGCCTTAGGACCATATCAGGTGCAACAAGTGCGTAGCTATTACGCCGAACATGTAAAAGAGGACGGCACATTTCTTATAGATGTATACGAATACAGAGCTATTGACGTCAGTTTGAGACACTATGGTATTTTGGTATCGGATCCATGGCTAGTAAGGGCCAAAATTCAATCACGTCACCAGAACAGTCACATATATTTTGTATACATTTTACTGGACGACGAACTATGTGGTCGGAATAAAATCATAGAACACTATTGTAATTGCTTGGTGGGAAAACATACACTTGGCTGCTGTGCCCATGTTATGTGCATAATATGGTACTTGGCATGGGCACGCCATCAAGACATCCTGCCGGAATGTCCTGCTGCCTTTTTAGATAATTTATTCGAATCATACGAAGAGTTGTTGGAATTATGATTAATGATGCGATAATAATTATGATACTGTGTTTTTTAATGACAAATAGTTTTTGTTATTTTTTGTAATTCTAATATGTACCTAGCTTAACACAATATGTTCTATGCTAATATTATAAAAAACTCTTAACTTTTATTAGATTAAATTGTTTTAACTCCTTGTTTATGTCTTTTCTTTTACTCCCTAAAGCAGTTTCAGATAATTTACTGTATATTTTAAAATAAAACCGTATTTCTCATAAAAAATATCTTTAATAATACATAGTATAATATTTATTTCCTCAACGTAAAGTGTGTTAACTTATACAGAGAAGTGTACCGGAGATTTTGTTTTATTATAAAAACTATCGGAAAAGCACTGAATCGTCAAAACTGAGACTGCAGTAGTAGTTTCTCATTAGGTAGTTGATAAAGTATTGTTTGAGCTAGATTGCACTTTGTCATCACGCCACGGCGTGTTACAGAGTGGCTACTGTTTCACAGACGAGAAACCACTTGGAATAACCATGCCTTAGAGTTGCAATATCTTAAATTATTTATTTCTAATAGTAAAACTTTGGCAGCTCATATCTTCGAAATGTGACACTTTACGCGGTTTTGTCCAAGATTATTTATTGTTTGTATTGATGTTAGCTATCCATTTTTGTAAGAATTATTCGTGAACGCGAGTTCATAAAAAAAAAAACAAAATGGCGGACAGTAGGTCGGCCAGGCTCCATATCAGGAATATCTGACTTCCGGTATTTTGACTCGTGTCGCACCCGACGAGGACTTATCTCAGGAGTTTTTTCTAGCTCATCATCCTATTGTTCGCAACGACAAGGTCACCACTAAGATACGCCCAGTTCTAGACGGCAGCGCTAAAACGGACACCGGTCTGTCACTTAATGACATTTTATATGCCGGTTTTAATTTACAGTCTAACATATTTGATAGACTATTAAATGTCCGTGTGTTTCGTATCGCGTTTTATTCTGACGTAAGGCAAATGTATTTATTTATTCATACAAATCTTACTCATTGTAAATATCAACGCATACTATTGTTACGGGTAATATTAAATAAAAGAGGTATTATTACCAACGTGACGAATTTATTTAAAATAAGATAGGGGTCGTAGGCAGAAGGCCGAACGATCTGGCTTGGCCTCTAGTGTCTTTAGGGATTGGTGGGGCTTTTAAGCCACACGGCACTTAGTTGGAAATGTAGACGGTAAGGTGTGACAGCACGTGGCGCGGGAACACAACTTCCGGTGGCTGGTAATATTCTAACAATGCAAGATCGGAAAGATGAAACTATAAATTGAGCACGTGTTAAGGCTAATCAAATTTTGACAAATAATTTTACAATGGTAATTTACAGGAAAAAATAATGTGTTTTAATACAAGCGTGATTTACCAAATATTCACGGACACAGATATAAAAAAAATACTCACCGTGAAAACGGGATTAAGATATATAACGACTACATCTTGAGTCTATAGAAAATTTTATTCTAAAAGGAAACGTCATTCGAAGAATTGCCATATATACCCTCCTCCGTCGTCTTTTTTAAAGTTTTGACAACTATGAAACTAAAGCGTAAAGAGAAAAAATCCACATATCAAAATAAAATATATTAGGTCTTTACCTATGAAATTGCCGTTTTGTATGAAAAAATTTAAATCAATTTTTTTCATGTATTTTTTATTTGTATTAATCGAAGTAATCACCCATGCAATCAATGCGTCTTTGGCAACGCAGTGGCAGTTTATTGATGCCCTTCTTAAAGAAATCAGCTGGACGGGAGGCAACAAATTCTTCAAAGGCATTTTGTACTGCCTCTCGGGTATTGAATTTTTTTCCCGCCAAGAAGTTATCCAAATTCTGGAAAAAGTAGTAGTCTGTAGGCGCAAGGTCTGGTGAGTAGGGCGGATGACGGAGAGCTTCCAACCCCAGTTCTTGCAACTTGGAGACCGTCTGCTGTGCAGTATGAGGTCGCGCGTTGTCGTGCAGGAGCAGCGGAGACGAGCGATTGACCAATGCTGGTTGGAGATGTGCCAGCTTCTCCATCATTGTGTTCAGTTCTTCACAGTACACATCTGCAGTAATGCTCACCCCGTTTGGTACGAAGCTGTGATGAATTACACCGGCGCTAGACCACCAAACAGTGACCATCACTTTTCTAGGGGTAAGTTTTCGTTTAGGGCATTGTTTAGGTGCTGAACCAGGATCCAACCAACTTGCTGAGCGCTTGCGGTTATCAAACAGAATCCATTTTTCATCGCAGGTAACAATGCGTTTCAAAATTCCTTCATTTGTGTGTCTGTTGAGCAGTGCAAGGCACGTCTCGACGCGTACTTTGCGTTGGCGATCATTGAGTTATTGGGGCATCCATTTGTCAAGCTTTTTTACCTTGGCAATTTAACGCAAATGGACCAATATTGTTTTGACGCTAACGTCAAACACTGCTGCTAATTCAGCCGTAGAATGTGTATCATCAGCTTCCACAATCGCCTTTAATTCGTCATTGTCGACCAAAGTCTTCGGACGACCGCGAGGTTCATTTTAATCAGGTCGAAATTTCCAGAACGGAAGCGAGCAAACCAATAACAGGTGGTGCGTTGGTTTGTAGTGTTAGCTCAGTAAGCGTCGTTGATGTTGCGTACCGCTTGTGCCGCGTTGCTGCCACGACGGTACTCATATTCCATAATTACTCGAATTTTTAACGTATCCATGATGACGAAAAAGATTGAAATGCGATGAAAATGTAACACTTATCAATAAACAAATGACTACTTTTGGAAAAAGAATTCCATGTTTTTAAAATAAAATTAATTTGAAATTAGACTTCTTAGCCAAACAAAAATTATTTTGATTTGAAATGGCCAGTACTGCAGAACGGCAATTTCATAGGTAAAGACGTATTATTATATTAATAATCAATATATTTTGTAATATAATAATGCAATTCTACTGTATTTTAATAATTATTCAAAATCAAATTACCATCCCTTAAGATTTAAGACGGAAGTAAAATCGATCTACGAACCAAATATTAAAGCAAGGCTAACGCCGTTTTAGTAAGGACGTGCGCCGGTAGATGACGCTTTAAGCCTCTGAAAATGACTAAATAATTAAGTATACAAATCATAGATGACGCAAGTAACGCCGAAATAATTGATTTTACGGAGAGGAAATGTAACTACGGTACATATCCCCCCCTGTTACCGAAGGATTTTGAGTGCTCTAAGGAAAAATCCTGAAATAGCTATTAAGCTATATAAACAAAATACTTTAGGCCTTTGGAAAAATAAAATTCACCAAATTATCAAAATGAAGAATTAGGAAGAAAAAAATTTAGAACTGGAAGATAGTGCTAGTCTAGTGTTTACACGCATAAAACCGACAATCTTTTCACACCATACCACATTCACCTAGGTATATTCATACGTCATCATACATACAAATTACACATCACATACATACTTCAACTTTTATATTGCATCAGGTCATAATCAGCGTGACTCGAGACGCCCTAACACACGAGTATTGTTCTCCGTAACAGAGGTAGAACAACACAAGTCGAAGCTAAAACATTAATAGAGATAACGAACAGCAAAAAAACGCGAAACTACTAGCCTTCCAACAAAGTAACATACTACACACACCGGCATATTTAGCGGAACATAAAATAAAGGTTTGATATCAGTATCATATAAGGTTGCTGGCTGGTTTATACGTCATTTAATTTAAAAATAAATATTTTCAAATTAAGAAAACAACTGAACATCACATTTTATGCAATTGTTTTAATTTTATTCAAATACACCTTATATGGAGCGAACTTCGAGTATTTCTTCCTTCTGAGTTTGATTTAATATTTCATTGAAATACTGTTTTTTGTTAGTTTTTTTTAATCGCGTATCTTTTTGGAGTTGAGGACTGAATTATGCCTGACTTAGCCCCAACGGAGATTGCCAGGGCACTCGAAATGGCTTAATGGCTTTACTTTAATAAGATTGGCTGCATAAGAAAGACCCCTTATAAAAGAAAAGAATCCAAAAAATATCCTTGGTGGAGAGTGCAGCCAATCTAAAGTAGCATAATAGTATTGGCAGCAAAAGAATGACCCTTTATAATAGAAAGAATCCAAAAAAATATCCCGAGAAGGATAAAGTGCTGCCAAACTAAAGTATACACCTACACAACTCCTCAACAGTGGGAGCTGGTATAATATTCCTAATCAAAACTCATACTCCAATTCAGTCATTTTAAGCAAAATAAATTTTAATTTTTCCAGACAATGAAAAAAAATTAAAATAAAAATTAAAAATTGTCTAAAGTTAAGTTGTCAAAAGTAAGATTTATTAAAAAGTGTTACTATATAAATTCAAAAGTATAAAGGAAAATTAATGTTGCATATTGACAAAAGTAAGTGTCAATGTCATTTTTGACATTGACAGATGTCATGAAGTAAAGCCTATTTAGTTTATTTCAGTTGGCCCAAAGGCTATAAATAGTGTAGACGCATGTTATTGTGTTAGGCATATACCTCATATGTAATACGTAGTCAGTGTTAAGCACCAATAAAGGAGAATATAAGAATTGTTGCTGTTTTATTATCATCACCACTGAGACACAAAAGGACATACAAATCAAGAGGTCGTAGCCCGCTACATGGTGTCAGGTGTGAAAAAAAATTTGTAAGGAAAACGAAAATTATGAACGCAAAAGGGGGTACATCGAAAACTCCGAAAGCTTCGAGACAATCTGAGTGTGGGAACTTAACAATGGCAGGAAACGGAGTGCAGAAGCTTGAGATCTCTACAGAAATTATCAACAATAATGCTGAAAATTTCAAGAAATTGACGCAGTCATTCGAGATATTCCTACTGGCGTCGGGCATGGAGAAGACGGAAGACAAAATAAAAATTGCAATCATGCTGCATTCCATGGGAGATAAGGGCCTAAATATCTACAATTCCTTCAATTTGGACCTAAGCCCTGCTACATTCCAAGAAGTCAAGGCAAAATTCGTCGAGTATTTTGAACCCAAAAAGAATTTGACCGTGACGCGGCACAAATTCTTTACGTTGAAACAACGTGTGAACGAATCCTTGGAAAATTTTCTAATGGAATTAGAAAACGCAAGTCATGCCTGTGAGTTTGGTTCGCTACGCGATTCCCTTGTAAAGGATATTCTCATTGTTAATATGGCCACAAACTTCTCGCAATTTCGTCAAAAGCTCCTACAAGAGCAAGATCTATCCTTAGAAAGAGCCAAACTCCTTTGTAGAACACTCACGATGGCGCAGAAAAGTGAAGAATCAATCAATGCAGCAGATGGAAAAGAAGAAGCCACAGTATACAAGCTACACAAAAATCGTCGGACCAGTTTCCCCCCACACCAGAAGAGAAAAAACTCAAGATCCCCATCACGCCAAGGTCACCCAAGGTCAGCTACACCTGGATCCAGAACATCGTCGTGTGTAAAGTGCAACACATCGCATGGTCGCCGCAACTGTCCAGCATGGAAATACAGATGCAGGTCATGTTTTAAGTATGGATATTTTACTCATCTATGTTTTGTAGCATAGCTACATTTTTTAACGTATCGTTATAACTAATAACGATGCGTATAGCGTCATCTATTAGCAGTTGTCGATATTAATAATAGCTAATTTGTGCTAGACAACGCCATCTATTGGCAAATGCTTCTAACTAGAGCTTCATCTCTAATATTTCTTTATTGTGGCATTTGTATTACGCATTACCGCTAATTGTCGGTTAAAAAAAAACAATTAATGTCAGTAGAGGTATAAAAGGGTTGTCGCGACAGGACAACGCCCTTTTTCCCTGCCGAATTTTTGTTGTTCAACTTCTTCAAGATGTAGTCGTTTATAATAATTATAATATTTTAACCCCGTGTTCAGGGTGAGTAATTTGATATATCTGTGTTGTGAATGTTTGCTAAATCACGCTTGTAATTAAAACACATTATTTTTTTTCCTGTGAATTAGCACCATTGTAGAATTTGTTGGCAAACCTTTTGATTGGCCACGTGCTCAATTTTTCATTGTTTCATTTTTCCGATCTTGCATTGTTAGATATTATTAGGATGTTTGTATCAAATTAATTGTCCTTTATATCATTTTATCTTTTATCTTTTTTTTCGCTTATCCCTTATTTTGTGATGGATACACAGCCCATGGTTGGATCGTTAGGGGCTAGAACCATGGCTGCTGTGGTCCACACTCTTCACACGCTGGTATGAATGTTTCCAGGGAACTACGGTACGGGTACAAGCACCGCTATCTACATCCTATAGACGGATGACTATCTGGCCTGTGCCACGGACTGTCCGCTCTTAGGCGACCACGTCGTGACGAGTTCCTGACCCGAACACAGGACCCGAAAGCGCCACGTGTTGTCATACCTTACCGTCGACAGATCCAGCTAAGTGCCGTGTGGTTTAAAAGCCCCACCAATCTCTAAAGACACTAGAGGCTAAACCAGATACATACGGCCTTCTGCCCACGACCCCTATTTCTTTTTTAATATATATATTGTCACGGGAAATCTCTTTTTATTTTAATTTCCCCCGTAACAATTGGCGCCCATAAACGTGGTTTAGTCTGGTTTGGCATCTGGTGTCTTTTCCCGGGTTTGTGTGTCCAGTATTTGGTGTTTGTCTTGTGCCGTCCTTAATATCCAACTCTCTCAGTACTCTAACCCGTCTGGGCCCGGGGTAGAATTGGTTCAGGTTACGTAACGGACACGTGTAAGAGGCAGGTAACGTTACAGCACACACCCACTGTTTTTTTTAGGGTTCCGTGATACATAAGGAACCCTGTGTTTTTTTTCACAGTGGACATGAATTTTAAATTTATAAAACCTATTAAATTTATTCTTTATTATTAAATATATTTATTATTATTTTTTTTTTTGTCCTGTCCTTCCTTTTTGGCAGGATATTAGTATTTTTTTTTGTGTAATTTCTTGGTTATCTATTGTAAATTATTTATTTAATTATACATATTATTTATTTTACACATACCCACACACTATACATGCACACACATCAGCATCATCTTCAATGATGTTTATGTGATTTTTGGCTTTAACTTTGTTTTATTTTATTATAATTTAACTTTTACTTCTTTAACATTATTAAATTACAAATAATTACATATAACTTTAAATGCGTATTCTAAATTATTTTGCTATTAACTTATCACTTTAACTTTAACTTAACTTTATTTTAATATTAACTTACTATGAGCGTTGGATATACTTAGTGTAGTAACTAGTACCTTATTGTAGTAGTGTAAAGTTTTAAAATTGTTAATAAACTTTATACCCTTTTTTTTTCATCTTGTTGTATATGGTCTGTACCATATTATAGTCTCTAGAACTTGTTTTTGTAGTTAGTTAACTTATATAGCACTGATTACAAATTATATTTCTTTTGTGTATTTTTTAGAGAATACATCTGATTATTTTTGTATTTTCTCAACACAGATATACTCACCGTTAGGATTGTGAATATTTTTCTTGAATTTACTTGGTAGTTTAACTTTTAAAATTGAATTTAACTTCTGATAAATTCATTAATTGATTTATTTTGGAAAAACTTAATTTCTTTTTAAACTTTAGAATTTACTTAGTTACTTAACTTCTTAATAAATTTTAACTTTTGACAAGTTACTTAACTTACTTAAAAATCTTTAATTTTTAAAAAATTGATTACTCAATGTCTGGAAAAATAAAATTTGTTTCGCTTAAAATGACTGAATTGGAGTATGGAGTTTTGATTAGGAATATTATACCAGCTCTCACTGTTGAGGAGTTGTGTAGGTGTATACTTTAGTTAGGCAGCACTTTATCCATCTCGGGATATTTATTTGGATTCTTTCTATTATAAAGGGTCTTTCTTTTGCTGCCAATACTCTTTTGCTACTTTAGATTGGCTGCTCTCTATCCACCTAGGATTTTTTTTTTGATTCTTTTCTTTAATAAGGGGTCTTTCTTATGCAGCCAATACTATTAAAGTGGTATGTTACTTTGTTGGAAGGCTAGTAGTTTCGCGTTTTTTTTTTGCTGTTCGTTATCTCTAATAACGTTTAGCTTCGACATCTAACATGTGTTGTTCTACCTCTGTTACGGAGAACAATACTCGTGTGTTAGGGCGTCTCGAGTCACACTGATTATGACCAGATGCATTATAAAAGTTGAAGTATGTATGTGATGTGCAATTTGTATGTATGATGAAGTATGAATATATGTGAATGTGGTATGGTGTGAAAAGGTTGTCGGTTTTATGCGTGTAAACACTAGACTAGCACTATCTTCCAGTTCTAAATTTTTTTTTATTTTCCTAATTCTTCATTTTGATAATTTGGTGAATTTTATTTTTCCAAAGGCCTAAAGTATTTTTTTTATATAGCTTAATAGCTATTTCAGGATTTTTCCTTAGAGCACTCAAAATCCTTCGGTAACAGGGGGGGATATGTAGCATAGCTACATTTTTTAACGTATCGTTATAACTAATAACGATGCGTATAGCGTCATCTATTAGCAGTTGTCGATATTAATAATAGCTAATTTGTGCTAGACAACGCCATCCATTGGCAAATGCTTCTAACTAGAGCTTCATCTCTAATATTTCTTTATTGTGGCATTTGTATTACGCATTACCGCTAATTGTCGGTTAAAAAAAAAACAATTAATGTCAGTAGAGGTATAAAAGGGTTGTCGCGACAGGACAACGCCCTTTTTCCCTGCCGAATTTTTGTTGTTCAACTTCTTCAAGATGTAGTCGTTTATAATAATTATAATATTTTAACCCCGTGTTCAGGGTGAGTAAATTGATATATCTGTGTTGTGAATGTTTGCTAAATCACGCTTGTAATTAAAACACATTATTTTTTTCCTGTGAATTAGCACCATTGTAGAATTTGTTGGCAAACCTTTTGATTGGCCACGTGCTCAATTTTTCATTGTTTCATTTTTCCGATCTTGCATTGTTAGATATTATTAGGATGTTTGTATCAAATTAATTGTCCTTTATATCATTTTATCTTTTATCTTTTTTTTCGCTTATCCCTTATTTTGTGATGGATACACAGCCCATGGTTGGATCGTTAGGGGCTAGAACCATGGCTGCTGTGGTCCACACTCTTCACACGCTGGTATGAATGTTCCCAGGGAACTACGGTACGGGTACAAGCACCGCTATCTACATCCTATAGACGGATGACTATCTGGCCTGTGCCACGGACTGTCCGCTCTTAGGCGACCACGTCGTGACGAGTTCCTGACCCGAACACAGGACCCGAAAGCGCCACGTGTTGTCATACCTTACCGTCGACAGATCCAGCTAAGTGCCTTGTGGTTTAAAAGCCCCACCAATCTCTAAAGACACTAGAGGCTAAACCAGATACATACGGCCTTCTGCCCACGACCCCTATTTCTTTTTTAATATATATATTGTCACGGGAAATCTCTTTTTATTTTAATTTCCCCCGTAACAGTTTTAAGAAAAATAGTGTCAGGACTATTGGTTCTGGGGTAGGTAGCATAAATCTCGATGATGAATCAAGCCCCAAAGAAGCTGAGGCTGAGAGATTTACAATAGGGGCATTATTCAACATTAAAAACATAAAGTCACAAAATGCTAGTACAAATTTGATTACCACGGACAATTACTGGCATTACTCTCTTAAAATAAACAACAAAAGTGTAGATTGCCTAATTGACACTGGAGCAGACATAAATGTGATGTCTTATCAAGTATTTAAAGAATTGAATCTTAAATTTGACAAACAGAGTAAAGAAATGTGTAAAAAATATAATTTTCCTACAGTGGGCACAGAATTCCGATAATTTCAGTGTCAAACATTTGTTGTTTAGTTGAAAACAAAACAAAACCAGAAAACATTACTTTTGTTGTAACTAAATTAAATTGTCCAACTGTGATTGGTTTACCCACTTGTATAAAGCTAAATTTAATAACAAAAAACTTTCATATAAAGAATGAAAATATCAAAAATGTTGAGTAAAATGTGTATAATATGTATCAACAAACTTGTGACAAAATTGTGACCAGATATAATGATGTGTTTCAGGGTCTAGGCTGCCTCCCATACGAACACAGCATCGTGCTAAAGAAGGATACTATTCCGTGCGTTGATCACCCTAGAAAGGTACCCTTCGCGTTGGTTGAACCGTTAAGGAAAGAGCTTCAACTCATGGAAAACATGGGAGTCATACCGAAGGTGAACAAACCTACTCTCTGGGTGAGTAGTTTAGTTATAGCCATGAAAAAGAATGGTGGTTTGAGAATTTGCTTAGATCCTAGAAATTTAAATAAAAATTTATTGAGATGTCATTATCCAATTAAAATTATAGATGAAGTCAGGTCTAAATTTTCCAAAGCATCTTATTTTTCACATTTAGATGCGTTTTCTGGGTTTTATAATATAAAATTAACTAAAGAAAGTAGTGATATATGTACATTTCAAACTCCCTTTGGCAGATACAAATTTTTAAGATTACCATTTGGAATAAACACGGCTACAGAAATTTTCTATAAAACCATGATAGATCTTTTTGTAAACAATAACCTGGGCGGTAGGTAACAAAATTGTTTGTTTGGCTGAGTTGCGCAATGTAAACCGAGCGCGCGCGGGGTGGCGTTTCTGCCTACAATCTCTTATCGCTTGTTTACGTGCGAGCGACGTCGAGCATAGCGACACTTCGCTATTATGTTCGACTCGAACACCTGCACGCGTAGGTATTCGGATTATTCGGCAATCGGCTTGTGGCGTCGGTATCGGAAGGCGAGAACTGTTATTATCTAGTTCAAGGTCACGCGTGTCAGCTGACTGCCGGATCTTATCGAAGTGCATTAGCGTGTGATGGCGTGTGATGGCGTCTGTCAAAAACGCGGCATTTAGACTTACTAAGACAAGAGTTCAATTTATGTTTTATGCTTAAGCAATTAACCTTTCCTTTAATATAATTAAAACGAGCCAACGGGGCCAAATCTTTGAAAGCGGGACATTTGTAAAGATGTTCATGCAAAATGTTATTATTGCACATACATCTGAGCGGGTTATAATTATTATTACTAGAATCCGAACATGCTACATAAGACTGCGGATTAGGCGCGGTGTTATTATTTCGGTGTTTAATCAACCTTTGTTTATTAATATTATTGGACGAGCTAGATGAACTAGGCTGCGTATTTCTAAATATTCTACACTGATCTTTTATGAATGAGATAAAACTGTCCAGTGTAGGAATTTTATTATTACGTCATTTCGTCATTTCAAAGGCGCGAATAGTTTCTGTATCGAATTTTTTCAATTCGAGTTGTAATAAAATAAAATAAAATCGGGAAGATTATCTAAATTTACGTTTTTAAGCGAATTAACTGCCGTTACGAAATTATTTATAAGTGACTGAAAATTCGAAATAGATGCGAAACCATTCAATTTTAAATTTAAGGCTTGGTCAAAATATGTGGACGCGAGGATACGAGTATTTTGATACCTATCCACCAGCGACTGAAATATTAATTGATAATTCTCAGCGCCGGGGGTGACGCCAGCGAATACTGATTGAGCCCTTGGCGCCAACTTACCTATTAAATAATATAATTTGTCGGCATCGGTCAACGAACTATTATCATGTACCGTTGATTTAAAACTGGCATAGAATAGTGGCCAATTTCGTATGTCACCATCAAAATACATTATCTCAATCGCAGGCAACCTCGGCGTTCGAACAGTTGTATAAACCTCAGTTTTAACCTCGGTTTCAACAGTTTCAAGACGAGATTGAATGCGTTTAATAACGCAATATAGGTCCTCGAATGAACTATACGCTTGAAAACTAGGCGGAGTTTTCGGATTAATAGATAGCAACTTCGCGTTGTAGGCATCTAACAAGTTATGAAAATCTGTTCCAATATCATCAATTGTCAAACATTGACTGAGAAATAATTCCTTATCTGCCTCGGATGACTCGGCAGTTTGCGAACGTTTATATACATATATTTTGAACACGTTCGAACAAAATATTACGTTTAGCGACTAGAATGGCTAACTCTGTATCCTCCGCCATTTTGAGTTAGATTTATTATAATATTCAAAATACTATGCGAATTATATACCTAAGTATTTATAATATACGTAGGTTATGCGATATTTATGTTACACCCAAGTGTCTATTTACTAATTTACAAATAGAATAAGTACCTAAGAATATATGCGATTTAATTATTTATTCCTATAGGCAACGACTTTAAAGCGGTTTGAAAATATAATAGCGTTTGAAATATGAGATTTATAATAGAACTATGATAGTTCGAATAATAATTCCAATAAGGAATCTCTGTAGGTAGCCATGTTCTATCGTGTATTACCTACGGCGGGGCAGTTTCCCAAGTAATGGATTTATAGAAGCGTAAATATAATATATTACCACTGCCTAGTTAGGCACGTTAGTTAGAAGCTATATATGTGGGAAATTAAATAAAATCTGGATATAAATCCGTGATGGAAATGGATTAAGATCCGGACCAAATGTGGTCCGGCTCGAATGGACCAAACAATGGCCGCGCGGGCCACCTTGTCCTGGCGTAAGCGAATAATTTCTCTTCGATATTTTTGTGGACTGTATTTCAGGAGGTATCTGGCATCGCCAGGCTAATTTGCAGTAATAATTAGATGTAATGGAAAGGTAGAAGGAATACGCTTACCGGGATTACCGCTTCGGCGAATGGCGTCCTGCGGCTGGAGTCTTCGTCTCTTTCTTCTGCTCACAACATTTCAGTCCTTCCAGAATTCTTATCGCGTTCCTATAGGAATATCTCACTTTCGTGGGCGGGAATTAGTAGCGGAAAAGTCTAAATAATACACACGCTGTCCGCCATGGCACACACGCTCTCGCTATCTTCGTATTTATTTGGTTTACGTCGGAGAGGAGAAGGGGGGGGGGGTGGAATACTGCTTTATCGATATTATGAGATGCCATTCATAGTGGCGTTCGACGCTCCTAGATGGCGCTACCATATATATCTATGTGGAACAAGTAAAAAGTTAAATTAAATTTTATATTAATCAAAGTTAGGCCAAAAAGATCACATAAACATCATTGAAGATGATTTTGATGTGTGTGCATGTACAGTGTGTGGGTATGTGTAAAATAAATAATATACAATATTAAAATGAATACCAATATCCTACCAAAAAAAACATGACAGGACAAAAAAGAAAAAAATATATATATTTAATAAAAAAGAATATATTTAATAGTTTTTTATCAATTTAATATGATGTCCACTGAGAAAAAAAAACACAGGGTTCCTTATGTATCACGGAAACCTGAAAAAAAAACGGTGTGTGCTTGTAACGTTACCTGCCTCTTACACGTGTCCGTTACGTAACCTGAACCAATTCTACCCCGGGCCCAGACGGGTAAGAGTACTGGGAGAGTTGCATATTAAAGACGGCACAAGACAAACACCAAACACTGGACACACAGACCCAGGAAGAGACACCAGATGCCAAACCAGATAAAACCACGTTAATAGGCACCAAATTGTTACGGGTAATATTAAATAAAAGAGGTATTATTACCAACGTGACAAATATATTTAAAATAAGGTAGGGGTCGTAGGCAGAAGGCCAAACGATCTGGTTTAGCATCTAGTGTCTTTAGGGATTGGTGGGGCTTTTAAGTCACACGGCACTTAGCTGGAACTGTAGACGGTAAGGTGTGACAACACGTGGCGTGGGAACCCAACCTCCGGTGGCGCTTTCGGGTCTTGTGTTCGGGTCAGGAATTCGTCACGACTTTGTTCGTTTAGGAGCGGGCAGTCCGTGGCAGAGGCCAGACAGTCCTCCGTCCATAGTGTAGGACTCAGAGGGCGAAGTGAAAGCCAAGCAGTGCAGTAACCAGGATGTAGCTAACGGTGAGTTGAACTCGTACCGTAGTTCCCTGGAAATATTCCATACCAGCGTGTGAAAAGTGTGGACCACAGCTGCCCTGGTTCTAGCCTCTAACGATCCAAGCCATGGGCTGTGTGATCATCACAAAATAAAGGGTAAGCAAAATAAAAGATGATATAAAGGACAATTAAAGTATGGATACAAACATCCTAATATTCTAACAATGCAAGATCGGAAAGATGAAACTATAAATTGAGCAGGTGGTAAGGCTAATCAAATTTTGACAACAAATTTTACAATGGTGCTAATTTACAGGAAAAAATAATGTGTTTTAATACAAGCGTGATTTACCAAATATTCACAACACATATATAAAAAACTACTCACCGTGAAAACGGGATTAAGATAATATATAACGACTACATCTTGAGTCTATAGAAAATTTTATTCTAAAAGGAAACGTTATTAGAAGAAGTGCCATATATACCCTACTCCGTCGTCTTTTTTAAACTTTTGACAACTATGAAACTAAAGCGTAAAGAGAAAAAAATCCACATATCAAAATAAAATATATTATATTAATAATAATCAATATATTATGTCATATAATAATGCAATTCTACTGTATTTTAATGCTCGTAATTATTCAAAATCAAATTACCATTCTTTAAGATTTAAGACGGAAGTAAAATCTATCTACGAACCAAATATTAAAGCAAGGCTAACGCCGTTTTAGTAAGGACGTGCGCCGATAGATGGCGCTTTAAGCCTCTGAAAATGACTAAATACTAAAATTAGGTATACAAATCATAGATGACGTAAGTAACGCCGAAATAATTGATTTTACGGAGAGGAAATGTAACTACGTTACACTATATCGCTTCGCGAACAGTGATCCGATTGAGGTCTATAATTTTAATCGAGTTACGTTCGGACTTAGATATTCACCATTTCTAGCACTACGTACATTACGTCAACTCGCGGCTGACGTGCGGCACAGATGGTCAAATGCGGCCATTGTGTTAGAGCGAGACAGTTATATGGATGACTTGGCTTCTTCCGTCTCCTTGGTAGAAGAGGCAACTAATACAGCCAAGGATCTTATATTGGTAGGTTCGAATTACTCAAATGGGCTTCTAATTCGCCCGAACTGCTCGTTCACATCCCCGAGTCTTATCGCCAGCCTAGAACGGTATCCTTTGATAACGACAGTGTATTCAAGGTGTTGGGTTTGCGTTGGCTACCGACACAAGATACCTTTGTGTTTGATATTTCTAACCCGCCGTCGACTACTACTAAGCGAGTAATTCTTTCTACTACCGCGCGCTTATAAGATGTACTAGGGTTAGTAGGGCCTGTTATATTATACGCTAAATTAATTATTAAAGAGCTGTGGCTTCTCAATATCGACTGTGACGATAGGCCGCCGCATCGTATTGTGAATCTTTGGCAACAATATTTAAATCAATTACCTCAAATTTCTCGCATTTCATTCCCTCGTCATTTAGGAGTGGAAATTAACTCGGAGGTAACGATTGTAGGGTTCTCCGACGCTAGTGAAGCCGCGAACGGATGTGTGATATACCTACACGTCTTAAATAATAACGAGGCGCCGATCGTTACATTATTATGTTCGAAATCGCGAGTCGCCTCCGCTAAACCAAAAATTACGCTCGCTCGTTTAGAATTAAACGGAATTAAACGGAATTACTTTCCCGTGTTCTGAAGGAAGTTCATAACACGTTTTCAAAACGACACAAAATAAATAATGTGTTCGTGTTTTCGGACTCTGAGGTCGCGCTGTGTTGGTCAGTCGCCTCGCCACATAGGTTTGGCACCTATGTTGCTAACCGTATTCCACAAATTCAATCTAACATATCTCCGAATGATCTGTATCACGTGGCCGGCTCAGAAAAACCCGCAGATTGTGTTTCACGAGGACTTACGCCTAGTCAGTTGATCAAACATGAACTGTGGGTCAAGGGACCAGTTTGGTTATCACAATCGATAAGCACGTAGCCGGTACGCAAGTTTGTGCCTAGCCGTCTATCGTTGCCAGAAGAAAAAACCATAGTACATGTATCCGAAAAAATTAACGAAATTGAGCACCCGCTGCTAGCTTTTGCAACACGCTGTTCTTCTTGGACTAAGCTGCTTCGAGCAGCTGTATATGCGCTTCGCTTCGCGAGAAAACTTAAGCGTAATGACACTATAACGGCTGATGATTTAGCTGCAGCGGAATGCGAATTGATTCGAGCCGTGCAATCTGTTTATTTTTCCGAAGATATTAACAATATTAAAAATGGTTTAAAATGTTCAATTAATTTGCAAAAATTATTTCCTTTCATTGTGAATGGTATATTACGTGTCGGGGGTAGGTTATCGCACTCGTCTTTAGACTATTCGTCAAAACACCCAATTATACTACCTAAACAAGGTCACGTAGTTAAATTATTAATTTATCATTATCGCCGCGAGAACTTTCATGCAGGACCGCAGCTATTAATTAGCATTTTAAAAACTAAATACTGGATAATTGCCGCTCGACGAGTAGTCCAGCAACTTACGTAAAAATGCAATAGTGGTTTTAAAGTGAATCCTAAGCCAACCTTTCCGCTTATGGCGGACTTACCTTAATGCCGTTTAGAACAAAGTAAGCCGTTTCTGCATACGGGTGTCGATTGCGCAGGGCCGTTATACGTGACGCCGTATCGCAAGGGTGGAATTCGGAGTGTGAAAGCATATATTTGCCTATTTGTGTGTCTAGTTACAAAGGTGGTGCATATCGAAATGATTTCGAATCTAACATGTGCTAACTTCGTAGACGCGTTCAAACGATTTATATCTCGTCGCGGCCCATGCGCGTATTTGTATTCTGATAACGGAACAAATTTACGAACGAAAAGATACGAACTACACGAGTTTTTAACATCTGATGATTATTATCAGACCTTTAGTAATGAGCTCGCTAAACACCGTATTACGTGGAAGATGCACCCGCCTACGGCTAGTCATTTTGGGGGTATATGGGAGGCGAATATCAAAAGCGCTAAGTCATTGTTATTGCGTACAATCGGGGAGCAAGTTCTCACGTTTGAGGAAATGTACAGTTACAGTACAGTACAGTACAGGACAGTTGGTCCTCGCACAAATTGAAGCGGTATTAAACAGTCGCCCTTTGTGCGTTCTTAGCTCTGACCCGTCCGAGCCCTTGTCTCTAACGCCGGCCCATTTTCTGTTTAACTCTCCGCTAGAATGTTTACCAGCGGCGGATGTATCCGAAGAATACACTAATTTGTTGTCCCGGTTTTTATTAATGGACTCACTAGTCCAATCGTACTGGAAATGATTTGAATCGGAGTATTTACATAATTTGCAACAGCGCGAAAAATGGAATACTATATCTAATCCTGTAACGATTGGTACAATAGTTATACTGAACATGGATAACGCTCCGCCGTTACAATGGCCTTTGGGGATTGTCACTAATGTCTATCAGGGCAAGGATGGTGTTACTCGGATCGCGGAGGTAAAAACCAAAGGCGGTACTTATAAACGCCCGATTATACGACTTTGCCCTCTGCCAACTCAATAGAGTTATCTAAATGTTTAATTTGCTATTTTAATTTTAGTTTAAATGATCTGTCGACATTTCTGTTGACAGCTTATAGTATTTAGACTCTAGAGCTTAGGTTAGGTTATTAGTTGTAAATAGTAAATGTAATTTATTTATTTCATAGGACATTGATTGTACCTGCACTCGTAGTTGATATCGGTAAACAGTATTCCTTTATCCCGTTAGTTCTTGAAGGGGTCCTTTCAAAGGGGGGGAGATGGACGGTTCCAAAATTTTATAAATATAGTTGAGGTTATCCGTATTATAAATCTGCTAACCATTCCTTTAAACCTTTTCCGCCCGCACCCCTCTCAAGTGAACATATATAAAAGCCGTACGCTTCGCGCCGGCCGAGGAGTGTCGTGTCCAGTTTTGTCAAAAAATAACCACCGCGCCGCGCTAGAAAGTAAGAAATTTGTGTTAATTTAACCGTTACAGCCAAGGAAGATACGAAGACAGTGTGGACGCCTCCTCAACGTATCTGGACCGCAGAACAAGAGGGTAGTGTTCACTGAATCTTTCCAAATATCAAATTTCCCTTATACAAGTCCATTCAGCTATGTAGATTCAAGATCTACCAACATTTGTTATAAAAAAAATTACAATGATATAACGAAACATATTTAATTCTAACGTAAACCTATCTGATGTTAAAATTATCTATACAATACAAGTACTATGAAACGTATTCTAAATTAGGTTTTTCATCTTGTATTTTTCTTCCTAAAGAGTTTTGTATTTCATTGAAAGATTTCCCTTTAGTCTCAGGCAAGAATATGACTAACAAAGTAACTAATAATGTATTGAGACCACTGAATATCCAGTAAGTTGCTGGTGGTCCTAAATATGACATTACAAATGGAAAGTATTTGCTGGTTAAAAAAATTAAAGTAACTCCCAAAGTTAGTGCCACCGATACTCCAAACGCTCTTGCAGAATCTTCAAACAGTTCACCTATCACTAACCAAGTTAAAAAACCGATTCCTGTGGACAAATAATAAGCATTAATACAAAACCATAAAATGGATTGCACCGAATGTTATGATCATGTAATAGACAGATACACGGAAGTCATAACACAGACATGCAGAGACACTATGCCGACCAAAAAACACACACAGAGATTCACCTTGTAGTGGTGGAATGATGAGCTCGCGCAGATGAAGAAGGAGGTCGCCACGAGGAAACGCAGGATTGCAGGGTAGAGGAAATAAAAAAGGGCAATCAAGAATTAGCAAAGGAAAATGAGAAAAATTTAAGCAAGGCTGTCGAGGAGTGGGGGGCCAGGGCCACGGCAGAACCGCAACCCGCGACTTACGCGAGCGTGGTCAGTGGCGGAGGGGAAACCCAAACCACGCCACCGGAACCGAGGCGTGTGACCCTCCACTCCCTGATAGTGACTGACAGGGAAAATTTCATGACGGGATCAGAGATAGTGGCGGAGGTAGGAAAAGTGATTGAGGCAAAGAAAGAAGGAATAAAAATAGATAGAATTAGAAAAGGGAAAGATAGGAAAGTCGTTATAGGATTTAGTAATAGGAAGGATAGGGACAAGGTTAAAGAAAGAATAGAAAAAAGTGGAGAAAAATTAGATGTACAAAGTATAGAGAACAAGGACCCGCAGGTCGTGTTGTATGGGGTGCTTAAGTCTAACACCAATGACGACATAATACAGGCAATCAAAAGTCAAAACAAGCACCTCATACAACAGGTCCTGGACAGGAAGGAGGACAGGATAGAAGTAATATACAGAAAGCGAGGAAAGGATGAAGGCACTGAGCACGTGGTGCTGACTGTGTCTCCGGGGCTGTGGCTGTGCTTCACCAAGGCGGGCTATCTATATTTAGATATGCAGCGTGTTCGAGTCGCCGACCAGTCCCCCCTAATACAGTGTTCGCGCTGCTTAGGGTACGGACATGGGAGGCGATTCTGCACCACCGCCGAGGAGAGATGCAGCCATTGCTCCGGGACACACCACCAGTCTCAGTGCGAGGAGCTGAAGGCTGGGACTAGAGCTTGTTGCATAAATTGCAAAAAGGAGGAGTTACATGAATTAGAGCATAACGCTTTCAGCGCGAGGTGCCCGGTCCGACAAAAGTGGGACGCTATGGCGCGTGCAACAGTCGCGTATGGTCCGGAGGACCAATAGTGTCAGCACCGCCCATAACAATTAGATGTCATTTAAATTTAGATTTTAAAACACTAATTAGATACTATATAAGTGGGCGGTGCGACACTGTTGGGGTGAAGCTGGGGATACATATGATTATGGTGACATAAGGTAGCATATGTACCCATAGCAACCAAAATCTGGTACCATTAGCGTATGCGCGCGCCATGGAGTCCCACAAGGTATGCAAGGGATCCATATTAATATGAATCCCGAGCATACTAACTGTCGGGACGGACACTTCGACTTGGGCGCAGAGGGGTTGAAAAAGTTTAAGTAAGGAAATGGTAAAGTTGTAGAAGCAAGTAAGAATGCAATAAAGATGGAAAAAATTAAAAGAATTAATTAATGTCAAGTTAAAAATTGAGAAAAGGAAGTGTGAATAGTAATAAAGATAGTAAATAATGGTAACTGTAAATATAAAAAATGAAAAGAAAATGTTAAAAAATGATAAATGATGGAAATGTAATAAATATAGTAAATAATTTTAAGAAATAATTAATGTAAAGTTTGAAATGGTAAATTTGTAGAAGCAAGTAAGAATGCAATAAAGATGGAAAAAATTAAAAGAAATAATTAATGTTAAGTTAAAAATTGAGAAAAGGAAGTGTGAATAGTAACAAAGATAGTAAATAATTGTAACTGTAAATGTAAAAAATGAAAAGGAAATGTTAAATATGAAATGATGGAAATGTAATAAAGATAGTAAATAATTTTAAGAAATAATTAATGTAAAGTTTTGTCTGAATTTAATAATAGGAATAAATGTAAGAAAAGGGATGTAAGAATAAGATGTAGTAGAGATAGAAGGAGAAGGAAATGTATAAATAACAAGAAATGTAAACTAATAAGGATAGTAAAAAATTGTAAGGATAAATTAATGCAAAGTTGGTTTTTAAAATAGGAAAAAGGAATGTTATAAAATAGATAAATGAAGGAAATTAAATAATAGGAAATAAATGTAAGAAAAGGAATGTAAGAATAAGATGTAGAAGGAGAAGGAAATGTATAAATAATAAGAAATTGCAATGTAATAAAGGAAAAAAGCAAAAAATTGGCCCTGCTTTGGTAGGGGGAACAAGACAAAAAAAAAAAAAAAAAAAAAAAAAAAAAAAAAGATCGGCTCTCCAGGCAGTCACCCTTAGTTCCCCTCATCCCCTGGCAGTGCAAACAAGGGAGGCCCTCCGAAAAGCTGCATCGCAGAGGCGGGAGGTCTCCCTGTTTTGGATTAAGGCGCACGCAGGGTTGAGAGGGAATGAGAGGGTTGACGAATTAGCCAAGGAGGCCGCGCTGCGATTGAAAAGGAAGCCTGACTACGATCTGTGTCCTGTTTCATTCGTCAAGCGTATCTTAAGAGAGGATACGGTTGAGGAATGGGACAGGAGATACGAAGTGGGAGGGACGGCCGGAATCACGAAGCTCTTTTTCCCAAGCACTGCTGCTGCATACAAGATAGTCAATAAGATAGACATCACACATCACACCACACAGATTCTGACCGGACACGGCGGATTTGCCTTCTACTTGAACAGATTCAAGTTGAAGGAGGATCCGTCGTGTTCGTGTCAGCCGGGAGTTGAGGAGACGGTTCCTCACCTGTTACTGGAGTGGCCAATTTTTGCTAGCCATAGATATGATATTGAGCAGAAATTGGGCACATCCATGACGGGTGAGAATCTGCCTTCCATCCTGGGGGGCAAAAATAGGGACATCTTCCTCGCCTTCTGTAAAAACATAGTGGAGGTTGTCAACAAGAAAAACTGTGATATATTGTGTGATAGAGTTAGGTTCTAATGTATATTAAGTTAGCTGTGATATTAGGATAGTCTCTTGTTCTGTGCCGTCGTTTACTGTGGATATTTTAATTGTATTTTGAGTCATTTTATGGGAATTATTATTTGAATTTTTAGTGTACAAAGGCTGGGGTCTTCAAATTAAATACTGGATGTGCTGAATCACTTTATTTGCACAACTAGTTAGGTAGGCGGTGGGCAGACGACTAACTCTCGCAGGAGTTAATTCGCCACGCCACGAATATAGCTGACTTTACATTATGCAATTTCCGAGAATTATAACACACACTACATACACCCCCTTCTAAAAAAAAAATGATTTACATAATTGACAAATAACAAAAAAAGAATTGAACTTAGCAAACGTTAACATTTGGGAGCTTATGTTGTGACAAAACACTTAAATCTGTACCCTGATTACAACTTAATTCCTTCCTTAACATCTTCCTTGCACGTGAAACACAAACTTTGTATATTAGAATAGCACAAAATTGGAAATAAAGTGAATGCAAATATTTCTAACTTAACGTCTTATAACAATTAATATGTGCTGAGATGACATTACGCAACTTTCGCGTACCTACTTGCTAACAAAAATGCCAATGCACCATTAACCTAGTTATCATCCAAGAATCTTACAGGTCTTTTAATTTTTCTGCCACTACGTGATTTCTGTAACGGCGTATACACATTAGCCTCACTATGCTGATCTAATCTACTGTCATGTCTAACTTCATTTTCTTCTAAAATATACGCGGGCTTAAGTCTATCAATCGGCACATTACGTTCTCTATTATCAATTAATATTTTAAAAACTTTACTATTTCTTTCTAAAACTTTATATGGTCCGCTGTACGGAGGCGTTAGCGGTCTCCGTACCGCGTCCACTCTTAGAAAAACATGCGAACAGGAATTTAGATCAGCATGCACAAAAGTACTATTACTATTTTTACATGCCCTTTTTATGGGCTTAATTTTGTTCAAAGTGTCTCTTAAATTACTTATAAATGAATGTGGATTATCAATTTTCATACTTTTATCTGAACAAAATTCTCCCGGCAACCTTAAACAATGTCCCAGAGCAAATTCCGCCGCGCTAATATTATCGTTGTCCGCTTGACAAGCAGCTCTCAATCCTAACATGACCGTAGGTAGTTCTACTAACCATGATAGATTATTATTCAATCTAGCCACCAGAGCCGACTTCAAAGACCTATGCCACCTTTCTATCTTACCGTTACACTGTGGGTGGTATGGGGTAGTTCTCGTTTTTTGGATACCTAATAATTTCATTAAATCTGTGAATAATTCGCTTTCGAACTGTCTACCTTGATCGGTGGTAATAATTTTAGGACAACCGAAACGACAAATCCATCCTTCATAAACTGCTCTAGCTACCGACTCTGCGGTCATGTCCTTCACAGGGCAAATCTCAGGCCATCGTGTTAATCTATCGATCATAGTGACGCAGTAACGGAAACCGTGCTCAGTTTCCGGTAAAGGTCCTATCAAATCAACGTGCAAAAATTCGTAACGCTCGCTATGGTTAAAATCGCTAAGTTTCGAAACTGTGTGCCGAATAACCTTACTTCTCTGACACCTCACGCACGTCTTGGCCCAGGTCCCTACGTCCTTATTCATACCTGGCCAAAAAACTTTTTTACTAATTAATGCACGCGATGCTCTAACTCCGGGATGAGAAACGTCATGAAATTTATGAAAAATACTTTTCCTAAACTGCGATGGTATATACGGCCTAATATTCTGAGCTGATGTTTCACAATATATTTTAATATCATCATTATTATCGAGCGCTAACTGTTTCCATTGCAATTTATCATTCGTTTTCATTAAATCCGCGAGCTCAGCGTCTGTCGCCTGTGCTCTCGCAACCTCCACGTATTCGCTTGAAGTAGGGCATATGATACTCTCTATTCTCGATAAAGCGTCGGCCACCTGATTTTCAGTGCCTTGTATATGTTGTATGTCGCTTGTAAATTCGCTAATATACAACAATTGACGCGCTCGCCTAGGTAACTCTTTATTAGAACTTATTTTACTTAAAGCAAAAGTGAGCGGCTTATGGTCCGTGTAAACTGTTAAATTTCTACCTTCGATTAAATCTCTAAAATAAACTATTCCCGAATAAATCGCTAAAAGCTCCTTGTCGTACGTGGAGTACTTCTTTTGCGGTTCTGATAACCTTTTTGAAAAATATCCTAAAGGTTTTCAAGAATTGCCTTCCCACTGATTTAACACTGCCCCTATACTAAAATCTGACGCGTCAGTCATTAACCCTAATTTAGCATTAGATATCGGATGCGAAATAGTGACGGCATTTTTCAAATTTTCTTTACACACTTCAAATGCACTATTCGCCTCGTCTGTCCAATCTATACGCGTCTTATCTCGTTTTTTAGCCCCGTGTAAATACCTATCTAAAACTCCCTGAACTCGAGCAGCGTTAGGAATATGATTTCTGTAAAAATTTAACATGCCCAAAAATCTACGTAATTGTTCTATTGTCTCCGGTTTCGGATATGACTCGATAGCTTTAACTTTTTCCGGCATCGGACTTATACCTTTTTCTGAAACTAAATAGCCTAAAAATTCTATAGCCGACTGTCCAAAAACACATTTACTTAAATTAATAGACATTTTATATTTACTCAATCTTTCAAATACTAATCGCAAATGTTCTCTATGTATATCGGGGCTATCCGATCCAACGATGACGTCATCTATGTACCCGAACACGACTGACTGACCTTTGCCCCCTGTACAGTCGCCGCCATAATTCAATTGTTCTATGCCTGATAAGACTGTATTATTGATAAATCTTTGAAATGTTTGTGCCGCGTTACGCAGGCCAAACGTCATTCTTGGAAATTCAAAAAGGCCAAATGGCGTAATAATAGCTGTTTTTTTAATGTCATCTGGATTAATACCTATAAAATGATAAGCTCTACAAATATCTAATTTTGAAAAAAAATTCTAATTATGTAACCCATACGTAAAATCTTGTACTCTAGGTATCGGATAACGATCTGGCTTTGTAATTACGTTTAACATCCTATAGTCCCACAGGGTCGAATACCGCCATCCTTCTTAGGTACAATATGTAAAGGACTGGCCCACTCACTATTTGAAGGTCTACATATTCCTAGTTCTTGCATCAACTGAAATTCTTTTTTAACCCTATCGTACCTGTCGGCCGTTAACCTCCTGGCACGCGCGTGGACAGGTGGTCCAGTAGTCTCTATGTGATGATAAACGGAATGCTCTGGGACGTCCTTGAAGGTTGGCGGTCGCGTGATGTCCTGAAATTGTTCCAGTAAATCCGCGTAAGGATGGTTGCTATTTATGCTTTTAATAGTGCCGACAAAATTTGTACTTTTATTTCCACAGACCCTTAGGGTGGTCACCGTATCAATTAACTTATTATTATACAGATCTACATTTAATTTAAAATTCTTCAAAAAATCGGCACCTATTATCGGCTGTTTTACATCACATACGACAAAAGGCCATTTAAATGACCGTCTTAGGCCTAACGATAATTCTAAATTACATATTCCATAACATTTAATTTCGCTGTCATTAGCAGCATACAACTTTAGATCGACTTTTTTGATAGGCTTTCTAACACACCACTTTGGAATTACGGAAATGTTAGCGCCTGTGTCGATCAAAAAACTATATTTCGTTACATTATCTCTAATCAATAAACGATGGCTTTTGGTTACCTGACCTTGAGTACATCCGTCCACCGAGCCCGCATGTACCCCATCTAGTTTTCCGGCTGCTTGGCTCGCCACGCGCAGGGTTGTTCGCAGCGGTTAGCCCTCGATCTGTACCGAAAATGAAAACGGCACAGCCAGTCCGGGTCCCCAGGTACTCTTCGCAGCCGCGATGTCGATCTTCTCCTGAAGTCGGTCGGTCTGTCGTTGCTCCTCGAGCGCCCGCGACCCCTTAATTCGGCGCGGAGCGCTGCAACCTCCAGCTCCAATCTGCTCATCTGCTCGTCCGACTGTCCATCTGCTGCCTTCTTGCATGACACGGCTGCCACATCTCCGACGTTGGTGTATTCAGTAATCTTGTCTGCCATGGCCGCCAGCTTGTCCAGAGACTGATCTTCACAAACCGCCATGACTGCTCGAACTGATGACGGCATCTTCGACAACCACAGGCTCTTCAGTGTGTTGTCCGCAATTTGTGCGCTGCGCCCCAGATCTTTCATGCGCCTTAAAAACTGGGAGGGTCTTTGCGAACCCAACTCCAGCTCCGACACCAACTTCTGCATTTGTCTTTCGGCACTCTCTTCAAAAACCTGCAGCAGTCTCTCCTTAAGCGCCGTATACTTGTCCTGGGCGGGCGGTGACATCACGAGGTCGCTGACCTGCTGAATGGCCTCTTTTCCGAGTTTCGATATGACCAGGTTGAATTTGGTCTCTTCACCTTGCTTCTGTGGGGCCATCACAGCCTCGAACTGCGCGAACCATAACCTTGGTAAGTCTGTCCACAATTCCGGTAGCTTGGTGGACACGCTTATGGATGCCAACGCCGCGCCTGACGCCTCTTCCTTGCAACCCGTGTCTGATGCCTTGTTCATTTTTCTCGAACGAAATTGAGCCGATGAGTCAATGAGCTGATGAGCCGCCTGCCGCTGTACTCGCCACGTGCCACGGCGTGTTCTTCTATTACGTCACGCTAACTTCCTGTCGACGCGTGGAATTCGATCTCGAACAAAAAATTTACGCCGATTCCCTTCACTACAAACTTTCTTCGAGAGTTCTTCGTCGGGGTCACCAGTTTAGTGTACAAAGGCTGGGGTCTTCAAATTAAATACTGGATGTGCTGAATCACTTTATTTGCACAACTAGTTAGGTAGGCGGTGGGCAGACGACTAACTCTCGCAGGAGTTAATTCGCCACGCCACGAATATAGCTGACTTTACATTATGCAATTTCCGAGAATTATAACACACACTACAAATTATTATTTTATTGTGATTATTATTATTGTGGAATTGTTATTATTATTGAATTATTATTATGGACATGTATCAATAAAATGGTACCAAAATAAGAAAAAAGTTAATTATTAAAAATGATTGTTAAAAACTAAAATGTAATGATAATGTAAGAGATGTAAAAAAGGAAAAAAGAACAAAAATTATAAAGAAAAGAAAAATTAAAAGATAATAACTGATCATGTTAGAAGGACGAAAAAAAAAGAATGTTATGATCATGGCCGTTTATGATCATCATCATGTTATGGCACGATGGCCCAAGTATAGGAGTTTCAAAGACCATCTAGGCACCTGTTATTGCGACGGTTAATATTTTCTGTTAGGCGGAACATACATAAATATTTTTGCCGGTCTCATTCCTTAAAAAGTATCTTACCTGTCTGATATCCAGATATAACAACAACGAGAATGATCAGTGGTAGGTAATTCATAAGACCAGTAATAGTATAATCTTCAAGTTCCAACATCTTAAAAAATACGCCCAAACCAATTTGAAAGTATAAATAAGTGTATATATGTATAATGTGTGTATAATCTATAACAAATTACATTACAGAATGGAAATTAGAAGAATAGCTTGGTATGTTCCGAATTCGTACTCCCATAGAGGAATGATATGTACTACTAGCTTTTGCCCGCAGCTTCGCGCGCGTGTGAGAGTGTTCGTGGTATAAAACTTCTTTAACAAATATACCTACGGCAATATATATAAAGATCAGACGGTCAAAAGAAACACTATGTAACACTTCAACAAAATAGTTTAAACTTTTTTAAACACTTGTGTTCTGTTCGCTGGTTGGAATCCGAATGTCACCTCTCCCGCCTTCCCGGTATTACCACGGTATTCGGAAACGGAAATAATATCGCACAAAATAAATTCATAATAAGTACTTCCGGTTTCATTTTAAGAAAATAAAGGAGATACGAATAATAAACCGGAAGATAAATCAATACCAATTCCATAACAGTAAATACAGCTAATTTTATAACATTTCGTGTATCAATAATAACGACGATATATTTAATATGATTTTCTAAATCTAACATTCGGCCTTTCCTGACAAAAAGTTTGTCCCCAAACTTGTTGAATTAAATTTGAATAATTGGATTTATTAGAAATTATTAACCATCTAGCTTATAAAGTAGATCTTCTCATAATAAATCAGTCCTTTCAACCACTTTACTGAGGAACTGTGGCTGGCAATTAGTGGATCCATCAACACTGCCTTGCCAACCAAAACACTAAGACTCCAACCATGGTTTATCCAGACATTCCGTCTACCATCAACTCTATGGAGCTATCTGTGCCTCGCCTCTGAACCTTCCAGTTGATAATTAGTGGATCTATCAACACTGCCTCATCAACAGAAATCTACAATTACAACGCACAAACGATCCATAACAACTTAATAATATCTTAAAGCAGCTCAATATCAAATTAGAACAATTCTACACTAAATAATTACATCACTGAAACTCTTTTTTTTTAATTGATAATAATTAGTGAATCTTAACATACCCATATCAATATAATTTAGAACCAAAAACAAACTATATGAAATAAATTAAAGCATGGTAATATTAACATAAATCATTTAATTTATTACAATCTCATTACATCAACATATTTTAGATCATTACAAAAATATAAAATTAACTAAAATTAACATTATAATTAATTTCATATAAAGCATAAATATTTCTGCACTAAAAACCAAAAAACGTTATATTAGAATTTTTACATTTTAATTTAGTCATCACTTTGTGTTTGCTACTAGATTCGGAATCACTTTTATTAGAAAGGGTAATCCATGGCTTAATACGAACCGCGGCCCAAATATTGCAATAATCTTTTTGAGATACGTCTGTACCTGGAATGCTAGAAACCTGATACCTATCATTATCTAGTACTTTAGTAATTTTGAATGGCCCTGTAAACTTTGGAAATTTTTTTTACTTTGTCCGTCTCTACTCTGTGCTGCTTTTAAAATCTTAACTAAATCTCCTTCATTATAAGCCCTAGCCTATATTTTCTTTCTGTCGTATCTATTTTTCTGAGCATGTTGATCCTTTTCAATATGTTTACTAATCTTTTCGCGAATGTTAGTCAGAGAGTTGGGTTGTCGTGTTTATTTTAAAATCTCATTAAATATATTCTCTCCCTTATTTGTCATCTGGGTACCAAAAAGAGCTTCTGATGGTGTTTTAGCAATCCCCTTGTTAAGTGTATTGTTATACGCTTTATTTATTAAATATAAATGGTTTACTAAAGACCCCATTGGCTTACCTTACCTAAAACTGAGTCCTATATCTCGCCCCTATTTTATCCGAGTAAGCGGTTAGTGCATCAAGTACTGTACGATTGTACCTCTCCACTTGACCGTTAGCCCGTGGAAAGGCTACAGCGTTTAAGACATGTTTAATTTTTGATTCATTACAAAACTTTACGAACTCTTGAGAAGTAAATGAGGTGCCTCTATCCGTAATTAGTCGATTTGGGTAGCCGAACGTGGTAAAAATATCTTCTAATACGCGAACTGTCGGAGCAGTTTTCAAATTTCTGAGAGGCTTGAGAATACAAAATTTCGTAAATCCGTCAACCCAAACAAGGAGATAAGAGAAGCCTCTAATGCTTTTTACAAACGGCCCTAAATGATCTGTATGTACAGTATGAAATGGTATGTTTAGTTTATGGATTGGGTGTAATAGACCTTCTTTAGGACTACTAGGTTCCAAAGCCTATCGACCGATCGGCCTCCTGCCTGTTCTCGGCAAAATCTTCGAGAAGATGTTGGTCGCCCGACTTAGGTTCTACCTGCTGCCCAAGATTAGCCCTAACCAATATGGCTTCATGCCCCAAAGGAGCACCGAAGACGCCCTCTATAGGTTGGTGAACCACGTCAGAAAGCAGAGAGAGGAGAAGAAAATTTCTGTCGTGGTGTCGCTGGACATAGAGGGGGCCTTTGATAGGCCACCAAGCACTAGCTTGGTGGCCGGCCAGAAAGGTTAGGTTAGCTGAGGTTGGGTGTCCGGGGAACCTGAGGCGGGTGATCAGCAGCTACTTGAGTGAAAGAGGAGTGAATGTAAGGTATGCGGGTATGGAAGTGAGCAGGGAGACCAACAAGGGGTGCGTGCAGGGATCCATAGGTGGACCGATCCTGTGGGACCTCTTGTTGGACCCCCTGCTATGGATGTTAGAGGAGATGAATGTTTTTAGTCAGGCTTTCGCCGACGACATAGTGTTAGTGTTTGAGGGAGAGACTGCTCTCGAGATCGAGAGAAAGGCTAATGGGGTCTTGGAAAAAATCAGTAAGTGGGGGGAGCTGAACAAGCTGAAATTCGCACGCCACAAAACATGCGCCTTATTAATTACGCGAAACTGAAGTATGACTTGCGTCGACTCGCTATGGGGGGTGTTTACTTACCGTTGAAAGACAGGGAGGTGGAGCGAATGGCTCCAGCGATCGAGGACCCACATCCGGCAGAGCAGGTAGAGCTGAGGTTCGGGTTGGTAGATGAGGACTCGTATGCAGACGTGCTTAACAGCCACGTCCATAGGATCTATACGGACGGCAGCAAGATTGAGGGTCGAGTCGGAGCCGCACTCTCCGTATGGAAGGGTGAGGTCGAGACGAAGGCCGTCAAGCTTGCGTTGCCGCCGTATTGTACTGTCTACCAAGCCGAGCTTCTAACACTCCAGAGCGCAGTAAGTATAGCCTGCAAGAGTGGAATGGCGAAGGTCGGTATCCTCAGCGATTGCAGATCGGCTCTCCAGGCAGTCACCCTTAGTTCCCCTCATGGGGATGAGGCAGATGAGGGCAGTGCAAACAAGGGAGGCCCTCCGAAAAACTGCATCGCAGAGGCGGGAGGTCTCCCTGTTCTGGATTAAGCCGCACGCAGGGTTGAGAGGGAATGAGAGGGTTGACGAATTAGCCAAGGAGGACGCGCTGCGATTGAAGAGGAAGCCTGACTACGATGATCTCAGGGGTACCCGGGGGACATGCTAAATCTGTCTTGAAACCCGCAACTAAATTAATCAGAAGATTGTAGGAGGAGTAGGAAGTATTCCAGTTTTTCTCCCCAAGCAAAGCGGGAGACAGCAAAAATTGTGATGACAAAAAGTCAGAATTAATGGGGAAGCACCACGGGAATAGCATCAGAATGTAATTAAATGTTTTAATTTAAAATATGACAAATTACAATGCATTTATAATGACAAAAAGTGTTGCATTGTTTCCAATAGTACTTATGACAAAAACGTTTGAAAGCCCGGAAGTTCTTCGCGCAGCCCACGAGATCTTCATAGTACACAACCCTAGAAACACAATGGACGCTGTTCAACATTTCGATTCTTTCGTCATACCAGAGATCACACTCCCAGAGTATATGATGAGCAGTTTGTTCATAAGAGCTACCTTCGGTCGAACACTCGCATAGCGGAGACGAGACTAATGTAAATCGAAAAAGTTTCGCTTTAAAGTTTCCGTGACCTGTCAAAAATTGTGCGACGTAGTGATCTATTTCTATCCATTGCTTAGAGAGTCGATCGCGTACCGAAGGGAAGAACTTATATAGGTGAAGCCCTTTGATAGTGTTGTCCCACCGTTCGTGCCACTCAGAAATTAGGTTCTGTATAGAAATATCTAATGGCTCGAATAATCTAGTTATCTTATTACTCTCTTTCGCGCTTAGAAACTCAGGGTTAGTAATTTTTTTATTCCTATAATATAGTGCTGCACGGCGCTGTATCTCTAAATCTATTGGTAGGACTCCGGCTAAGACTGGAAGTGTTTCAGTACTTATGGTACGGTATGCCTTACATAAAAATATTAAGGTGAGACGTTGGCTTTGCAAAAGTTTACGGCGGGCCGCTCCTATTGTAGCAATATCTGCCCAAGCCGGTGCGCCATAGCATATGCTGCCGAGGTACGTCGCATTATAAATTATTTTTAATGATATTAATTTGGTCTCTTGTGATAGGCAAAAGGTCTGATGACTGTTCGATTCTACTACATGAACGCATTGTTTTAACATTACTCTGTTTGACAACTTCACCCCGAGCCAGTACCATTCCGCGCTTCAAAGTCAATAGCCTATTTGTAAGATTATAAAGAGAAACATTACCCGGTCCGTCATTCAGACTGTAAACACCTCCTATAATAGTGTAGTCAGTATTACAAAAAGTCCGGTTGCAATCATATAAAATAAAATCACAATCAGTCTTATCGTCATCCACACAGGTTAAGAAATCAAATTTATTAATTACTATGTCAGAATGAATTTTTAATACTACTCTATTATCCTGTTTGTTATTTATGGGCATTATGCTAAAATAAAAATCCAATTCTCTCTTTAGAATATTAAGTTTGTTATTAGTTTTAACAATGAGCACTTCTGGGAGTTCTGTAAAATTTTGTCCGACAAAATTGTGTCTACAACAAATGCGTCTATTTCGGCCGTCACTTCGCCTAAGGTTAAAGTTAGACAAGTTTTGGCTTTTGGTTTGTTAGAACCATTACCGAACCAATATTTAATATAACAATAAGTTTGATTCGCCAGCTGTGGGACTCCTACTCCACGTTTTTTTATGTATTTTCCAGGGAACTATACTCCGAGTTCAAGGCACCGTTTTTTATGGACTTATGGCTGGTTTTCACACATCCGGATTTCTGAGTGCCGCTAGTTATTCCGGACTGAACTGACTGGTTTTGGAACCAGTCTGCACCGCCCCTTGGACGATCTACGTCGTGGTGAACAGAGAGACGCTACCGGAAGTTGTAGCCCAACTCGCTCGAACCACATGCTGACTACACTCCTGGACCCAGCTAAGTGCCCGCGTGGTTAAAGCCCCTCCGATTCCCACAGACACCAAGAGGCTAAACCAGATCTCTCGGCCTACTGCCCACGTCCCCCTTTTTTTTAAATATATTTGTCACGTTGGTAATTAGTCATCATTTTATTTAAATTACCCGTAACAGGGTAATCCCTGGATCTACTTCAACCGATTTTTAAATTATTTTACCAATAGAAAGGCACATTATTTGTGAGTATCAAAGTATTAGCCCGAAAAATAATAAGTATTTTCCGTGGTAGTATCCGCAAAATAAATCGAAAAAAAAAAGGGCGAATGAAATCGTTTTTGAGAAACGATGAGAGATGTACTCAATAGAGTTCTATAGAATAGTTTTAGTGTTTGATAGTGCCTGAAAAAATATAAATAGCATTTGCCCGCAGCTTCGTACGCGTGACATTGGGTTTTAAACGATATCTTTATAATAATTTAAAACTTTTATCCCCTATTTTGCTTTCTTAGGGGTTGAATAATGAATAACGTTAAAGTACGTGACCTATTATTTTCCGTACTCAATTCATACGAAATTTCACGCAAATATGTCCAAGGAATAAAAAGTTTCCGAGATTTCAGTTGGAGCTTGAATTTTGAAAATTCCTTCCTTAATGGGTCATTCCTACGTCATTTATAGATTTGAAATAAAAAGTATATATTTTATTTATTTATAGTTATATCTATCATACTTTTTTATGTTTTAGTATCTTTTTTATACGAAAATAAAAAAGTGGGTTGTATGTAGAAAATAAAACCGACTTTTAGGCGACTCCACAGTTCATACAACTGTATTAACTGTATTCATTAGTAATATAAATTTTCGCCGCCATTTTGCTTTGAAAATGCCTGGCGTCCCGACACCGTACAACGGTTACTAGCAAACATCGTATTATAATTTTTTATTTTCTAATTTATTTATAACACTAACTAGTTCTTTTATTATAGTAAAACAATCGTTATTAATATTTTCTATTATTAGAAGTTAAATATTACCAGAAATATTCATAGTTTATTATAATACAAAACTGTTTTTGTAACGGTTATTATTTGGGTTGGTATATGGACGCAACTAAATTATAAAATACAAGTTCATAATAGCAAAGCTATGACAAAAATTGATATTACCTTTATTAAATATAAAATTAGCTACTTACCAAAAACATTCTTATCAAAATTTCACTTCACAACACACTGTAATCTAGTCGCGAAGTATACTAAACAATGAAAGCAATTTGACACCACTTATGTTGTTTTCAATTGGCTAAGGCGAAAGACGGCTAATATTTTTATGTAAAATAGTCAATTAAGTTAATTTTTATGTCTTACAAAAACATTTAAAAATTTTTGACGAAAGACGACTCCAAAGATTTTTTGTTCGTAAGTTTTTACATAACTATGAAATTTTATAAATTTTTCAAACAATTTTTAATATCTCTAGCAAATCCTAAGAAATGTGTATTTATTTATTTTGGTTCTATATTTTGTGTAGTTTTTGACAAAATAGCTCATATGTAAATCATCAAACCGTTTTACTTTTATTTGCCTGTTATGTAAGAGTGGTATTTTTACCGTTTTTTATTTGTATTTTAAGATTTATAATGATCGGGCCACTTTATTAACTTAAAAATCATGTATATTTACATGATTTTTTAAAAAAGAAACTATATTAGGAAAGGCTTAATAGGAGACCACAAAAAATACATTTTGTGGATAATCAGGTCCAAAAAGGCTTTTGAACTCCCGTCTCTTACAATTATTATTTTTGAAATAACGCATTCGCTTAAAAATATTTTTTTGCAATTTTCTTAAGAAGAGGATATTGTGTCTAATTTATAATAATAAAATAACTTGTTTTTAATATAATTAGTCTATTTATAATGTGTCTAGCGTCCTCAATTGTTTTTTAAATGCTGTTTTCGACAACAAAGGTGTGATTTTACAAACTTGTGCGATATTCTTATTAGAATAATTCCACTTGTTCATTTTTTTAGATTAAATTAAATACTTATTAAAGCAAATTTTACGTAGATTCCGAATATACTAATATAAGCTAGTGCACTCATACGAATTTTTGTCGAAATCTTCATTTTAGCGCTGACCGGCAACTTAGGTTATACGTCAGATTTGAACGGGACGCCTTAGGATCTAAAAAGTAAGGGGCGCCCGAGAGGATCAGAAATACGTGTGCAAATTTTTCAATTTCTAGTCTTTAGGGTCTAGGGTTTAGTCTATGCGTGGATACATCAGTCAATCAGCGTTGCCTTTTATATATATATATATAGTAACAATTAAGTATGAATTTTTATAAAAGTAAGATAACTTATTGTACGGTGCAATAACCGTACAGAGCATCATCAGCATTTTTGTACATTTCACGCGCACACTCATTTTAGATATTATTTTAGTTTTAAGAGAGCTCACGCATAACCGTCGCGCAATGCGGACTAGTGCAACTCTTTAGCATTTAGCATTAGCATTTTATCTTTTATCTTTATCTTAGCAAATATACATATTATATACAGCAGCAACATCGTCTTACTCAGCAAACAGCATCATGTATAGCAGCAAAAGCATCTCAAGTTGTACGAACCGTACATCTTTATGGTCCGTCGTTAGCGATTAGAATCAGCGTCCTAGGATCCTCCGTGCTTACCGTAAGCAAGACCTACTTCGTGAGTGTTTAGCAAGCAGTACCTCGAGCAGTAGAAGCCGTTACGTAAGTTCCAGCAGCAGTAGTGAGTCTACAAAATTTTCTTACACTCTATCAAGAACCTGATTCATCAATCAATCAATCATCAATCATCATGGAAGGCTTATTAGCAACTCAAAACCAGATTGTAGCGGGCTTCGACCTCTTGATTGTAAGTCCTGATGTGTGTCTGAGTGGTGATGATAATAATACAGCAACAATTCTTATATTCTCCTTTATTGGTGCTTAACACTGATTACGTATTACACAATATGAGGTATATGCCTAACATAGCAATATACCTACGTCTACACTATTTATAGCCTTTTGGCCAACTGAAATAAACAAACTAAATAGGCTTACTTCATGACATCTGTCAATGTCAAAAATGACATTGACACTTACTTTTGTCAATATGCAACACAGATCATCAAAGCCATGCAGCTGCAGCATGCAGCATGCAGCATTCTTAGCAATTTTAAGCAAGACGGTGTCGAACGCAAGACACCGGCTCATTAGTAAGCGATTTTTATACGATATTAGTAAGCGATTATCCAGGTTAGGTCCTTATTGGAATGATTTAAAAATATTCATATTAAATTGTGTGAATTAGATGATAAACAGTCGCATGATTATTTTATTAAGAGTATGTACGAGAAAACCTCCGTTTTCTTTTATTACGGGGTATTTACCAACAGCGGGAAAAGACCAGCCCAGTCCCATTAGACCAGGATTATTAGGGTTCCTGTCAACATCACCTATAAGTCAGCAGCAGCAAGCAGAAGGAGAAAGGACGCCGCAAACATCATTTAATCCGGTACAAACAAAAAGTACATCTAGCAAGCTTGAGGAAATGTTAAGAAAATAGAAAAGCAACTTTAAAGCATTTCACCGAACAATCGGTGGTTTAGATCTAGAAAGTATGTCCGAAAAATGTAAGTTCGAGGATGTGATTAGAACCGTGCAATCAAGATGGTTTACGATTGATGGCCTACATTGGGAAATCGATAGCGAAACGTACGGCGAGAATAAAGAATACGAAGAAGCGTTCAGCAAATATGAAAATTTCTATGGCAACATCAAGAAGCAAAAGAAGCAACACCAAAATGTGGTTTGAAAGTCATCACGAGCAGTCTACTCCTCAAATAGATGTCCCTTCTTTTTCTAGCAGCTACCACATGTGGGTCTCGCTTAAGGATTAATTTATGGGAACTATCCATAAAAATAGGTGTCTTTCTAGCGCTCAGAAAATGCAATTTTTGAAGAGCAAGTTCAAAGGGGAAGCCGAAAAATTAGTGCATAATTTTCACATCACCTATGGATTCTGGCAATCATCATGACTATATCGAGTCACTACGGAACCCCAGAGGGCTACCATCATTATCTGACTTTCTTAAGTTCCTCGAGGAGAATTAAAAAAAAAGAACGGCGTTAGAGTCAACGAAACGTAAACAAGATCAACTTAAGCCAAGCAGCCAGCCACTTCATAGAGCACCGTCGCCTAAGGAATTTAAGAAATCGCATATCTTTAAGTCCTTTACTAGCCATCAAAACACATCAGTTAAAACACAGAACCCTAAACGTTAAGAAAGAGGATTTATCATTATTTAATATAGAAGGATATCATTTATTTTCAAATACAAAAGAGAAGTCGCGCGGAGGTGGAATTGTAATGTATGCTAAAGAAAACCTTACATTTCATGCAACCAAACCATATACTAACACAGTGGAAGTATTACATGGAAGACTTGTATCATAATCAGTATGTCCTTAATATTATATCAGTCTACAGACCACCAAAACAAATAAAACACAATTTATCTCCGAAACTGAACAAGTTATCAAGAACATACCCAGAAGCGAGGACGTGATATTTATAGGAGACGTGAACATTAACTTTTCAGAAACGAGTGTTATTCGGCATTCATCGGATTATAAGGACTGCTTGTGTGCGTTGGGCCTATAGTGTGTTATACCGGCTACCGAGGTCACGCGCGAGGCGATCGTCGCTGGCGCGCGGGAAGCGTCGTGCATAGACGTGTCGTGCAGATATGGGTGCGAGCGAGACAGCTGCGGGAGTGCGCGTCGTTTGTGATCGAGTGCAATATATCGGACCATAATTTTGTAGGTGTGTCATTACCGGTATGCGCCTCTAGTCAATTATGTAACACAAGTAAAGACTTGGACACTCGGTATGTATTAAATAATAAGTTAGTGTTGCATATTGACAAAAGTTAGTGTCAATGTCATTTTTGACATTGACAGATGTCATGAAGTAAAGCCTATTTAGTTTGTTTATTTCAGTTGGCCAAAAGGCTATAAATAGTGTAGACGTATATTATTGTGTTAGGCATTTACCTCATATGTAATACGTAGTCAGTGTTAAGCACCAATAAAGGAGAATATAAGAATTGTTGCTGTATTATTATCATCACCACTCAGACACACATCAGGACTTACAATCAAGAGGTCGAAGCTCGCTACATGGTGTCAGAAAAAGGAGTAAAAAAATAAGTTGTCAAGAAAACGAAAATCATGAACAAAAAAGGGGGTACATCGAAAACTCCGGAAGCTTCGAGACAATCTGAGTGTGGGAACTTAACAATGGCAGGAAACGGAGTGCAGAAGCTTGAGATCTCTACAGAAATTATTAACAATAATGCTGAAAATTTAATTAAAAATTCTAAAAAGATGTATAAAACGAGCGCAATACCTGTCGACAAACTGTGACGCAGTTTTCAGAGTTCACGCATAACCGTCGCGCAATGCGGACTGGTGCAACTTATTAGCATTTTATATTTTATCTTTATCTTAGCAAACATACATATTATATACAGCAGCAACTTAGTTTTCCTCAGCAAACAGCATCATCTATAGCAGCAAAGGCATCTCAGGTTGTACGAACCGTACACTTATCGTCTCAAGTGTTTAAAACATAATAATCAAGATCTTTTCCTGTTACTGCACATAATTTCCACAAAAGGTTCAAAATAGATAAGGCTGGTACTATATGATCCGGAATCTAGAAGGCCGGAGAAAATTTAGAGCGCAAAAAATAAAACACTGCGCTAATACAATAGAGCTGAAAATCGAAGACACAAGTGTCGAGTCAAATGTCAATTTTACATATTAAGACAGCATGACATTCGAAACTCTGATTTTCAGCACTATTGTATTAGCGCAGAGTTCTATTTTCAATGCTCTGAATTTTTTCCGGCCTACCGGATTCCGGACAATATAGTCCCAGCCTAATGTCGTGTTAACTAGCGTTGGCGGGTCAATACGCACACTTTTCAGTTTTCTCTCAAATCTATTATAAATGTAATTCCCCGCTGAGTCTGTCTGTCTGTATGCTCCCGATAATCTCAAAAACTACTGAAAGGATTTTATGCAGTTTACATTTACCGACTGAGTAGTTCTTCAGGAAGGTTTAGGACGTAGGTGGATAATTTTTAAGGTTTGTGGAAATAGTTTGATTTATAGCAATAATTGTTAAAGGTGGGAAAATCAATCCGTCTGGGAGCTTTAATCGAAAACGCTGCCTAACCTAACCAAATAAACCTAAAAAAATAATATACGGTGGGATTGTTTATCTTCTAAAGGTCTACAAAAAAGTTCGTGACGGCATTTAATCTTTTAAGGAAAGGTTACTATACCCATTCTAAGTTTTAAAAAAATGTAGTATTTACAGAAGCTATTTAGACGGATACAATATTAACCCTTATCTAGGAGATATATCTAGAGGATATATATTTTACTCTGTGCTATTATTATTTACCATATTGCAGTAAGTATACTTATTTACTATAGAAGTTTTTTGCCACGAACACTCCTACGCGAGCTAAGCTGCGGGCAAAAGCTAGTATAAAATAAAAATTCAGCGTCACCTTCAAAAACACTGATATTATTCAATAAATATGTTAGCTATAACGACATGAACGTGAAAGTTAGAAGCAATTCATATTATTATGTTATCGTGAAAAACATGTAGGTGCTTTTTTATTACAATTTTATAACGCACGGTCACGACAAAATAGCCATAATTATACCTGCCATAATAATAATATTATGATACCTATGACAGCCTTCGTGGCCCAGCGGCTTAGAGCTTGGCTCTCGATTCGGAGATCGTAGATTCGATTGGAACAAAAAAATAATTTTCATAAAGTCTGGTTAGGACAATCCAGGCTGATCACCTGATTGTCTGACAAGAAAGATGATCCATGCGTCGGATGGGCATGTAAAATTGGTAATAACTCCGTAGCTGGTCTAGTTTCAATAAAACCTGCCACCGTCACCGAAATCGGTGTGGGGGGTCTATTTATATTGTGTACCTATATTTTAACTTATTTAAAACCAGTGACATTAACGTTTCAATATTTTTAACAAACTTTCAAAAGATGGCGGTGATCTTATTAAGGATTGATCCAAAAAATTAACTACGTTTGCATTTCATGCTATAAGATTTTTCTTGAAACGCACTAAGGATATAATATTTTCAAGGAATTTAAGAATCCGATAAACATACCGGAGGAATATAAGGAAGTGCACAAGGAAATATTATAATTTTCTTGTCTCGGTTGCATATCTACAAGAGGAAAATAAGACACATTTAGGATCCATCATTTTATTAAACTAATTCATTCATCATTCATTTATTCATTCATTTATAACACTATTTTCACTTTTCTCCTTTGCTTTCTATCCTAAAGCTTTCTGGATTTCACTGAAGGATTTTTCCCTGGTTACTGGTAAGAATACGGCTATAGACATAACTAGTAATACAGTGACTCCACTGAATAGCCAATAAGTTATGGCAGGTCCCATGGTTGTGATGAGAAGGAAGAAATATTTGGTAATGACAAATCCTAAGAATGTTACAGAGGCGAGGAAGATGGAGACTCCAAAAGCTCTGCTGACGTCATCGAATAATTCAGCCGAGATCATGAAGTATAAGGCTCCAATACCTTGGACAATAAACATGCACTCAATATGGCCGGATCAAATGAACGAAATCTTTTGCCAGTAAACGGAAGAAATTATATAAAAGGTTTCGCTGGGTTTGATCACAATATCAGCGATCTAATGCCCGCTACAGACCACAACGATAAAACTGCACAGTTCAGTCACTATAGACATATTTAGTATCTGTGCGTGTGCTGATTTGGGCAGTCTAGTATATAGATGTAGTATAACTGTATACGTCTACTGTGACCAAACTGTACAGTTTCATCGTTGTGGTGTGTAGCGGGCACTACACTTTTGCTTACCGACGTTGCAGGGACGAGTACATAATAATAATTAATATTTCTAATGGCCAAGGTGCAGCGCATAACATCATAATAATACTGTAATAATCAAAAGTTTACCTTCGACATGGCCTGGCTATAAGTCCAAGAACTAGAAAGTTATTAAACGATACTTACCAACATTGTAGCCATAAATAACAACCACCATAGAAAGTAGAGGAAGATAATTCAGAAAACCCTCAATGAGATATTCTTCTGCTTCGGTTATCTTGAAGAAGATTCCTAAACATGCCTGAAAATAAGAATTTTTAATGTTTAGAAATATTACATAAAATTATAAGCTTTGCTTGAAGCTATCTTGAACTGAATAAAATTAGATATTGCATAGACTTTCAGAGTATATGTTGTAAGTCCCTAACCTACAGAACTAAACATACCATTCCGAATGCGTATCCACTGAGAGACCACGTCAAAATGGTTTTCCTCCCAAATCTCCTAGCTATGGGCGTCGCAGTAAATCCACCAGCAAACTGAATCACTCCTGAGATTACTGACAAAATTTCTGGAGTAACACTCACTCCTGTTGACTCCAGAATCGTTTCAGATAGAAAGAGACAGCACTAGAGCCTATTATCTTACTACCCATACCCAACATTAGGCTTAGAGCCAGAGATTTTCGAAAAGTTTTGTTCTTCAATAATGCCAGTTTGCTGACATTAACTTTGCTTTCTTTTAATTTCTCGTATCCTTCCAATTCTTCTTTTACTAGAGCGTCTGTCCCTCTTATTAGAGTTAGTACTTTTATTGAATCTTCAGTACGACCTACAATTATAAAATTGCTAGTTATACCCAACAGACGTCTAAACTAATAACTGGAATGAATAAATAAATAACTATCTACATGGACCTTTTTTTTGCGATGGGTAGTTTTTTATGAATCCCCGGCGGACTGGAGATGGCCGCAGGGGTGTGTGGGACTCGTCCGACATTATAACTAATACAGGGTGTTCGGCACATGGATGGACAAACGAAAACCGTGGACCCGTGGAGCCGTCTGCTATACATTGAGGCCTAATTACAAGACTCAGGCCCAATAGTTTTTTTTAAAATAATTTTTTAAGTTACTTTCGAAAAAAGCCAGCTTTCAAAATTCCAACGATTATAAATTTAATTTTAACATTGCAAATCCAAACATGCTTTTGTAATAATTATCTGCATTAGTTGTAGAATCATATTAAATTCAGTTTTGGAGCAAATATTAGATATAAAATTAGATACGAGTCCTTAAACGATAAACAAAGTGAAAAAATAATTTTCATATTCCACTTTGAAATTCTTAAAAAAAAAACTATGATTTTTAGAGCACTTAAAATTCTAGGAAAACATCTGTGGTTCACACCCTTTATATCGGTATACAATTTGCACTTTGTTTAAAAATAACTAGAGTAAATCGCAATTTAAACTAACGGGGCTTTAATTCATAAGATTCAATTTGCGAAAACTTAAATCAAGTACAAGCCAATTTGTCATAATTGCTTTCGGTATGTTCACTAACACTACACGTGGGAGCTAGTAGTCTGTCTCTCTCTTACCAGTCACGATACTATCTCTTGTCTCTTTTGTTGAATTTGGACAATAGCCGTACATAGCAGGTAGAAAAAGGGGTGTTATTTCTCTGTGCAGTAGTAATTCTATGAAATCTTATATGTTTTTAATTAGTAAGCTTTTTAGTAGAACATGAATTTATTATTAAAACACTATGATAATTTAAATTTTAATTGATTTCCAAAATTTATTTTATAACAATTGTTCGAATTGGTGCCCTTGACTTCTTATGCATGCTCGGCACCGTTTTAAAATTTCCACTGTTGTTGTTTGAAATATCATTTCGGCTTTCATTTTTTCGAATGCTTCATTTATTCTAATTATTAACTGCTCTCGACATTTGCTCCAAAACTGAATTTAATAATTTAATCTCAATTTAATCTCAAATGACATAAAAACTCACGAAATTTTCAAAATTTTGACTACCCATCGCAGGGCCACTGGCTTTACCGGATTTTTCAACTTTTGCCGCATAGGGGATAGGAGGCTAGTGGACATACATTCAAGTCAAAAAGTAAAAAAAATATATTCAAAATTGGTATTTTTATAGACTTTCTGAACGTCGGTCTACATAATGCCTACCACTGGTTCGGAAATTAGCCCGGCGACAAAAACCAGCGTAAGAAACTCGAACGGGGCGACCGTTTAGCAAAAAGATGGAAAAAATTTCAAAAAAATATTTTTACATAATCTATATAACAGAAGTCATAAGTACATAGAAGCAGATTTGCAGGGGGCCTGCAAGGCTGCTTCTACGTACTTTACTTAAGTAATCTTATTCCCAAGGTGTGCAATTGTTAATGAAATCACTAACCTTATAATAAGCTTTAGCACACAAACGTTCAAACGTTCACACGTTCTTCAAAAACTTTTTTAAATTTATTACATAATGGTAAGATTTTGAACGTTTTCTGGGATTGTATTGTAAAGGCGTATACATTGACCCTTAAAATATTTACTTACTTTGCTAAGTCTGATCACCGGTATTTCTAACTTGTTCTTATTTCTAGTATTTCTACACTGGTTGTCAATTTTCTTTATGAAATTATTTAGATTCTTTCTGACATACAACACATTGTCCAAAATATATTGAGAAGCCGCATTTACCGTGTGCTTGTAGTAGTGCAATCAAATTGCGATCTTACTATGTAGTTGTTTATCTGTTCCTAATGTGTGATGTGATTTTTTGCGGGATGCTTGTTATGTACTTACATAGTGAGAGAGCTTCGTGGCCTAGTGGGTTTTTAGTCCGTTTGATACGCACTCGAGAGAGTGTAAGTTAAGAGAAAACCTATTGCGCGTTGACAGGTCTGTTACGGAACCCTCCTTAGACATGTCATGCTCTTGGTTAGGTTATTTAGTGCCTTACATTGCGCAATATGGCCCAAATATTTGAGATTATGAGAAATGATGATAAAAATTTATTTTATTATAATAATAATGACGCTGATCGCGATGCATTGCTAGCATTTATTATGGTAATGACAAACGTTATTCTAAATGAGGTGGCGTCGGTGGTTAAATATAGCGAATTAAACACAAATGGTTAAAAAAATTTGAAATTAGCTATTTTATTACTTTAGCAACTTACCTCGAGAATATAGATAATATGGGCTCTCAGGCACAAACAATAGTGGTATGCTGGTGATCACTATGAGTCTCGTCAGGATTATGTTGAAGGTAACATATGAAGTGTAGGGACCGACAGACAGAGTGACAACCATACCGAAAGCCGAAAACATGGCCAGTGAGGCCCCAAGAGCACCACGTTGTTCTTTCTGAAAAATAACCTTATTGTCGATTATAAAAAAAAAAGCGTCGCGTCAGACATTTTTTTTTATTATTATTAGAAATTATACTGTCAATTATGTCAAAGATCGGAACGACCAGCGGCCCGCCCCGCGAATGAAAGTCCTGGCTGGAAAAAACTCGCGCCCCGCCCGCCTCCGCTTTCGCCCAGCCAGCACACAAAGCCGCGAGCTGTCATTCGTGTAAATCGGTGGAGTGATGATTACTTACGTTAGTAATATATATAATTTGGTATGGGGGCGGTACCGTTTTGTAAAATTAAAAAAAAAATAATGGCATAAAGAAACTAGCAGATGGATATGTTATTTCTTAATATTATTATTTTCCTCTTTATACCCGACTATGTCGAAGCCAATAGGAAAGGTAAAATTTTGTCAGTCTATGTATTGATACCTCCTACGTAAGTTGTTGTATCTTCAAAATAACAATTTTACAGGAGAGCGTTTTGAAGTTTCAAAATGGCATAAGAACTTCATTTAGCATCGTTGTATACTCGTATTTGTGAAATTTGGTACATAATTAAAACTTATAGTATTATTGAGTATATTGAAAGATGATCAAAAAAATAAAGTATTTCCTGATATATGGTTCTTACAACACTTTATTGGGAAATACAGACTGTGCTAGCTGTTGTATCTTATACTTAAAACATTTTACTGCGATGTGTCGATAACGTTAATTGTTGTATATGGTATATACCACAATGTACACTGGAAAATTTAAGTCTCTATTATGTGTATACAACATTATACGTGATTAAAATATCATAAATATAAGTGTGTATAAGTTATCAGTTAAAAATAAAACATTATTATTACGTATTTATTTTATTTTCTCGGTTTTCACCGGCAAACTGACATGTAGGATCCAAAGCCAAGTACTTTGTGTTATATCTGTTATTATGTATTATGGGAGATGTGTCAGGAAAAGCATCATGTAATGTGTGCTCAACTTGTAGGATTTTGTGATGTGTGAGTTTGATTGTGTTTGTGGTGTATACAGAGTAGGAGCTTCCTCGTCTGTTTGTAAAAACTTTCTTACCATTCGGTACGTATTTAGAATTACTACCTTTTGCATTAAATATACTAAGTTTGGGGGTAGCTGGAGGGTATTTAGGGATTTATGTAATCGTTTCGGGATGACACCTGTAGTTGATAAGACTATTGGTACTATGGTTACTTTTTGCAGATGCCAGAGGTGGGCTGTTTAGTCTTTAAGTTCGTATTAGTATATATTTGGTAAGTACTCGTACTTTGTAAATAGTGAGTGCTGGGGACGGCATTATCAATGAGGCATGCAGTTTTATTAATTTTATATTCTACTAGCGTTACATCAGGTTTGTTGTAGCGTGTAGTTCTATCAGTCAAAATGTTTCATATTTTATTATTATTATTATTAATTGTCTTAATTTGTATTTTGTGTCCTTGTACTGTACTTGGTGTGATTGATTAGAACCTAGATATTTATATGTTTCTCCCTCATCAAGAGGCTCTATGCGCTCACCGGATTGTAGTGTGAAACTGATCGATGTTGAAATGTACGCCCTCTTTTATAGAATTTATTTTCCACCCCAAAGTTCATTTTCATATCACTTGTACATTGTTCCATCAGTTTAGTCAGTTGTTATAGGTCATACTCATTGTCAGCACAGAGTTTTATGTCATCCATGTAATGTAAATGGTTTATAGTCTCAGTCTGCAGTGTGTATCTGTCGTTAAGATTCAGGTGATATCCTGCCGCTGTAGAGTTTAAGATGTTGGAAAGTGGATTTAACGGTAAGCAGAATCAGAGTGGACATCAGATCCTTCCAGCCGTTTCTGCAGCACTGGTACCACGGTGGAACTCGTACTCGAAAATAATACGATATTTCAAGTTTTCCCTTTTGTAAACAGAGTGACGCGAAGAAAAAACCAAAAGAGATTTCAAATCAACTTTGAAAAGAGAAATCATTTCAAAACACAAATGCATGAGTAAATAGCGGTATAAATTTGAAATTGAAATTCTTAACCAAAGAAGATATATTTGAGATCAAAGTGTAACGACCCCTAATAATTAATATATTTTTTTAACATTCAATAATCAAGAGTGAGGGTCATAATCATATCTCACATTATTATTACTAAATCAAATAATAGTGCCTTTATTTGTTAGCTATTGTATGTCATAGGTATTGTAGCGAACACGTCAATCAGTCAGGACACAGCATTTCAAATTATATTTAAAATACAAAACATTTAATATACAACAGTGATTTGAATATCAAACGCCGAAGTAAATCGTTGAATTTACTACATACAACATTTAGTTTTATTTTAATGTCAACGTAAAGTGTTACATGTTTGACATACAATATTTTGGTATACATTCATGCATAGCGAACACTTAGTCAATCAGTCAGGACACAGCATTTCAAATTATCTTTAAAATACAAAACATTTGATAGACAACAGTGATTTGAATATCAAACGCCGAAGTAAATCGTTGAATTTATTACATACAACATTTTTGATGCACGCACGACAACGTAAAATGTTGTATTGTAAAATGGTTTCTTAAAATTTTTATCATCAAATCAATTCTTTCGACGAATATAATACAAAATCATTATTAGTATGTTCTCGTTCAAAAATTACAACCATTTACGTCTAAAAAATCCTCGATAAAATAGTCTTTTCGTTGTTTTTTACTTCTAAAGTATGTATTACTAAGTTTTTAGCTGTTTTACCCAAATTCAAAAAAATATCTAACTAGCTTTTTAACGTTCCATATTAGCAGAGGCGGTGCAAGCCGTGGGCGGTGTAGGCGACCGCCCATGGTCTGGCAGTCAGTCAGGATAGCCTCCAAGCAGGCCTCGCGCCTAACAGCCGAAAAAAGAAATTAAAAACTATGGAAAATCCAAAAGTACATGCCATGAGGTTTTTCTTATAATGAAAACAAAAGTATTAATTCTCAACTTAAAGATGTTTCTTAAAGTCATAGATCGTGAATATTTTAATAGAAATTAAAGCTTTCCATAATCTTGTGTACAAATAAAGTTTGGCAAAATCAATTAGACATTTTGGTCATATGATCTACTACTTAAGTAGCAGCAGTATAGTAGACGTTTAGGCAGAAAAATATTTAAAATTTCGAAAATACAAAAGAGTAAAAATAGAAATTACATTACGACCTTTACGGAGTTCTTAAAACCAGTAACATAAGAAAAAAAATGTTGCACGCTCCGCTCGCTCGCTTTTTATATAGTCACCATATTATATTATGTTAAACTGACGTTCTGTTTTAAGCTATTGATTTGATTGTATTTACCCAAGTGCAGTCTTTCAAGGTTTCAAGTTTAAATTGACTTTAATTGGTCATAAAGGAAAAAAAATCTCGCTCGCTCGCTTTTTTACATAATCAACATATGATACTATTTTAAACTGACGTTCTGTTTTAGGCTATTGATTTGATTGTATTTTACCAAGTGCAGTGTTTCAGGGTTTAAAGTTGAACAGATTTAATCTGTAAAGAAGGAAAAAATCACTCCGCTCGTTTTGCATGATACTAAATTATTAAGTACCGTCGGTCAGTTTAAATCAATAGATTTAAGTTTAGTTTAGTTCAGGTAAAATAGCAAAAAAAAATTCTCGCTCGCCTTTCTCTCGGGAGAATTTGCTACGGGCCCCACGCTGGCTTAATCCGGCACTAGTATGTATGTTTCTTCCATTGCAGTAACTAAACTAGTGATCGGATTTTAATGAATGAGGTAAAAACGGCTCGGGTAACAGGTAGGCTATATAGTTTGCGTAGTCGGATTATAGTTTTAAACATTTGATTAAGTATCACTTTATTGTATTTCTTATTTAAACTTTACGTACTTACATTAAAATTTACAATAGCACGCATCTATTTCACGCCGGTTTTCTGTGCGTTCATAATACCACTTCGATCGATTAGGTACATTACTGTTTAACTTAATATAATTTAATGCCTTAAAATTATATTAGCAATAGGTACATAAAGCTTTACATAATTGCCTGAATTATTATTTTAGCAATGACTTACATTTGCAATCTCCGACGCGTAAATAGGAACAGCGCAGAGAATTATGAACTCCAGCACCATGCTTATACCTCTCCCGATGATCAACATCCATACTTCTGTGGCGAACAGCAATAGAAGACCGACAAATACTTTGAACAAACACCCAAGAAGTATACTGTTTTTCCTCCCCAGGTTGTCTAGAAGTACACCTAGACCAAGACCGCCTGAAATAAAATATATCTTAGATGAATAATAAACTTTCTAAAAGTAAGTTTATTTTACGATTTCTGTTGAGTATTTTTAATGTTTATTTTATCTAGATAAATAAATGAGGCAAGTAAAAATATCTACAGGATTTTACAGCTTTAGCAAGCGCCTATGCATTGCGCAAGCAACAAAATATTTAGAAGACGGTTAGGAGTATGGGATGTACCTATATTATTATGTAATTTTCTTCCCCAGAAGCTTAGCAATAAGTCTGAAATGTGAGCAGCAGTAACATAACTGCCATACATTAATTTAAAAACGCAGGCGTCTAAACTTAATAGCAATCACACGGCTTACTGGTCTGTGATTGCCTTATATTGGAAGGGACCTTGATTCCTAGAAGTCCTGCCGTATTACTATCACTGTATTTTTGAATAAACCTCAAGAGACTTTAGTTTCTAGAAGTTCCCTTACTCTCAGCCGCACGCAAGAAGCCCCCCCATCACGACCCAGGAACCCTCATCCTCCGTGAGCAGCCTGGACAGCGGCGTGTCATGGCTCTTGAGCTCTACGACCCATAGGTTCAGACCTATGGGTCGTAGAGCTGGGTTGAGCTGGAGTGAACTGGGTTCAGCCCAGTTCACTTACTCACAGCGACACATGGGAAGCTCACCGACACGACCCAGGAGCCCTCCTCCTCCGTGAGCGGCCTGGACAGCGGCGTGTCATCGCTCATCAGCCCATGAGCTCTAAGACCAATAATATGTCTGACCCCAGTTCACTTACTCACAGCCGCGCACATTAAGCCCACCGACACGACCCAGAAGCCTTCCTCCTCCGTGAGCGGCCTGGACAGCTGCGTGTCATCGCTCATCAGCTGCACAAGCATGGGGGACGGCCAGCCGAAGTTCATTCCGGCAGTAAATACGCTGAGATTCACTAGAGAGAAAACAAACTAATTGAAAAACACATTTTATAAAATAATGTATGTATTCAATAGACTCTTCAATTCCTATCTATTTGCGAAACCGTCCAAATGAAAATGTCCAGTTGCGACACCGTCCAGCTAAAAGGGTCCAGTTGTGACGGCGCGGACCATGCTTTATTAGATTATATTAAGTATAGTTATTAAATTGATATCATTGTCGGATAACGGAAAGGAATTTTGTCTTGTTCATTTTTGTAATACGCGTTTTTATCGTAAAATGAGACGGTAATAATTAGGTTATTTATTTTTTGTATATCAGTAGTGTCATGATATATTTTATAGTATTAAGTTGAAAACCAAGTTTGAATTGTTATAGTATTGAATTACATTTAATTTTATTCTTATGTAAATCTGATTTAAACTACTTTTCTTTAAATATATGCATCTCGCATTATCTACTACTTCCAAATATTAATGTATTTAGTATGCAACTATTGTTTATTTAACTATAAATCTTACCGTCTGCCTACATCTACGTGCGCCAGGAGCTGCACGTTACAGGATGGCCGGATGTCATGATTTTATTTTATTTTGTTTTAATTTTATTTATTTTTATTTAGCAACACCGTTCCGATCCCGCCACCTTCACCGGTTGGTTGCGGTGGTGGGGATATGAACGGTGGAGTAGAGATAGGCCGTCGGAGTGGATTCATTCGACCAGAGACGCTAGAGGCGAAGGCACTGGTGTTCACAGATATTAATTGTTACCCAGTAGAGATATAGTTTAATAAACAATAGTTGCATACTAAGTTCTAATACATTAAGATTTGGTAGTAGTAGATAATGCTAGTTGCATATATTTAAAGAGAAGTAGTTTAAATCAGATTTACATAAGAATGAAATTAAATGTAATTTAGTACTATAACAATTCAAACTTGGTTTTCAACTTAATAGTATAAAATAAATCATGACACCACTGATCCGATTTTAACTGGATCCGATTTGGCTGGTACCGACCAAATATATATGATTGGTGTACCTATGAAATGTACCTATGATTGGTCTCGCTCGCTCGCTCAGCGTACCAATCATAGGTACCATTAGTCTATGGTACCGACTTCAAAAATAAGAAGATTGAGTAGAGAAATCGTTACATTTTAGCATAATTTAAAAGAGGAACTCTTTTGGCATTACGAATAAATTGATACTTTTAGTTATTTTTATTAATAATTGTTACACACACATTTATAATATCTTCCCCGTTTTATTTTTTTAATGATAATATTTGGTATTAGTCATGATTTCTTCTTCTTTTATGTATGGCGGCCTCAGTGAGTTGCCAATGTCCGAGTGCTAAATATGTTTAAACCCTGCTCTATTGTAGGTCTAGTGAGGAAACAAGGGTACAGTGATCTACATAACTGATGCTATGATGTTGAATAATCTAAAACAAACACAAACAAATAAGTGTTAGTAAAACTTCACAATTTAATATTGTTAGAACGAATATATGCACATAGAATTTCAATAAAAGAAGTATTTACATAACATAGAGATGATTTGAAGTTGATAGGGCGGGGAATATTGGAAGGGAGAAGGTCATAGAGGGAGGATTGGTTTTTAGAGCAACAGAAAAATATGTGGTCTAGGGTACCCTCGTCAAGGCCACACTCACATAGAGAGCTATCCCTAATCCTAATTTTAGCTAAAAATACTGGTGAGCAGCAATGTCCGAGTCTAACTCGACAGACTGTAGAGCACGCCATTTTGCTACTCTGTGTGTATTTAAAAAACCATGGCCTAACTGGGACGCCACCTTGAATATCAAAGTAGTGTTTGCCTTTAATATTACTTGATCTAGCCCATTCACGATTCCACCTGATGTTTAAGTGATTTTTAGCTATGGGAACTAAATCCGGGCAATATAATTTGTAATGACTAAGTCCACCTGATATTATAGCTTCTTTGGCAAAGGCATCTACACTCTCATTGCCAGTAATTCCGCTATGGCTTGGTATCCATGCTAAAATAACATGAATATTTTGTAATTTGCATTTAAGGAGTAGTTGCCTAATTTTCAAGATCAAAGGAAATCTATTCTTAGCTCGAAACTGATTGACCATGACACCCTCCAAAGCGCTCCTGGAGTCCGAGAAGATAATGGATTTGTCTAGCCCATGAGACTCGATAAATGAAATAGCCTCATAGATGGCAAGTACTTCGCCTGTAAAAACAGACGAGGTAGGAGGCAGTTTAAAATTCAAAATCACATTAACCCTCAGAATCCAGACGGCATTTCATAATAACGGCCATCACTTCTGAACGAGCCACCTTCAAGGAAAGACAGGTTAGTAATACTTGTTGATTATTGTAACAATCCAGTTTAGGTTTAGTAACTTGGTGATGATATTGAATTCGAATTATGTATTAGTTGAATTATTTTATATGTGTTAAGTTGGTGATTGAATGTACTTAATTAGCTATGTATATTAAAATAATAAATATCAAATAAATCGCATAAAAGTATTACGTGATCTTTTGATTTTACTCCCTTCTGAGTCTTTCTTAACATCTCAGGAGTGGGATATGAACCGCGAAAGTAAATTTCGTGTCACGTACCACGCCACATAGGGTAGGTAGGTAATTTTTTTTCTTTTCTTTCCTTTTGCGTTTGGTATTTCTTCTTATTAATATTATTATTTTTATGCATTTGAGTAAAATAAATGGCCATCAGTGCAAAATAGTATTTGACAAATAGATTTAAACCGTCCCTCTTGCATATTTCAATGCCAGATTGCTGATGAATTTGGATTAAATAAACTAGTCATTTCATAATAAAATACACGTTTATTCTAAACATGTAATCATAGCTTTGTAAAATAATAGTTTCAAATCCTTATTAGGGTCTATGATTTTTAAGATGTAAAGAGATGAAAATCGTTCCTAACTTTTCTTATACGCCATTTTTTTATAAATTATTTTTTACCTCCTTTATTTTCAATTATTTCATTATCTTATTTTTATTTTTACAATTATACAAGCCACTTACTAATGAACGTACTTGAATTGGGTAGGTTCGAAATTCAGTATGATTACCGATACAAAATGCTTTTTCTTTTTAAACTATAGAAAACTATTGGTTTTATTTGATTATTTTAATGCATTATAAAATAGATTATGGAATTAGATGTTGCTAAATTTTTGTTATGAGATTATTTAATTTTTAGAATATTCATATGAATTTATAGGATTTACGTGACGTAAACACATACTCACACAATCGTTTTGAGTTTCAGAAAATGAGTGACCGTGAATCCAATGTGAGCCCCCGCCGTGGTCCGAGCCATGCGCGCACGTCGGCTAGACCACGCTACGTCGACCGGCGGGATAGTACGCGGACGCGAAGCCGCAGCCGAGCGAGAAATTAGCGTGACGGTGGCGGGCGGAGCAGAAGCCCTAACCGTTCGCGTTCTTCGCACTACCGTGAACAAAGAATCTCCCAAAAAGAAAGACTTAAGGTACTTGAAAATGAGATAAGTAGGGCGCGTAAGCGTTTGAGTGAGCATAATGAATCAAACCGAAGGTCAACGATACCTAAACAAAGAAGGGGTGGTAGTAATTCACATCCTAATAATTATGATCATGGAGGTTCTCTTGTTACGCCAGAAAATAAACCAGATGAGGCTTCACCGATAAAGGATAGGCATGTCGACTTAATTGAATAATTGTCAAATATACTAAAAGCAGGGACAGGGAATCGTGAATCGTTTTCTAGTTCGGTACTTGCAAATGTCATTCCTGAATTCGATCCACTTGTGAAAGAACAGACTGTTAACGTTTGGATAGACAAAGTAGATGAGTGCGCAGAAATTTATATTTGGAGCGATAAACAAACGATTCACTATGCCCTGCCTAAGCTTAGTGGTATTGCTAAGACTTGGTACCAGGGACTATCCTCTATTAAGCATACTAGGCTCGAGTGGAAAACAATGTTAAGAGAGTCGTTTCCAGCGACTGAGAACTACGCGGAATTGTTGACCGAAACGCTTAATAGACGGGTACGCCCTGGTGAATCTTTAGAATTATATTATTTTGCTAAGATTAATTTACTAAATAGATGCAAGATATTTGGAAAGCAAGCAGTAGACTGCCTTATTTATGGAGTTGATGATAGAGGCGTTCGTTTAGGTGCCCAGGCAGCTAAATTTGATAAACCAGAAGACGTTTTAGAATTTTTCAAAACTATAAAGTCCCAAAAGCGCAATCAATTAGAATATAATATCTCCATTAAGATAATAGATACAGGCGGCAATATAATTTATCGGCCACTAATTCTAGGGCAACGGAGAATATTACCAGAAATAATGGCAATAGTACACACTACATGTCGACCATTTAGGTCCATTTTCATGTAGCAAACGGGGTCACAGCTATATATTGGTTGTGGTAGACTCATTCACGAAGTTTGTAAGCCTAACTCCCGTAAAGAGCACGCGTACTAAGGAAATCTATAAAGGCGCTACGTACACTGTTTAGTTTCTTTGGTTCGCCCACACGTTTGATAACAGACAGAGGTACGAGCTTTACGAGTAAAAAGTTTAAATTGTTTATAAGGTCTGTTGGCGCAAAGCATATTTTTAATGCTGTGCAACGCCGCGAGCAAATGGGCAGGTGGAGCGGTATAACCGTACAATTGTAGCTGCCTGGCTTTTTGGCTCTATGGTTCATGGCAAAGAAAAGAACTCATGGGATGAGCTTCTTCCGGATCTCCAGTTAGGTATTAATACTTCTATCATGATGTGACGAAAAAGACACCTACCGAACTCTTATTCGGTAAAAATGTAGCAAATCCAGCATTGAGGTTATTAAAAGACGTAGATAATGATATTATTACCGGTTTGGCAAACGATATAAGAAATTAGAGTAGGAGTTAGTGAAAGGTTAAAACGAAATGAAGAGCTAATGAAAGAACGGTATGACAAAAGAAAAAAAAGTTAGTAGGATTTATGCGGAAGGGTGACTTGGTTAGGATAGTTAGAAACGTTGTTACGGGGCCGGGTCAGTCTAAAAAGTTAGAAGCTAGATATAGAGGACCTTATAGAATTAAAAATATTTTACCGAACGATAGGTTTTCTTGTAGAGGACACACCTTTGACCAAGAAGGGGTCTAAATAACGAAGCGGTAGTGGCTATAGACAAAGTTTATCCTTGGCTTAGTTTCGTGAGTACTGCTGCTTGCTCTCGAGTGACGATAATGACGGCGATAGCGATGATGAGGTAGCCGAAATTACATAATAACAATTCCCGATGTGTATTATGATACTTTTATACTTATAATACTAATTAGGAGCAAAAGTGAATATTAATATTCGAATGTTATTTAAATAAAAGTGATATTTTTATGTGACTTAAATTAATGAATATAAGTAAATATGTAAGTAAAGATGATACAATAGAGAAAAGAATCTGTACTGATTTAAGTAAAAGGTTAAATTACAGTGATGACCTAATAGTATGCGATTAAACCACTAAAGTTTGTTGAAGGTTAAGGAACTCTTGTAAAAGTGAAAAAGAATTAGAGTATGAGTGAAAAAAATTACTAGTGAATGAGTGATGGTGATTTTAAGCCGGGCATGATTGACATATGAACTTGTCGCCATAAGTGGCTTAAATCATCGTAGTTGTATGAGTTGAGAGTAAGGAAGTAACTCCTAACCATATAACTATAATTAAGAAAGTGAGGGTGTCTTGAGCTGGGCATGAGTGGCTACGAACTCGCCGCCCAAGAGTGGCTCATGGCATTGTGGTTGCTTTGCGATGGTAAAGGAAGTAACAGTTACAAAGTTAGCCATATTTAAGTTTCACGGTGTTATAATAAAACAAAACTTTATTAATTAGTTGAAGCGAATTTTATGATAAAAATTTTATAATAATATTTAAAGATAAATATTAAATTTATAAATAATAGTACTAATTTATGTTCAAAATAATGTCAAAATATAATAAGATACAGTTTATTTTTTTTCTTCCATGATTACAGAAAGTAAGTTTTAATTAAAATAAGTTAGGTAGTAAATGTTGTGAAATGTATTAAATGAAAATAAAAATCTAGCATGATAACCTAACTTAGAACGAAGAGACTGTTCCTAAAGGCTCAGCCGAACTGTTACACACACATTATAATATCCATCCCCGTTTTATTTTTTAATGATTCAATATTGGTATTAAGTCATGATTTTAAATGACATCGATGCTTGTGACGTCTGTCAAAATGTTTTAGACACTTGACAGACTTAGTCATTCATATCAGTCAAGAAACTAAGGTGATTTCATGATAACGGCCATCACTTCTGAAGGAGCCACCTTCATGGAAACCTTCAGGTTAGTAAGACTTGTTGATTATTGTAACAATCCAGTTTAGGGTTTAGTAACTTGGTGATGATAGTTGAATTCGAATTATGTATTAGTTGAATTATTTTATATGTGGAAAGGTTGGTGATTGAATGTACTTAATTAGCTATGTATATTAAAATCATAACTATCAAATAAATCTCATAAAGGTGATACGTGATCTTTTGATTTTACTCCCTTCCGAGTCTTTCTTAACAGAATGTTATTGTATTGTATTTACTTTGATAGATAAGTATTGATTGAAAGATACTGCTTTTTAAATATTTTTTTTTTAATTAATAGGTATTTACGTATGAAATTGCCGTTCTGCAGTACTGGCCAATTCAAATCAAAATAATTTTTGTTTGGCTAAGAATTCTAATTTCAAATTAATTTTATTTTAAAAACATGGAATTCTTTTTCCAAAAGTAGTCATTTGTTTATTGATTAGTGTTACATTTTCATCGCATTTCAGTCTTTTCATTATCATGGATACGTTAAAAATTCGAGTAATTATGGAATATGAGTACCGTCGTGGGCAGCAACGCGGCACAAGCGGCACGTAACATCAACGACGTTTACGGAGCTAACACAACAAACCAACGCACCACCTGTTATTGGTTTGCTCGCTTCGTTCTGGAAATTTCGACCTGAAAAATGAACCTCGCGGTCGTCCGAAGGCTTTGGTCAACAATGACGAATTAAAGGCGATTGTGGAAGCTGATGATACAAAATCTACGGCTGAATTAGCCGCAGCTTTCGACGTTAGCGTCAAAACAATATTGGTCCATTTGCGTCAAACTGGCAAGGTACAAAAGCTTGACAAATGGGTGCCCCACGAACTCAATGATCACCAGCGCGAAGTACGCGTCGAGACCGTGCCTTGCACTGCTCAACAGACACACAAATGAAGGAATTTTAAACCGCATTGTTACCTGCGATGAAACATGGATTCTGTTTGATAACCGCAAACGCTCAGCAAAATGGTTGGATCCTGGTTCAGCACCTAAACAAAGCCCTAAACGAAAACTTACCCCTAGAAAAGTGATGGTCACTGTTTGGTGGTCTAGCGCCGGTGTGATTCATCACAGTTTCCAGCATTGGTCAATCGCTCGTCTCCGCTGCTCCTACACGACAACGCGCGACCTCATACTGCACAGCAGATGGTATCCAAGTTGTAAGAACTGGGGTTGGAAGCTCTCCGTCATCCGCCCTACTCACCAGACCTGCGCCTACAGACTACTACTTTTTCCAGAATTTGGATAACTTCTTGGCGGGAAAAAAATTCAATACCCGAGAGGCAGTACAAAATGCCTTTGAAGAATTTGATGCCTACCGTCCAGCTGATTTCTTTAAGAAGGGCATCAAGTAAACTGCCACTGCGTTGGCAAAGATGCATTGATTGCATGGGTGATTACTTCGATTAATACAAATAAAAAATACATGAAAAAATTTCGTTTAAATTTTTTCATACAAATCGGCAATTTCATAGGTAAAGACCTAATATTTTTAGGTGATATTATAATATAATTAACTAGTACCTCTGCGAACGAGATATGCTCGGAGTTTTAGTAGGACGATAACATATTTTAAAATAAATAAAATTATAAGAGAAAGAAAATAAAAAGAATCACAAAAATATTAATCTGACCGGGATTCGAGCCAGAGACCAATTCGTAAACAACGCACTTACCATTCTACTTTCTAGCTGAGGTTACTATTTATCGCGGCGAAATGTACGGTTCCCGCGAGATTTCCTTTTGCGCGCACGAAGTCGCGGGCAAGGTCTAGTATAATATAAACAGGTGTTTCAACGTAGACTTTAAGCACTTACACAAAAAATACCTCCATGAAGTTAGTTGGAGCAAGAGGTCCCATACTCCTGTACCTTATGTTGAAACGACCGCACAGTATCTCAGATTGGTTCGTAGTTAGTGATTATCTTCTATATTTATCCCTTTTTCCTTATAAGTTATAATACTTTCATGTTTGCCCGGGGCATCTTATGAACAAATAGTTAGCCGAGTAGTTAATGTTACTTATTGGCCTAACACAACTATATTAGCCGGGAGAAGAGGAAATATATTTTGAGTAACAAAGAAAATGTTACGAAACTTATATTGTTTACCTTTCCTGTGCACGTGTGGACTAAGGGACCTACCTGAATTTCCCCAAAATAAGTATAGAAAATTTTAATACACGTAAAATTGTAGAGCAAATCTGGGAATTTTTAAAAATATATTTTAAGAACTACAGCCCTCAGAGTGTGGTCCCTCTCAGTTTTGTGACCCGGATTCTGTTATTATTAAATAAGTGGTCGTTTTTAAGAAATAAATAGATAAGTTATTGAAACGGGCCGCAAATAAATGAAAGATATCACGAAACCTAAACATCTTTCTTATTTTTCTCGGCTCCCAGATTGAGAATTGAGCTGATTTTTTAACCAACTTCCAAAAAAAGGAGGCGGTTACACGTTCGGCTGTATGTATTTTTTTGGATGTTTAACGATTACTCCGCCGTCTGTTGACCGATATTCAAAATTATTTCTTTGGTGTATTGGGTATAATCCGAAATTAGTCTCGTTGTCACCAAAGCGTGACCTGATGATGACATCCATGAGGAATCGAGGGAACTCCTCGAAATTAATATGGTCATATATAGTCATTTTAACTTTTTCAGAAGTAACCCAAGCATATTATGCTACCAAAAAGTAAGATTCTGCACCAAGGTATACCCTGGACTTTGGGTCCACTGAACATAACTCCTCATTCTTTAAAGATACGCGTTTGGAAATTTCGACATTATTTAAAGAACTGCAACCATATGCTATTATGTAACTTACAATAATCATCATCATTACCTTTTATACAATACCTAATGGAAGCTTGGCGCGTATTAAAATTATACATTCAATCGTATATTTTAAATGTTCTTAAAATGTGTTATTAATTATTTAACAAATATCACTAAAAAGGGAAAAAATATTATTATTTTAAAAATAAAATTAAACCGACTTCCAAAGTCAAAATGCACAAAAAGGTATGAAATAAAACTTATTTTCTGAATAATCCCCTTTTAAATTTGGCTGAAATTTTAACTATTTCTCTACAAAATCTTCAAAATTTTGAAGTCGGTACCAGCCAACTTGAACGTGTGTTTAATTATATTTCAGGACAAAAAAAAATACGATTTTTCTAAACCATATCTTAAGGCATTACATTTGGGCTCACGATGTTCAGTCTTCTTTATAAATTGTATGTCAGCTCTATCATTTTCCGAAGTCACGTCTAAAAACAATACCCAAAAATATTTTGACATTTTTCATACTTGCTCGTACTTTTACATAAACTATGTTTTCACGTCATAACATATCGTTTAAGAAGGACCTTTAAGATTGCTCGCTGGGCTCTTTCAACTTTTATTAGAAGAGTTTTGCATACTCCTCCCCATGCACATATGCAATATCTAATCAGACACTCACATAATGCTTTATAAGTTTGTATTAGAAGCTTTTCATTTGCGACTTGTCTTAAATTCTTAAAGATGTATACCATTTTTCTAATTCTAGCGACCATAGCATGAGTATGGTTACGCCAATCTAGTCGCTCGTCTATATATATTCCTAAATATTTGATGGATTCATTCCTCGACAAAACGGCACAAGAACACCTATAATGATCTAAAGCAATGTTACATGGATATGTGTGATATTTTAAATTAATACTGTCATCTGGGCCGCTTCTTTGGGATTTATGAAAACATAAGTATTTAGTTTTCGAAGTGTTAAGAGTGAGAAGGTTGGATTCGAGCCAATACGTAATCCTAGCCATATTAGATTCGGCTATCTGTAGCGCTTCTGTCCACGTTTTTTCGTGCACTAGTAGGACTGTATCGTCGGCAAACATTTGGAGTTCTACATTGCCATGTACAACATTGAACATGTCATTAATGTAAACTAGAAACAGTGTAGGTCCTAAAGTACTTCCCTGTGGAACACCAAATGTGCAAGGAAGCATGTCACTTTGCATATCACCCACTCTCACACTCTGAAGTCGATTAGACAAGTAATTCTCGAACCAGTCCAAAACAGTGCCCCTTATACCAAGATTCTCCAGTCTAATCAAAAGGATGTTAGGTGAAACCATATCAAACGCTTTCTGAAGATCTAGAAAAACACCAATACACCTTTCTCCACTATCCATAGAAGTCGCTAAAGCTGTAGTAAACTTCAAAACAGCATCCTCAGTAGAAATCCCAGCCCTGAACCCAAACTGGTTAGGATTAATGTAATTGTTCTTCTCCAGGTAAGAGACAAGTCGTTTATTAACTTTTTCAAGAACTTTAGCTAAAGTTGTAAGTAAAGAGTTGGGTCTGTAATTGGTGGGATTATCTTTATTTCCTGACTTATAAATGGGACACACTACTGCCCTTTTAAAAATCCTAGGAAAGACACCAGTTTGGAGACTTAGGTTACATAGATAAGTCAGAGGATAAACCACAGAATTAATATTTTGCTTCAGTAAATTGGAAGAGATCTTGTCCCATCCAGGCGCACTATGCGACTGCAGGCTGAGAAGTATGGACAATATCTCTTGGGGATCAGTGGGCAAAAAGGCCATGGAATTAGCTGGTGTTGTTGCTGACTTGGCGGATGCGGCTAGTTCATGTTCACTTTTGCCCAATTTCATCAGAATATTCTTTGCCAATCCTTCACCAATAGTTGTGAAACAAGTATTTACCACATTAAGTGAGTTAATGGGATTGTCATTAATGTTTAATAATTCGTGTGATTTATCTTTTTTAAAGCCAAAGTTGCACACTTCCCTAATTATTTTCCAAGTATTCTTTATATTCTTATTATTTTTTTGCAATTGATTGTGGTAGTATTGTTTTTTAAGATCTTTAATGATTTTACTGCATGTGTTTCTGTAATTTAAATATTTATTTTTTAAAGATTCATCTAATGGCAGCATTTTCAGCCTTTTATGTAGTTTATCTCTCTTAGTGATACATTTAACAACTCCTACGGTGATCCATGTTTTGATAGGTTTGTATCGTCTCTGTATTTGTCTAGTTTCACTATTGTCATCTATGACTCTTAATAATTTATTTGTTAATATTTCAGCAGCCAGGTCAGCATCGTTTAATATGTAGATGTCCTCCCATGACTCATCTGTAAGTATATTCTTAATTTTTTCGTAGTTGATTGACACATTTTTATTTATGAGTTTCTTGTTACATGGTAAGGTACTTTTGATGCTGAGAAGAATTGGAGAATGGTCCGTAAGTTGTTGTTCAAAGACCACGGTTTTCCATCGGTGGTCAGTTTTAATCATAAAATGATCCAAGCAATTTTCATACCTAGTAGGGTGAGTAATACCTAATGTAAGTCCGTGCATGGCTATTAGATTAAGATAGTCCTGTACTGTCGCGGTCGTGTTATCAAGTGTATTAATATTAATGTCGCCTGTCAATACAATATTAGATGTACGTATATTTGATAGCACATGATCCAGAGAGTTAAGGTAATTGGACGTGTTTCTAAAACAAGGTGGGCGATATGAACAAACAATTGTGAAGTCCGGGTAAATATTTAGAACTAAGCAGTTGCCTTCTGAAAATTTAGGTTCAAGTGCGGACACTCTTAGATCCTGGCGTGCATAAGCAACCAGACCATCATTTTGATTAATACTATTTTTGGTCCAAAACATATTATACTTTTCGATAGTAGGTGGTGGATTATTCTCATTTGTCCAACACTCCGTAAGTACTAGTATGTCCACAGGAAAGCTTAAGGCTGATGTGAATGCCAGAAATAAATCGAGATTGCAGTGGATACTTCTAATATTTATTGTCAAGATAGAGAGCGATCCCATCTCATCTTCAATATAATTTATAATTCGGGAACATAGTTTAGTATCGCTCAAGAGAACACATTCGGTTAATTGCTCAAAATTGTCAACCTCGTTTATTATATTATTATTACAGAAATCGAATTTTATATATTAAGCTGGGACACAGTCTAGAGAAAGTACCTACCGAAGCACGTAGATACCACATATATTTACTACTAGTGTAGCATTTTAGCATAACAATATTGATGAGTACACTAACAATTAAATCATCCAAACAAAATAAAGTAAATCCATATAACTTTATAGAATTCTGAAATACTAGTTTACCAGACCATACTATAAAATCTGTTCTTAATTTTTTTACAGCTGCGTTGTACATAATATTACTATAAATACCCAAATAAGTGTATTTTACATATTTATTTGTATAGTGTGAGTATGATAGATAACATTTGTGAGTGTATGTGCAAATGTGGTTGTATAAAGCATGCATTTTAATTAAAAACAAACATACTAAAACTAAATAAAGTCTATAAAAAGTGAAAAGACAGTCACACCAAAATAAACAAAATATGTAAGCACTATTAATAGTCATCGTTGTAATTGTAGATCATACAGGATCTGCTCTTTTTTAACTAATACATACCTGTCACCTTCAGTCTTCCTTAAAAATACGTTCCCATTAGCGGTCCAACAGAACTGGTACTGATTTAACTTGGCAAATTCTCTTGCTTTGTAGAATAGTTTTCTAGAGTCAGCTGGTAGAAATTCTGCTACATAGATTGGGCGTCGTTCGTCAGTGGCACCAATGTTTAGCGAGCTCAAGCGTTCTTTCGGATGTTTTTTATTGAAATTTCGAACAGCTTGCAGAAACTGCATTTTCATCTGGACATTGATAAATTCCGTAACAATCGGCCCCTTTTTCCCCGGGAGCCGGTATACATCCCGAATATTTTGTGCGGTAACAGGTAAATCCACAGCTGATCCCACTTTGTTAACTATCTCAACCAGTTCCAAGGACGACTCATTTTCTCTCACAGGCAATACGTTGCGAATCTCAATAGAGGATGAACGGGATACATTTTTTATGTCTTGAATTTTCGTTTCTAAGGCCAAAATGCTCTCTTTGTATTTTTGTTTTTCTTTTGATAAAGTATTGACTTGGAGTAATAGATCATCATATTTTTTGTTTATAAAATTTAGATTTTTTTCTATTTCAGTGTTAGATTTTTGTATAGCAAAGTTTTGTTGTTTAACTTCCGTAATTTCAGCCATAAGTTTTGCCATAGTAGTCGATTGTTCACTGCAGAATTTCGCAAAGCGTGAGTCCTGTTCGTCCTTCCACTTAACTAGCATTTGCATTATTTCCGTCTTTAATTCTTGAAAAGCATTGTTTGGGGAAAAATCTGAGCGCGGGCGTTTGTACCTAGTAGAAGCATTAACGTTCGCATAGTCGAATGGACTGCTCGCAAGAGATAGCGGTATGTCTGAATCGGATCTTACTTGAGTGATCGTAACAGCGGCTGAGAGCGTAGCACTGGATGCCGGCGTAGACGGCGGAGTTCTTTGCAAGTTCATCTTGTAGATATGTGTGAAGAAAAATAAACTGTATCTCGAATGCAGCAGCCGATAAAACTCGTTGAGCCGTGCGAGCGCAGGTGATCCGTGAGCGCAAGCAGGAGAGCAATTACGTCAATCGTCCTTGACTAGCTCGGAGGCGGAGCTAACGCGGATCGTTGTCACTCAAGTTGATGCTACTAGTTAATACTTGACGCAAAATGCACTTTCAACTACCACAATTAGCGATTATAATTGCAAATACATTCTTATTATTTTTTGATTTAAAACTAACTACACGTCTGCTCGCAAACAGTGCCACGGGCGAAGAGCGAGGTTCTCATTAAACATTTCTAAATGTTCTTTTATGAAGCGCCGCGTAGAGTTTTTAGGTTATGAGATAACGGCTGGCGAGCTAAAACCTAACCCTAGAAAAATTTAAGCATTAATTAAGCTTCTTCCTCCTACTAATGTTCACCAACTCAGGCAATTTATAGGACTTGCTTCATATTTCCGTAAATTTGTAAAAGACTTTTCCAAAGTTGTTCCAAAAAAACTCCGTTGTTTTTGTTAACATCTAGTAAACGATTTTATTGGAAATCGGAGCAGGAAAATATTAGACAGCAAATAATTTCAATTTTAACCACTAAACCTGTGTTGATTATTTTCAATCAAAATCTTCCAATCGAATTGCATACTGATGCAAGTGCAGACGGTTACGGTGCTATCCATTTCCAAAAAGTCGATGATAAGCTTCATGTTGTAGTATACTTCAGCAAACGTACATCAAAGGCCGAATCTAAATACCACTCTTACGAGTTGGAGACTCTGGCTGTAGTGAACGCCTTAAAGCACTTTCGTCATTATTTGTAAGGTGTTAATTTTATCGTCGTCACTGATTGCAATTCTTTAAAAGCTTCCAAAAAGAAAATTGATATAACGCCACGTGTTCACCGATGGTGGGCTTTTCTTCAGGCCTTCGACTTCCAAATTTTATACCGAGAAGGTCGCTGTATGGCCCATATTGATTTTCTTTCTCGAAATCCCGTAGGACAGGTATCTCCTTCTAAGAAAACTTTTGAAAAGGTGGCACTAAAACGTGTTGACCTTGCTTCTCTGACTGAAAACTGGCTATTAGCTGAACAGTTAAATTATCAAGAAATTCAGTCAATAGTAATCAACCTCAAAAGCGAAAATATTCCTTTGGACGTGTTAAAAACTTACGAGATTCACTCAGGTATTTTATATCGCAAAATACAAAGAAATAATCGCACACGTTGTCTTCCCATTGTCCCACGCGCATTTCGCTGGTCTGTAATAAATTACGTTCATGAATCTAACATGCACCTTGGTTGGGAAAAGACCTTGGAAAAGGTATATTGTGTAAGCTAGGAACTTACACATACGACTTTGAGCTGAGGGAAGTAGGTATATAGGTTAATGTGAGGGCTGGAGAAATCTGGGACTGACCTTATTGTTGAGCTGGTGGTTCTGTATCTGGGCGGAGGTTTCTTCTCACTACACTACACAGCTGTTGAGCGGATTATCGATAGATTTATCGCGGTTCGCCGGCGAATTTGGTATTATATTAACGAGCACAAATAAATATGCGCACACGCGTTCGCGTTCACAAGGTTTCGGGATGAGCTGAAAATGCATCCGGCGCGGAAGGGGATCTAAATGCAAGTGTTCGTCACTCTCTGACAGCGCCCCTTTCGGTCGGCCATACATCACGTAGTGATGTCCTTTGTGTTTATTCTAAACGTCGCGCTAGTGTTGGCGCGAACATATATGACCACTATTGGTTTGAACATATGGCTAATTATGTACGTAAGTTTGTTGACAACTGTATAACGTGCAAGATATCAAAATCACACTCGAGTCGTGTTCAAGCTGAACTCCATCCTATTCCCAAAATAAGTGTACCATGGCACACGATTCATGTCGATATTACCGGCAAACTCAGCGGCAAAAATGACTTTAAGGAATATGTCATTGTGTTAATTGATGCATTCACTAAATTCGTTTTACTTTATCACACACTAAGAATTGATACTGCTAGTGTAATTAAGTCTCTTAAATCCAGTACATCTATATTTGGGGCTCCTACTCGTGTAATTGCAGACTAGGGACGATGTTTCGCTAGTAAAGATTTTAAAGACTTCTGCGAATCCCATAAAATATCACTACATTTGATAGCTACTGTCTCATGTCGTGCTAATGGTCAGGTCGAGCGGGTGATGAGTACTCTTAAAAGCTTGTTAACATGCGTTGAATCATCGAATAGATCATGGCAGGAGGCTTTAGAGGAAGTACAGTAAGCTTTAAATTCTACCACACACCGTGTCGTAAGGGCGAGTGCCCTTGAGCTTTTAATAGGTCGCGTAGCTAGGCCTTTAAATCTTTTAACCTATGACGATACTGAGGCTGAAGTAAATATTGTCGAAGCGAGAGAGCATGCAGTAGCAAACATTACAAAAAGTTCAAGTTATGATAAAGATAGATTTGACAAAAATAAGGCGACTTTAGTAAAATTTAATGTAGGAGATTTAGTACTACTCCAAAACGAGGAGAGAAATCAGACCAAACTGGATCCAAAGTATAAAGGGCCTTATACTTTGGGTCGAGTTATTAGATAACGATCGTTATCTCTTAAAATCTTTGACTGGAAATAGAACCTATAAGTACGCCTATGATCGTCTCAGAAAGATGCCTTTAAGTAGTGTTCCTATTGAGTTTGATGTAAGTGATAATGACATTATCAGTGATGTTGAGGAGTATGTATCATTAGGGACTTAGACACATATGGCTGTTTGGTCTCATTGTAACGTAGTTACATTTCCTTTCTGTAAAATCACCGTCATCTATGATTTGTTTGCTTAATTATTTGTCATTTAGAGGTTAAAGCGCCATATATCGGCGCACGTCCTTACTAAAACGGCGTTACCTTTCCTTTAATATTTGATTCATAGATCGATTTTACTTCCATCTTTAATCATAAAAATAATTATTAAATTTTGATTAATAATGAAAATACAGTAGATTTGTATTATTATATTACATAATATATGGATTATTAATATAATATACTTTATTTTGGTTTCTGGATTTTTTCTCTTTACGCTTTAGTTTCATAGTTGTCAAAAGTTTAAAAAAAGATGACGGAGGAGGGTATATATAGCACTTCTTCGAATGACGTTTCCTTTTTAGAATAAAATTTTCTATAAACTCAAGATGTAGTCGTTATAATAATTATATTTCAACCCCGTGTTCACGGTGAGTATTTTAAATATCTGTGTTGTGAATATTTGCTAAATCACGCTTGTAATTAAAAACGCATTATTCTTTCATGTAAACTATCATCTTGGTAAAATTAGTTGTCAATTATTTAATTAGCCATACCACGTGCTATCATTTGTAGTTTCATCTTATGTTCTTGCATTGTTGAAATATTAGGATATTTGTATCCATGCCTTAATTATTCTGTATATCATCAAATATATTGTAATGGCCACACAGCCCGTGATTTTTAATCGTTTGGGGTTAAAATCACACTGGGTGTGTGACGGGACTCCTACCTATACGTTCATCGTGAATTTTCAGGGAACTTCGTTACGGGTTCAAGGCACCGATTAAAAGGGCTTATACCCAGCTATTTTCCCACGTCTGGAGTTCAGAGTGCCGCTAGATGTTCCGGACTGAAACTTGGTTTTGAAATCGGACGAACTATCTACGACGAACGGACGCAGCGGTGACAGGGAGACGATTCCAAAAGTTGGAGCCCCATCTCGCTCTCTCGCCACGTGCTAGACCCCTGGACTCAAGACCTGGATTCCTCAGTTAAGTTCCCACGTGGCTTAGAGCCCCTACGATACTCTTCAGACACCAAGAGGCTAGACCAGACCGTACGGCCTTCTGCCCACGACCCCTATTTTTTTTAATATATATATATATATTGTCACGGGAAATCTCTCTTTTATTTTAATTTAACCCGTAACATCATACGTGTTTGTCTGTAGTCGTAACTGCGATTCACTTGTGAGTCGTTCAGAGGGCGATGGGCAGCTAACAGTATGGTGCAAGACCCGGGTTTCTAAAGAAACTACTGCTGAGGAGTCGTGGACTTTATTTTAGGTATAAGATTGTAGATATTGTCATTTTTGTTTATAGCAGCTGGGCCTTAATATGTGATCTAATCGATGTTCATTATAAATGGTAATAGGAAAATGCTGTAAATTAATTGTAAAGGCACCTTTGTTAGACTAATTCATGACCTAGTTAAATTTAAATTGTTACACGGTCAGGCTGGCCGAGGTTTCATGTGATATGATGTCGACAGATAGTGTATTTTTTCTTTTCAGATAATCACGAGGACGTGTGACTCGTCAGGCTGGCCGTGCCCTAGATTTTTTTTTTTAATTAAGTGCCGGAAGGAATATTAATGTTACTAAGCACCGGAAGGAAATTAGTTCCTCAAGCGAGCACCGTGACGTCACATCTCGTTTTGGCAGCACATAGACAGAGTCGGAGTGGGAGTGGTTGAACTGTTTCTTTTTTGGCAGAATTATTCGGGCCGTGGTGAAGTGAACACTTTTCTACTCCGAAACTGTCGGTTCGCATAATTTAACTTTATTCTTATTAATTTTGTATGCTTAATTAAATCAGTGTTAAATCAATTGTTGATGAATATTATTTTTCACCATGAATCCTGATTTACCTACCAATGATGACAGCGGTATTACCAATCCGCCATCCGTGACTATAATAATAATAATAATAATAATAATAATTTATTTGGTGTAAAAATAACCAGATTGTAGTTGGTACAAATTAACTTATAGCTAGGCACAATTTTACATACAATCAGTCACTGTGGGTGAAGTCCTGTTACCCTTGATAGGTTGATAAACCAGTAGTAAGGGTTAACAGTCCCTATCCCTCTGGATATTACATAGCAATTTCTCTGAAGTTACTGTTTACAGGGGTTCTGCTTGGCCATGGTTTAAAAATATAACTGTTATAATTATAATGTTATTAGGTAGTGCATGCATGCATGCATGCATGTGTGTGTGTGTGTGTGTGAGTGCGCGCACGTGTGTATGTGTATGTGTGTGTGCGTGTGTATGTGTGTGTGCGTGCGTACGTGTATGTGTGTGTGCGTGCGTAGGTGAGTGTGTGTGTGAGTGAGTGAGTGAGTGTATGTGTGGCGTGTGTGTGACTGAATGCATATGCGAGTCTACTGACTGCATGGTAAATATATAAGTGTTAATAATATGTTATGGTATGAAATCCGTTTCATCATAGGATTTATATTTTATATTATTTGAAGGTGAATGAATGAATGAATGAAAAACTCTTTATTGCACCAAAAACAAATAGGACATACAGAACATAGAAAAACTAAACTTATAAAAGCACAAAAGGCGGTCTTATCGCTACAAGCGATTTCTGCCAGACAACCTTTATAATCATGACACATGTTTACATGTAATATACTGGTAGGTGGCTTTATAGACACGCAAAGAGAAAATTGTTTTAATACATATTGTAATTTAAGATTTCATAATACTTTTATATGATATATACTATTTAGGTACACTACTTTATAATATTCGTTAATACATACACAAATACTTACATATCGTACTATAGAATAAATAAATAAATACTATTATTAAAAGTAGAAATAATGCATACAAATTATGGACTTATAGTAAAGATCACCATGTTAATTGTGACAAAAAATGTTCCTTAACTCCATTTTTAAATACGTGCAATTTAATGATATATTAGAATTTCGAAAAGATTTTACACTATCGTCCAAAAATTTAAACCTTTCTTTTAAGTAAGGTGGCGACTTGGGGTCATACAGTATACCATACAGGTGGGACAGTATATGAGCATTCCGCCGTTGGTAAGATTGGATTAACTTTTTGCAGGTGAAATATGACGACTCGTATATTGGCAGACTTCGGTTAATTTTATTGTAGAGATATGGGCCTAGAAAGTAAAATAATCGTTTTGTAATTAAAGACAATCTTGGTTTGGGAATTTGACATATTTTGTCCTTACGACGTCTCGTAATCGTGATGAAAGGGATGTTTCGGTGTTGCAGGAGGACCGTATAGAGAATAAATAATTGCCGAATATTCAGCACATTACAACTTTCGTATAATACAGTGGTTGAGAATCTAATAGGGCGAAAAGTTGCAACCTTTAAAACTGCTCTGTGGGCAATTTCAAGTGGTTTCAAGATATTTTTTGAGGCTCCTTTGACTCCGTCAAATATATTAAAATATTATATAAATAATACTAATAAATAATAATAATAATAAAAATTATAATCAATAATATTATTAATACAAGTTATGTATACAACCCATCTTAGCTCACCGTAGTGTAAACAAAAGAAAACGACACTTACAATAACATAATATAGAATTTAACATAAATTCACCGAAACCAAATAATAATAGTAGAAGTCTAGTAGCTTTCAATATACATTACGCTATAATATTAATAGAAAACAAAGTGAGTATACATTCTAATTTGGGAATTACTAAATACTAGCAAACTAGAACTTTTTGGTGATGTTTTTTCCCATTTACTGCTAGCTTTTATAGTAGCAACTTATAAAATAATAACAACTGTTTTTTGCATTCGTCATAGCTAAATACATCGTCACTTTTTGTTGTATTCTTCGAGGATCTGCCTGCGGATTAAAACTGTTGAAATTAAATTTATACTTATTTATCAAAAATGTAATAAAAATCTCTGAAATTTTATAGTGACATAGGAAAGTTTTTTAACCTTTCACACTAACAAAAGCCAAAACGAAATTTTTTAAGTAACCAGTTTGATGACTTCCAGAACACTTAAAAATAGTATGAATAAAAGGAAAATATTGCCTCATAAAATGTAACATATATGCTGATGTTTAAAGGGAATTATCCAGAGCTTATAATGCTAAAATCCCTTAATGAATTATTTGATCCATCCGTTTCATAATAAAACTAAAAATAAAATTTTAATAAAGGTGCATATTAGAAAATATGTTTGGATTATTATTTGAAATGAAATCACGGTGATAAATTATGAGCCTATAAGCTTTTATTGGAAATGTTGTTAGTAAACATTAAATTTAACAATGGGATAAAATTGATTTGTGGTACTCCTAACAAAATAACGTAACAAAAGTTACAATAGACGTATTGTCAGAACTTAAAATTCAACATTAGAATATTGTCAATAATTATAATAAAAATAATTTGCCAAATAACCACAAATATACCCTTGTCACATGCCTATCGTTATCAAAGGCTTAAGCACAGTCTTACTTTGCTGTGATTAAGTTTATATCTCAATTAATTATTATTTTCAGTTTTGTAATATTTTTCCGCCTAGCTGCTAACCTCTGCTAACTGTTTACTGTATAATCCACAATTATCTTATTGTTGATAACTTCGCAGACAAAATCTTAGATATAACCTTGATAAGGACAATCTAAATCATGTGTGATTAGAATGATAACGTCAATTGCAAATTGGGCAATAGAAATATTCAGAATATATTAATATTTTTAATTGTGCTACATTGTTATGTGTGGTTACTAATTGCTACAACCTAATTTTACAATTAGGTTATATAATGAATAAATTTTACAATAAGCTCACTTTAAGTGAAAAGTACTGAGTAAATAACTTTTTTGTTTTCGTTATATTTGTAATGTGCTTTAATATTTTACTAGATTATATACTTAAGAATTTATAAGTTAATTTTAATAGAAATGAGAACTAGTGTTTCAGTTGTTATAATTTTAATCCCTTAACTTCACCTATACGACAGGCTTCGCCTAGTTTGGGATACTGGTTCATCTACCAGTGTATCTGTAAATAAAAAGAATATTACTGGTTTGCTAAAGTTATCAATAGCCAGTCCAATCTATCAAGTCAAAAATCTTGGAAATCGGGCCGGCAGTTTTTGACTTTGTTTTGATGAGTCACGAAAGTCAACTACTGAGTTAGAAGTATTCAGAACCTACTAAACTTAGCCCAGTAACACACTGGACAATTGATAAGCTTTATCGCAAATAGCCTGTGGAACGTATAAGTCTATCGGGCTAGCCATCTTTAGTTAAAGATTAGTCTTTCTTTAGTTATTATTGGCTCATACTTATAGACGATACTGATAATGTCATTTTTATCGGAATAGCACTTGAAAGTGCATTGCCCTTGCTCTTGGCCTTCCAATTTTTGATCGCAGTCTGAGCAAGATAGCTTAGAAGATAGAAGTAGGTAAAATAAAACATTGTAGTGTAAGGGTGTTTGAGTTTTGTAGACATTCAAAAACGGCGATTCTTATGATATTAATAGGAATTTCCAAATTTATTGTAGGCTAAAAAGGCACAACAATCTGTTAGAAATAGAAAAAACTTAAGGCGCCTTACACACCGTCCAACCTGTAAATCCAAGGCCGCGGACTTGTAGGATAAAATTATATCATAAGATTATTATTTTATTTCAAATTAAAATGTCTAGTTTTAAATGTCACCTCTTTCAAAATGACATGCAGTTTAAATTCGAAAAATAAGCAAATCAAATCATTAGTCTAATTAATATTGTAATTATTATTGTACTAATTATTGGTAGCTAGGTACCGTACCGTAGGTAGGTAGGTAATAATTGTAGAATTTCAATGTTTTTCCAAAAGTTTATTTTACAATTTTCCATACCTAGTCTACTAACAAAATCAACTTGAACATAAAAAAAAAACATATAATTTAAAATTATATTGATTTCTTATGTAAACGCGAACATTGTTCATAAGAAATGTATTAAACACTTACGGATTGTCTTAAACATTTACGGATTGTGTCGCGGTGCACTTTTCTTTTTCCCGACGTTTCGGCTACTTTCCAGCAATCGTGGTCGTCACCGGAGGACTGAGGTGGATCGGTGGATCGTGGATCGGAGCACAAATAATAATTGAAGAATCTTCGGGTAGTTTGAACAACTTCAACAAATAGGACCACTGCAACCTTAGTCCCCCCGTGACCACGGCTGCCGGGAAGTAGCCGAAACGTCGGGAAGAAGAAAAGTGCACCGCGGTCCGCGAAAATATCCGTAAGTGTTTAAAACAACATTTTAAAATTAATTAAAATTTTGAAGATTGATAAACAAAACGCCTTTTAAAATACAACAGGCAATGGTATTTACACAAAAATATTTTAGTTAATAAATAAAAATATTGAGAAGAACCTATGTACTGTTAGTAAATTTTATTTTTACCTTTCTAAATAATTAAAAAATATATAATTACCTATAATAACGAAACCATACTGTCTTATCGTTTCTGCGCTAGGCACTACGAACTTCATTTTCAATTAAAATAATTAAAGTTACAAAAAATATAACTATCTTTGCCGTCCAAATACAATAAGAAATAAACATACTATTCGATATTTAAATTTGTAAGCGGTGACTGGCAAGCACTGACATTGCACAATACGAATCAACTTTTGTTTCTCAACAAATTGCCAATTTGATTATAAATATTTTTTATATTTTGCATACAATCTGCAAGTACAAGGATAAACCCAGAATCTTTTTGTAAATTTTCATGGTTCCGTCTTAAAGATTGCAATGCCAGGCACATATTTTAATTTTTAGAAAATAATCTTTTAAAGAAATTCTGCCTTGTTTTGATTAAATATTCGGTTAATCTTTTTGTTATGTTTTAATTAGTTTAGTGAAATAGGTTGTGCGTTTATCTGACTAGTACACCTGCTCACTGCATAAGTTGGAATACGCAAGAATCTGTCTTTATCTTCTATCTATTTAAACAATCTTAGCTACGATAGTAAATCATTTTTAACCAGCAAACTTTGTCTATTGATAAAAGTTTTTTGTTATCAGTAGACAAATGTGTGATGATAGACGAGACAAGTTTATATTTGTCTATGCTATTTAAACTAAGTTTATGCAAGTTTAAAGGAAAAACATCGTTAATCTTAAATGTTAAAAAAATAATATCCCTAGGTTATGGTAAACTACCAATATTTATTACACAAATAATTAAATAAAATAAAAAAATCTACTTTCGAAACTATTTATCTAGCTAAAAATTTCAATAAAGGATATTGCGCACTTTGCGCCGAATCGTTATGATAAATAGCGACTTTCATTTTTGGTTAAGGCGCGTGCATATCATAAAAATATTTAACTAAATTACAATACTAAGGCCCGTATTAATAAAGCGTTCTCTAATACAATTCTTAAAAAAGCACTTAAGATGTTGTCTTAATTAATAGATCGTACTTAAGTACAGATGTAGGTAGGGCGTAAGTGAGTGCGAACGTAATAATAAACGACTTTACTCAAGTACGCTGTCATTGCTGTTACTTGAGACGCGGTTTCGTGAGTACAATCAAACCTTGACTTGAGTACGGCTTTGGATACAGCAATATTATTTGTTGTGTTTTTGGTTGTGTTACAATTATGTAAATTTAAATTTAAATACTAACGATTAAACAAACTCAGAATTTACACTACATACTCAACACAAAATAAAGTTATTAAAAAAAGACGCCTGTTGATAATTATTCTTCTTCTTCTTTTTGGCAATCGCGGTTGTGCACCATTCTGCCAGTGTCGAGTATTTATAGAAATATTTTCGATTTTATTCATTTATTTACATTTAACGAATTACCTATTTGATTTATATTAATATCACTCAATATCAAATATAAAAGTCAAAACAAAAGTGACACTTTGACACTTGACAGCAGAACTTTTTTCTCGCTGTCCAAAAAACAATCCTCATTATATGTAAAAGGGGCCTACAATTCCTCGCCATATCGACCTGAAATCTGTTCTGTGTTTTGTAAATACTCCTTTATTGAAACACTATGTACATAATATAATAAAACAAAACTCCGGTACTTTGCTATACCTCCTTACTCAATTACAATAGACTAGTTGACTGATTTTATTAATGAAAATACTGATTGTATTAATGAAAATGAAATGAAAATATTTTTTTTTATTTCCAAATGAAACTTATCAAGCTTTTTTCGGAAAGTCAACAGAAAAAGCTACCACTGGTTTAATCATAACCTGCCGAGAAAAACCGGCGTAAGAAACACGCAGAACCTTAAATTTTTTTTTTTTTCGAAAGGGTCTACGCTAAGGGTCGGGTTAAGACCGCTGTAGCTACGTCGGACTATAACTAGCCTGGTGGCTAATTTATTAGGTAAGAGACGATGGGAGGGTTTGACACTTAACATCACCCGGGTAATGTTCATACCGGATATTGGGGACAGCTACGGGTTGTGAGCTATTATTGTGACAGGCGAGACGCGGGTCTCTCCTGCCAAGGGGTCCGACCCCTTCCTCACTCTCTGAGGAGTGAGGTTGCTCGCGCGCGGTAGCAAAAACTAACGGCGTGCGAGTTATCGCGATATAGGAGCTCTTGTTTTTGTCGGTATCGGTACTGAGAGGGCCGTCCCTCTCCCCTTCCGCGTACGGACGGGATGACTCGTGCGCGTAAGTCCTAATGTCGATGAGATTCGCGGTATTGGTAGAGCTCTCTATATCAATATCGCGGTCGCGGACACTATTTTGAAGTGTACCTATGCTACTAGGATACAAACTCGAACTCGGGTTCGGGTTCGGTACATATTGTCGTGTCGGATGTGGGACCTCGGGGTAGGTGCTGGCGTCAACCCCGGTGCGATACTAACCTCGCGGGTGCGTGTGATTTGTGTTTACGTAACTGTACACAGTACGTTACGTATTTTGTGATCGGGTCGATGGGATCGGCTAAGATATGCTTAGGCCGCTTGTACGGATGTCGGAAAGTCTGTGCGTCGCGGTTATAGTCCAGGGCCTTTTGGATAAGGGCGTTTGGATGATTTTTGCCTTTATCAAAGAATCTCTCTACGAGTTCCTTGATATAGGCTTTAATGATGATGAGCTCGCAGTCTCTTTGCAAGTCGATGTTACGCATGTAATAGGGGGCTCCTGTTTCCATGCGTAGAAACCGGTTTTGGACTCTCTGCAGTCGGTCCAATTGAGACTCGCTTATTTGTGCGAAAGAGACGCACGCATAAGTGAGTATCGTTCTTATGCAAACTTTATACAATGTAAGCTTATGAGGGGGGGGTTGTGGCATCAGTGCGCCGTGTCTCCTCCTCTTCGGGGGCGGCTGGGCGGGCTGCGTGGCTCCGCTGGGTCCTCTGGTGGGACGGCATCTCTTGGCAAACGGTGGCGGTCGGGCGGGCGGGCATGCCACGGCGCCAGGTCGGTCAACTCGACCATGCGCGAGGCGTCCGCTCGCGCGAACAGTTTGGCAGAGAGCTGGGCCACAAAGGCTTCCACGCTCTCCACCCTGAGGTCCCTCGCGATAGTGGTGTTGCGGACGTACCACGGTGCGCCCGCGATTCGGCGCAGCACCCGGTTTTGGGCTCTCTGCGACAATCCTTTCTGGGGTGCAGAGAGTAAGTGGTTTCCGTACCGCTCAAGCTGGGCTCGGTGGGTGTGAGGTACGCGCGAGCGACGTGTGCGAGCTCGACCTGGATGAGGTTGAGCTGCGCGACGAACCGGAGCCGGCGCGAGAATGGCTGGGGCGGTCGCGGCTATGCGGCCGCGAACCACAAAGTACTCACACAAAACACGGTAAAACTAAACACGAAACACGTATCTAGTGTCTAAAGTAGTCACTGAGTATACTTACTTCGCACGGAATAAAACTTTGAGGGGCTGGCTCCCCGTGACCCAACGTTGGAACGAATTCCAACGGGAGGCCAAGGGCAGGGCAACTCCTCAGGAAGGCGGAAATCCACACTTTATTCTAACGAATAAGAAGTGGATTGACGATCGCTATACGGAGTCTATAGGCACTGCACTTTAGAGCGAGTCGGCACGAACGTGGAGTGAGCGAGACACTATGACACGCTGTATAAGACAGGACGATCCGATTTATCAAGCTTTTTTCGGAAAGTCAACAGAAAAAGCTACCACCGGTTCAAGCATAACACGCCGAGAAAAACCGGCGTAAGAAACACGCAGAACCTTAATGAATAAGTTGTACTCTAAAATAATATGTACGAGAGAGTTGGTGGTGGTGGCACAATAGTGTACGCATAAGCAGTGTGGGAGAAGGGAGGTGCTTTACGCATACTTAAGCGTGCACTCACACATTCTAGATATAATACACTCACGCAAGATATAATAGAATTAAATTATAATCGAAATAATTAAATTAAAGTGATGCGTTACCCGTTAATTATTTATTCAGTTCTATCATGTAAAATAAAATGCAAAATTAAAATGTTAAGTACACAAAAAACTATAAAAAGTAAATAAATAAATTCTTATTTTAGCCTTTCAATATTTTTAAAGGAACTTTTTAAGATGTGCGTCGCCGAGTCGGGGGACCGCGGTGTGAAGAAGTTTTTATTTAGCTACGTACAGCTAATAGGTAATATGCAGGTACGGTTTAAATATTTTATATACCTAGAATCTAGATTATAAAATAGTCATTTGCGAAATTTTTTACTCTCTGTCGTTATAGCTAAGAGAAACATCTTCACACCGCGGTCCCCGGCCTCGGCGACGTACATAATATTAAAAAGATCCTTTAAAAATATTGAAAGGCTAAAATAGAAATTTATTTATTCACTCTTTACTGTTTTTTGTGTCGGGGGTTACTTAACATTTTTAATTTTGTTTTATTTCATACTTTTTAAATTAATTTAATTACAACCTTCTTCTAACTGCGAAGTCCAATCCGTTTGAAATTCTGATCTGTGTTAAGGTTCCTAGGACTATAGATACGGCGAATATAGATATATATTATATTTTTATATTTTATATTATTATATATTTACCAGCACTTATAAAATATGCATAGATTTTTTTATGTAATAAGCGAGGTTCTAGTATCATGCTGAAGCATCAGGTGCAGACTATCACCATCTATACACATCCTATTCATTGGAGCCTTTTCAATGAGCCCAAACACGATACGTCTGCTGTACGTTAGTGAAGAGTTGAGATTTCTGCGGAATGCAAGTAATGCTGCATCATCAGGTGCAAATTATGACTATTCATCTATAACCTATTAATTGAGATCACTAAACTGATCCCAAACACGATACCACAGAAACACGGTAAGTTTCTGAGGAGTTTAGTTCCTCTCATCCTACAGATTCCAGGTGATGCTGCAGCATCAGCTTAACGTTATCAAGTGTAGGCAATATTATTAAAGTGCCGGGATACGATGTATTAATAACAATGGAAGTAGCTTACAACCTTTCAACTAGATAACCCCCGTATTGTCAGGCAGTCAGAGACCTGATGATGATGAATTATAGCTAAGAACACTCTCCATCATGTCTGTTTTTATACAAAATAAACCGCATGTAAAGCGGTGTACGTGTGGACTGAGGGACCTACCTGAATTTCCCCAATATAAGTAAAGCAAATTTTAGTAGAAGTCTAAAAAATTGTAGAACAAATCTGGGAATTTGTAAAATATAGTTTAAGAACTACAGCCCTCAGTGTGATCGCTCAGTACACACAACGCTATTTTCCAGATCTCGAAAAGTATGTGAAAAATTATGATTTTTTCACTACATAATTTTAGTAGAACTTTCGTAAAAGTTTTTACAAATTTATCAAATATCTAGATAGCATCAGAAATAAAAAAATCTATAACCACCGAAGTGTAGTCCCTCAGTTCACACAAAAGTGACAGATTCATTTCGCGTTATATTTTTCTACACCTTTTTCTACCGACTTTTTTAATTATTTTTCTACAAAATTTTTGTACAAAATTGGTAGAATTTGTAGACAACATTTCAGAAAAATCTATCGGCGCATTTTGAGATATCAACTATTATGTTGGGTCTTTCAGTTCACATAATGTATAAGGTGTATAAGAAAAACTCAATTATCTATTAAAAGAGGTCTCATTGATTTAGGCGGATCTATCTTAAAAACTATCTTCGGTACATTGGACGCCGAAGACGCTGTCAAATATTCAGAAGCTATTAATAGTGTACAGACGGATGAGAAACATCTCGCTCATCTTATGAAAGATAATATCCATGTTATACAATCTACCATTTCATCATTTAATAATTCTATGTCGAAAGTTAACTTAAGTGAAAAAATCTTTTAGGAAATATGGAAATAATACACAAAATATTAGACTCGGTTTCTAGCACAAATGATAAGCTTACATTAAGAACTCAAATTAACTCCTTATCTAATTCTTTAGAAGCTATAATCCTAACGTCTTCTTTCGATATCGATGACATAAACAATGCTATTTTATTTGCAAAACTTAACGTTTTACACCCGACTATACCTTACCAATTATATAATGAATTAGATAAACATAGAAATAAACTTCCTAGGCATTATGATTTGCATGTACCATTAACGCTACAAAATATTCAGGAACCAACAGATATTTCCAAATTAATTTGTTATTATCATCAAAATAATATTCGTCCTCAACATCCCTTTAGTCCTACCTCAAACCTATAATCTTTATAATATAATACCGTTACCAGTTCCATATGATATACTGAAACCAGACACCTACATTCTAATCGAGCCAACTAGCTCATGTATAGCAGTAACAGGTGATCGCATGTTCTACTCGCTATTAAGGGACATCGACAATTGTAAACTAATCAGTGAAAAGTGTTATGTGTGTGTGTTCGCCGACTTATTTTCAGTCGGTGCTCCTGATTCTTGTGTAGCTAAAATAATTCACGGTTCTATAGATGTATTTCACAAACTTAGTTTTAATCGATGGATTTTTGTTCAGTCAGATCCAGGGAAATGCCATATTACTTGTGAAAAGTCCGATGTAAATTCAGATGTTATATTATTCGGAACTGGCATCCTGACCTTACCTAAATATTTTAAAGCATTTTATAAAACATTACAGTTCACCGCAGTTGGCGAAACGCCACTCGGTAACGTAACAAACGTAGTGTCAAATTTCAACATATTACTAGACCATTGTTGTGAACATTCAAAAATTAATGAAACATTTGCAAAACTTCCACACTCTAATTTAAAAATACTGGCAATCTTGAATCATTACTACATGCCAGAATCCATCTTCGCTCAATGGAAGATGACTTAAATAAATTAGAAAACCCATCTCACTTAGAGACATACGGCATTCACTACATGTCTTTAAGCTTATCAAGCAGCACTATATTTATAATTTAACTGATGTATAAAAGTCGAAAAAGAATTACTTGTAAGAAATATAATAGCCTTGCTGTATTCAAATTTTTAATCAGTGCCATAATTCCAAATCTCGCACTGATCATCCAACATCTCTTGTTGTCTTTAAGGATAATAGTATCAAAAATGATTCTGTGCTGGAGGAAACATCTATTAGCACGCCAACTCCTTTAAAAAGAAATGTTGTGTTAACCAATATAATAAAAGATCATGAATTTTAATGTAAATGTTAAATGATTTAAATTTTAATGCAGATACTCGTATAGTAATAATAAACATTTATTCTCAAAAATAATAATTGGTACTTATTTTTATAATATACGATAAATGTAATCTTAAGAAATCCTAATAATATTTGTGTTAATTAAGTATTTTGAATAAATTTTAGTAAATAAAATATTTTTGTAATTTAGCTGTTTTCTTGTATACTCCAAACGAAAGTCCAATCTCTCGCGTTAATCTTAGCGTAATCTCTCATCACTTTGAGATGATGATCGATCTTAACGGGGGGGTTGTTATATCGCAAGTTGCATGAGTTCATATATATAGTAAAATTGCTGAGTTTCCCATTGCATTATACAGTTTATTAAACGGAAATAATATAACCTATATTATTTCCGTTTAATAAAAACATAGTGTTTTTAGTCAGATTGAATTAGGACTTCCGTCGGGCGCAGGTCTTTCTCTGAGTTCTTTTTATAATATATATTTTCGTGTGTCAATTAAAATATTTTTTTCAAAAACCAAATCCTGAACCGCTCCGTAACAGAACTCTCTCCTCAATGCAATTTTGAGCATATCGCTCTCCTCGTCTGCGACCATCAGCACCGTACAAACAAGTCTTACACTCATCAGTAAATAATACGGTAGCCCATTGCTCTTCAGTCCAATTTAAGTGTTCACGAGCAAATCTTAATGCTTATAGACGTTAAAAACCAATTTCGCAAGGAAGTTGTCACAATAAACCTGTCGTCACGAGACGTTGTCACCCGAGTTCTGCCGGTTCCACGTCTTCTTTTAAATAAATATGTCTCCATAAGCCTTCTATAAACTCGGGAAACCGTGGTTTACATTTAAATCTGTAGTAATCGTTCGTCGGTCTAGGCCTTGCTGCACTAGAGCAACAAATTGTGTGGCTTTTTCGGAAGATACCTCCATATTCGTGGGAAAAAACGTGTTTAAAATGAAAACAGACTAGCAATTAAACAATTAGTAACGATAATTCAACATGTAACAAAACAAAAATAAATAACCATCAATCACAACATTAACGTAACAACGAGTTAATCTTTAGTAAATTAACAAGATTTCTACTATAGAATATTTTCTTTCTTTTGTGACAGTACCAAATTTAAATTTGATTTTGTTTTTGCCTTTATTTTTCAATACCAATAAATGTAAAAAGTTTGCATATTTCGTAATAAAATTTGATTGAATGTGCACTTAGAATAAGAATAAGAAACATTTATTTGCAGCTCTACTAAAAACTAAAAATAATAATTAAGCTTATATTTAATACAATAACAAAAAATACATAAATGAAAAAACGTCTAAAACTAAAATAGCGTAGGTAGCCGCAAATTGGATTAAGCTCGGCATTGCTGGCACACCTAGGTATGTCCAGCACCGGTCTTCCGCTTGACCCATTCCGTGACCTCACAGCAGTCCAAACACTTACACACTACTTTAAACAAAAATTATGTTATTACGAAAAAAAGAGAATTAAAAAATAAACAATAAATCTGTAACAAGTGTCAAATGTCTTGATTCATGACGAAAATTGCAATTATAAATTTAAATTGTACATATAAGAATTTTAGTCTTTAATTATTTTAAAATAAATGTGAAATGTGAATACTACCCAAACCCAACACCAAAGAAAATATTTTATGAAAACAACTAATTAAGGATGCCAATCGAATCAGTAAAATTTTTAATACAGGAAGCAAAGTGCAAAACAAGTAACCTGAAACATACACCTATAATACACTTATATCATGTCGCAAGCTTTCCTGTGCTTTCTGTTCGCGAAAAATAAATTTTCGGAGTTGCTTTTTAAAAGAAGCTAGACTTTTTAGATTTCTAATCGGCGGCGGTATGTTATTCCAGCATTTGGATGCCGAATAACGAAAGCTGCCCCTGAACGACGCTGTATGATGTTTCTCGATGGCTAGCTGGACAGAACATTGCCTTGACCCACAAGACCTAAGGCTAGCAGTTCTTAAGAGTTTATCATATATATATCTAGGCTCCCTATATTTTAATACGTCAAACAAAAGACAAGCAAGATGGAGTTTTCTCCGATGCTTCATTTTCAACATAAAATGCTCATTCAAGAAGGGGGTCACATGGCTTCTAGGTGGGATATCAAAACAGTAACGGGCACAGGCATTCTGAACTCTTTGTATGAGCTTTTTAGTTCCAGATGTTAAACGTGGGCCAAAAACAACATCTGTATAGTTCAACTTTGACAGCACCAAAGACTCTACAAGACGAACACGCATTTCCACTGTCAGAAACGGTCTCACTCTGTATAGTATCTTCAGTCTGTAAAAGGAGTTGTTGATTAGGCTAGTTATATGTTCTTGGAACCGCAGATTACAATCAAGCAAAAGACCCAGATTACGTACCGCATAAATGCGTTCAATTGGTTCACCTATTAAGTTTACGTCACTTGTAAGGCTCAGATGTTTGATTTGATTAATGGAGCTACAGATTAAGTATTTGGATTTAGCAGGATTAAGACACAAGCTGTTTCTTTGGGCCCACAGCATTATACGATTAAGGTCCTCATTGAGCAAAGCAACTGCTTTTTCTGTTCGAATTTATATATCTTGTAGGCCAAGTGATATCACTTGGCCTACAAGATATATAAATTCGAACAGAAATTTGGGTATCATCAGCGTAGAAGTGAAATTTACAGTGTCTAATATGGGTTCTTAAATCTGCTATGTATATAATGAATAATATTGGTCCCAAAATAGAACCCTGTGGTACTCCATTTTCAACATCCAACCAGTCAGATAACAAGAAGGAACAGTCACTAAGGGAGAGCTGCACACGCTGGCGACGATCACTGAGGTAGCTATTAAACCATTTCATGGTTGGATGTTGCATCATCAGATCCGTAGTATCTTAGTTTTGATAATAGGATATTTATATTTATTGTGTCGAAAGCCCTGGAAAAGTCCAATAGGACAAGTAGGGTACAATTACCTCTATCTTGTGAAGTTAAAATATTGTCAGTGACATCAAGTAGTGCAGTCACAGTACTCCGACCCTTCCTAAAGCCAGATTGTGTCTCAGGTAACAAATTATTATTTTCCAGGTAGCCTGTAATTTGCTCACACACCACCTTTTCCAGTATTTTTGAGAAGCAAGGCTCAATAGGGTTGGTGATTTTAGGTAGAGGACTCACTACAGACTGCTTCCAGAGAAGGGGGTAAACACCAGTCCGGATAGAAGTATTTATGATACATTTAATAACATCTAAGGAATTTGGCAGAGACAATAACAACATGTCTAAGCCGATACCATCAGAACCCACAGCTTTGGATTTTAATATTTTTATAGTTTTGACCAGTGTATTGGTGGACATTATCTCAAGGTGGAAGGTACTGTCACAAAATTTATGGTATTCAAAAAATGTAATATAAGATAGTTGAGTGATTAGAACCGTAGGTATTTCTAAGAAATGGTTAATAAATAAGATTTGGGTTATTAAATTGTGAAGGTAGATCATTTTCATGTTTACTTAAAATTGTTTTCTTTACATTTTTCCACAGCTGTTTAGGTTCTTTGATTTTATGATTAATATTGTGTTTAAAGTATGCAACTTTTTCATTATACAGTGACTTATTTACTAGAGTTTTTAGGCTTTTATAATATTCCCTTTTACTTTCTAACTTTGTTTTATGATAGTCCTGCAATGCTCTGTCCCGCAGTGTCATCATTAATTTGATGGTGTCTGTAATCCAAGGGTAAGAGCATGTTTTTATACGGACAGTTCTTACCGGTGCATGCACGTAAAAAAGTTCCAATATTTGTGTATTAAAGCTATTCACCATTGCATTGACATCACTTAAAGACAGTATGCTATCCCAGTTTATAGCTTGTCAGTGTTAAAGCTGTCTAAATCTATGTGCTTGATAAGCCCAGGCACCGCAGAAAAGTTATAAGTTTATTTGATATTAAAATCAGCAGTCAAAATTAAGCGGTCATGGCTGGGCATTGCACCAATAACATCTGTAAGAGCGTCTAGAAAAGTGTCAGTATCCAGTCATGGGGGTCGGTAAGCAGTACCAATTACTAGCCTTCTACCATTTAAAGATATCTTAAGCCACATATGTTCAACATCTTTATATAGTGGGTCAATGGGTGGTGAAAGGTATGCAGTTGCATAACTTTTCTAATATAAAATCAAACTCCTCCCCCACGCGAACGTATCTCTCGAGGTCGTGGCTTATGGCAAAGTCGGTATCCCATGACGTTGGGGGCACGACCTTCCTCCCCTGTTCTTAACCACGTCTCATTGAGAGCCAGAATATCCAAGTCAAGTACATTAATTTTTTCCAGAAAATTATCGTGGTTTGTGCCTAGAGAGCCCGCGTTGTATAGTCCAACTTTTAGGGTTTTATTAACCATTAATTAACAAAGTATACAAAACCATATAGTGGACCCACCTAGGGGAAAGAGGAATGTCATAATATTGGCGGATGAAAAGCAATTGTATTTGATGTTCGGAATTAATATTATGTATAAAGTTTTGTATTGAAAAATTATTATATTTTTTATATCTCTTTTGGCAACACAAATTATAGAAAATTATGCTATTGTTATAAAGTATAAATATTGAATTATATACATTTGTAAATATTAAATTATATAAAATTGTAAATATAAAATTATATAAAATTATTGTAAATGCCATAATTATTTAATTGTGTTGTGATGTCAAGTAATTTTATATTAATACTAAATATTAAATAAAATAAAATTGAAAATATTAAATTATCTAAGATTGTAAATATTAAATTATATAAAATTGGAAATGTTGAATTAGTGTAAATGCTATAATTGTTGAATTGTGTTATGATGTCTAGTAATTTTATATTAATAGTCTTATTAAGATACATGTAATATAGGCGTTGTATATTGATTATTGCCGACTCTGCTTTATGTTTAATTGAGAATAGATTAGGATTATTATATGATTCGATTAGCAACGAGCATACACCATTCAAAATTAAAACACACCAAAAGTGAAAAAGGTAACAATTACTGGCTAAAACATTATATACAGATAGAGTGACATAACGTAAACTAACGCACTGACGGTCAAACACTAGTGGTCTTAAAAACCCGGTCAACGTCGGCAGTCGATCGAATGAGGTGCACCGGTTTACCATCGCCCTGCCGCGCAAAAGTACGCTTTCTTTTTGTCCACGAGTATCGCCAGTTGAGACGACGACACTCCTCGCGGACTCTATAAAAGAGCTGACGATTATAGCGTGTCAACCGCTCATTGATGTACACCCGCTGTGGCGCCCCGGCTACGCCGAGGTCGGCGCTGGTGAGCGTGCGAACCCGCGCCGCGCGCTGCAGCTCGTCTCGCAGCTGGCAGCGGGCCAACCGCACCACCAATCGCCACGCTCGTTTGGGTTCATCAACACCGCTCTCGCTACTGCGTCCCACACGTTCAGCAAAAACATCTGCAGGTGCCAGGGTTACTCCGAGTTTAGAGGCCAACACAGCGACGGTGTGCACCGCATTCTCTCCTGTAGGCTCCGGGACGTTTTCAATGTCTAGGTCCGTTGAAAATGCCTCCTGGTCTCTATCGTTGAGCTCCGCCTTCAATTGCTCGACCGTTCTCTCCAATTCAACAACCTTATTCGATGGTTCGGATCCTGAAACCTGCTCCACTGCATCAATTCTACGCTCGACAGAGACAAGACGCTCATTAATATTTGAGAGTGCACTCCGGAGTTCAGACATCTCCTTACGATGTTGGCGAATCTCTGCCATATAGTCCGCGAGCTCGCGTCGCATCTCCCTGATATCCGAGCTCATATCTATAGTAGGAGAGGTGTGCAATGAAGAGCCACTGCATATACCTCTAATTGATGTTGAGCTGTTGTCCCCCCTTTTAGCCTTATTTTACATTCAGGACAAACCCATTCTTTTATTATAGTAGCCGCATCAGGGACCCCGACGCACCCCTTATGGTAAATACTGGGACAAAATGGTACAACTAGCGGCACCTATCAGCGAAAGAAATTTACCACACGCCCCGCACTTACTCATGGCCGTTTCGTCGATAGAGATGTTCACGACAAAAGCTAGATGGCGCTTATACGCCAATAATGTAATACCCAATTCAACACAAGGTGGTCCTTTGAGCTATCAATACAATTATTTGCCAAGCTGTTAATGTTTGCCGGTACCCACTTTTAGTAATTATTAGTTCTAGATTCCACTTCACAAAATGCTGATTATCAATGCAATGAATAGGCGCATAGAGTAGAAAACATTCACACACACTAGTTGCACTTTAACGAACAAATTCGTTTCACCGACAAATCGGAATTCGCGCGCAATTAATTATTAAATCAAGTAAACGAACGAGCGCATAGGTTCGTTCGGCCGACTGTGACGTCACTCACTCACTTGCACTATGATGCAGTTCATGTATCCGCCAGTGTATTATCTACAACCTACTTAGGCCAAATTTATATTTTATTTAAAATGTAGGTATAAATAATAAATTGCAGAAATTATAAATAATTATTTATGATATTAAATATAAAATATTCATATTACATTCAAAGTTTGCCATTACAATTTTTATAACTTTCATCACATTTGTTAGAAAAAAATTACAATGATATAACGAAACATATTTAATTCTAACGTAAACCTATCTGATGTTAAAATTATCTATACAATACAAGTACTATGAAACGTATTCTAAATTAGGTTTTTCCTCTTGTATTTTTCTTCCTAAAGCTTTTTGTATTTCATTGAAAGATTTCCCTTTAGTCTCAGGCAAGAATATGACTATCAAAGTAGCCAATAATGCATTGAGACCACTGAATATCCAGTAGGTTGCTGGTGGTCCTAAATTTGTGGTTACAAATGGAAAGTATTTGCTGGTTAAAAACGTTAAAGTAATTCCCGAAGATAGTGCCACCGATACTCCAAACGCTCTTGCAGAATCTTCAAACAGTTCACCTATCACTAACCAAGTTAAAGAACCGATTCCTGTGGACAAATAATAAGCATTAATACAAAACCATAAAATGGATTGCTCCGAATGTTATGATCATGTAGTTAACCCTATTCAATATATTGCTACTAAACTATGAACTTCCTAATCAAATACCTGTAGAGAAAGAATTTTTTATTATTTATTATTGTAAATAATACTTGTGCCATGTCTGATGGCCCAAGTATAGGAGTTTCAAAGACCATCTAGGCACCTGTTATTGCGACGGTAAATATTTTCTGTTAGGCGGAAAAATACATAAATATTTTTGCCGGTCTCATTCAAAAGTATCTTACCTGCCTGAAATCCAGATATAACAACAACGAGACTGATCAGTGGTAGGTAATTCATAAAACCAGTAATAATATAATCTTCAAGTTCCGACATCTTAAAAAACACGCCCAAACCAATCTGAAAGTATAAGTAAGTGTATATATGAAATGGAAATAAGAAGTATAGCTTGGTACGTTACGAATTCGTACTCCCATAGAGGAATGATATGTACTACTAGCTTTTGCCCACAGCTTCGCCCGCGTGGGAGAGTGTTAGTGGTAAAAAACTTCTTTAACTATTATACCTACTGCAATATAGTAATAGCACAGAGTAAAAATGTATACTTATAATAAGTTTTCAGACGAAAAAAAAAAAAAAAAAACATGTTACTCCCGTGGTGCTTCCCCTTTAATTCTGACTTTTTGTCATCACAATTTTTGCTGTCTCCCGCTTTTCTTGGGGAGGGAAACTGGAATACTTCCTACTCCTCCTCACTCCTACACCTCCTCCTCCTACAATCTTCTGATTAATTTCGATGCGGGTTCCAAGACAGATTTAGCATGTCCCCCGGGCACCCCTGAGATCATATCAAAGGGTTTTTGTGGTTGGTTACCTCTGTCGATCCTGGCTACACAGGAGTTGCAGTAGTGGGTAAGTGTGGTGGGCCAATTGCCCGTAAATTTATAATATATCTCCTAGATAAAGATTATATAATATTGTATCCGTCTTAATAGCTTCTGAAGATACCACATTATTTGTGATCACTTTTTAGGGTTCCGTAATACTCAAGGAACCCTTATAGTTTCGCTCTGTCCGTCTGTCTGTCTGTCTGTCTGTCTGTCTGCGCTTCTGTTATTATTCTGTTAATACTCTTTAAGAAAATTATTTTAAACAAAATCGGACAGTTACTTTTGAAGTGATTTGAAAAAAAATACCTACGTATTACGCGTGTACTACGCGTTCATAGTTACGGAACCCTCCTTAGATATGTCCTGACATGCTCTTGGTTAGGTTATTTAAACTTAGAATGGGTATAGTAACCTATTACCTATCCTTAACAGATAGACATATCTATGCCATCGCAGACTTTCTTATAGACACCATGGTACCGGCTTCAAATATATTATGAAGATTGAGTAGATATTTTAGTTAAAAAAAAATCCGAATTTAAAAGGGGAGTTATTTGGAAAAAAAGTTTTATTTCAAATTTTTTTGTACATTTTTACTTTGGAAGTCGGTTTTAATTTTTCGTTTAAAAAAATATTTTTCTTATTTTAATTATTTTTTATTGTAGCAGTCAGCATTCAATAAATATATAATAGTGATGATGATGATCACGAATATAATTTTGGCAATAGCAAAATTTTAAATACATTGATATCGGTGTACAAAACTATGAGGAGTACCTATGTCACCATAATAATATGTTGGTATCGTAAGAAGATGGGGGTGATGATGATGATGATGATTACTGTAAGTGGCATATGCTTGGAGTTATTTAACCAATCCCGAAATTTCTAAACATGTATCTTTAAAGACTGAGGAATTCTGTTCAGTGCTTTTGGATCTAGGGTACACCTTGACACAAAATTTTACTTAAAATAAATGTCGAAATCACTATAAATGTCCTTATAATTTTGTGGAGTTCTCTCGATTCCTCGTGGGTGCCATCATCAGGTGCTCCACCTTGGTGACTATGGAACCAATTTGGAATTATATTCTATACAACAACAGAAGAATTTTGAAAATGCTTCGACAAACGGCTTTATGTTCGACGGAGTTATGTTCAAAAATATACGGTGGCGGTGATTGTTGATGAATACTTTAATTGACATGTGGCATATGCTTTCAGTTCTTTAAACAACGCTGAAATCCCCAAACATGTATATATAACGACTCAGGAGTTCTGTACCGTGCTTTTGGATCCAAGGTATATGCCTGCATTCGTAGTATATGCCTGGACTACTTCAGAAAAAGTCAAAGTCACTATTTGTGTTCATATAAATTTCGAGGAGTTCCATCGATTCCTCATGGATCCTATCATCAGGTCACCACTTTGGTGTCAAAAAGACTATTTGGGGATTATACCCTTTACACATACATCATCCACACATTACTCAACCATCCACAGGCGGTGGAGAATATATATATGTGACCGCCTCCTTTTTTGGAAGTTGGTTAATTAAATTTTAAGTAGAGTGCAGTAACCAAAACGAAAAAATAATAATTATGCCCGTTTTAGTGATATTTTTCAAATTATTATTAGTACATTTTAAGAACGTTTAAAATAAACGATTGAATGTATAATTGAATACGCAACAAGATTCCATTAGGTATAGTAAATAAGAAGATGATGATGATTACTGAAAGTTACATAGTGGCATATGTTTGCAGTTCTTTAAACAATGCCGAAATTTCCAAACGTGTATCTTTAAATACTGAGGAATTCTGTTCAGTGCTTTAGGATCCAGGGTATAATACCTTGGTGCAAAATTTTATTTTTTGGTGGCATATGCTTGTGTTACTTCAGAAAAAGTCAAAATCACTATATGTATCCATATAAATTTAGAGGAGTTCCCTCGATTCCTCATGGATCCCATCATCAGGTTTCCACTTTAGTAACTAAAGGACCAATTTTGAATTATATACCCTTTACAACAACAAAAGAATTTTGCAAATACGTCCATAAACAGCAGACTAATTTTTAAGGATATCCGTGTTGGTGTAAAATACTATAAGTACCTTTTATATCATCATAATGTGATGATGTATGGTGTAATGGTGGTGGTTATGATGCTGATTACTTTAAACAACGCCGAAATCCCCAAAAATGTATTTATAAGGAGTCAGGAGTTCTGTTCAGTACTTTTGGATATGGTTATAGTGTATGCCTAGGCTACTTTAGAAAAAGTCAAAATCACCATATGTGTCAATATAAATCTTGAGGAGTTCCCTCGATTCCTCATGGATTCCATCATCAGTTCACCACTTTTAGTGTCAATAAGACCGATAATAATACTCTTTACAGCAAAAAATAATTTTGAAAATCGGTCGGAAAGGCGGTAGAGTAATCGCTTAACATACAAAAAAAAGATATTTACAAACAGCCGAATATATAACCGCCTCTTTTTTTGGATGTCGGTTAATTAAATTTTAAGTGGAATGGAGTAACCAAAACGCATTAGTGAAAACCGCATTCAAATCGGTTAAATCAACGACTTCGTACGCGCAAAAACAAATATAGCGAGAACCGTACATTTTTCCACAATAAAAAGTAGCCTAAGTGTTAATCCAGAGTCTAAACTACTACCATACCAAATTTCATAAAAATCCGTTCCGTAGATTCTGAGATTAGCGCGAACAAACGTACAGACAAACAGACAAAAATTCTAAAATCCATTGTTTTGGGTTCTATGTCGTTCATTAAGCCCCCCTGTAATACTTTATCTTACATATCTTCCATGTACAGACAGCGACCAGTTACGAATTTATTATATGTATAGATTACAAATATCTTGGGATGGTCTTTATCATCTTTTTTTTTATCTACTAGAGCTCCGTGCAAAGTTTGGTTACCCAGGTCAGGTATAGTTAGGTATTTTAATACGTGAAGCAAAAACTTTCAGTGTTAGTGTCAAAATAACCCTTATAAAGATGAAAATTATAAATACATGCGACATCTAAACTAAAAAAATGGTTGTCCGTTATGTCGGTTTACGGACGATAATTTTACGTGATCTTAATAACGTTATCACAAGCCGTACGCTTAGGCCGATCGTGCCTCTCTATCGCTTGTTTCGCGCTCTCGCTTGCACATTCGGCTCAGCCGTTTTGCATTTTGCAGAACGTGACAATCTTTTGTGCGTGCAGAAGACGTTATCACGTCAGAAAACTAAAAATTGAAATCTGCTAACTGTTTATAATTCTATTAAATAAATAATAATCATATTAATCTATATCAATATTTACCATTCCAGCACACATTGCACAAAGCGAAACAGTAAGTATGGTTTTAACTTTCAACCTACTGGATATAATGACGTGTGTTAGAGAAGAAGATACGACTTGTATGACTCCAATAGCAACTGATGCTATTTCTGATCTGACACTTGTATTGGTAGAGATCAGTATTGTTTGTAAATAAAATGTCACAGCATTGAAACCAGTGAGCTGCGTTCCGACAGCTAACAGAATAGCTAAAGCAAGTGATTTCCTGAAAATATTATCTTTTAGTAACGAAAGCTTCTTCACTCTCTTTTGATTATTTTTAATAGATAGTTTGTATTCTTCTATTTCTTCTGTTGCTTTTTTGGAATCGCCTCGTAAGTATGTTAATACTTTAAGAGAATCCTCTATGCGACCTGTAACAGAAAGTACACTATACGGTTTAGTTTCTTTGTTAATTCCTGCTTATTACAGTTACGATCCAGTCCCGATATGTTAAAGCTGAAAAATGGTAATCTCGTAAACGTAAAATCAACGTTAAATGCGTTTTGATTGGTACAAACTCCAAAAACCAGTTTACGATATCAAGACGATACGAAGGGGTGGTTAATACGATGTGGTGTATCCCCATCCATCCCGTTCGCATGGATGGGGATAAAGGTTTCAATTTTAGGTTTTTCGCCAATATCTTAAAAACGGTGCATTGTAGCAAAAAATGTTCTAAGATGAAATAAAATCATATAAATTATTCAGATTGTCCAGTGAGGTAGGTACGTCGTATAAATAACATATTTTTAAAGCAATAAGTATCTATTTAAAAAAAATTGAAATAATTATGGTGTATTCTCAACACTTTAGAGAATTGATTCCCGTTAGAAATTTATATTTCAGTGAATTTTTTAATGAGTTAGACGAGTGTGAAAGATGTAATTATTCTAGAAATTTTGTCTTGATTGTCTTGTCTTGTCAATTAAATTTGGTATAGTCAAAGATTTGTATATAGATTCTAGATATCTCGGTTTTGGGATTGTAAAATAATAATAATTTTACGTTTTAGGGGTAGTTTTCCATAAATGTGAAGTGAGGGATGGGGAGTAATCGGCCTCCAAAGTGGTTTGTAAGTTGGTCCCCCCCTGGCATTTCTAAACTATGAGATTTAGAAATTTTCAATTTTTCGTGCTGATACATTTTAGGAAAATTATTTTGAACGACCTATTACGCGCTTATAGTTACGGAACCTTCCTTATACATGTCCTTGTCCTCTTGGTTAGGTTATTATATACAGTACTTAACAAGATCACGCCGTAAAAATTTACACCTAACAATAATACTTTGTTTGTAATGTGTTGTGAAAGTTTACAAAATTACGGAATTTTTCACAAACTGAGTAATTTCGTAAACTCTCACAACATATCGTAAACAGAGTAGGTATTAATGTTATGTAAATTTTTACGACGTGATCTTGTTATGTATGTATGTAGGGAGGGCTCACCACAAAGCGAAAATTCTTAAATCTAATTATTTAAACATTTTTCTAGGTTACAATAAAGGCGATAATTCTAGAACATTTACTTCTTTCACAATCGTCTAACTCGTTTAAAAAATTAACTTGAATATAAATTTGTAACGGAAATCAATTTAGTATCTAAAGTGTTCAAAATTCACCATATTTATTTCAATAATTTTTCAAATGAATATTTTATGGCTCTAAAAATTTTATGTTTTTATGGGACGCACCTACCTACCCACATCACTCGACAGTCACGCTGAATAACATTGTTTTCTACATTTCTGGAGCGTGTAGTTAAAACACGGTTGGAATGTGGAAAAAAATCTATAGAATTAAAGTTATAGGTAATTTTATAGGATTTTACTTCATCTGAGAACATTTTTAGCTTCGATGCACAGTTTATGAGATATAGGCAAATAACCTAAAATTGAGACCTTTATCCCCCCTACTCCTCTCGGCTCGCCGGATAGACGTTAGGACTTTTAGTATGTTTTCTCTCTAACCACCCTAAATAAGTTTCTGAAGAAATCGCTCACCCACTCTATCAATGACTCAATCAATGAATGACTCAAAAGAGGGTCTTTTGAATCATTCATCAATTGAGTCATTCATTGACTGGACTACTTACCTTTAGTATACAAAAATGACGGACTATCAGGCAAAAACAACGCAGCAGGAAGTATAGTTAGCAGTATTATAGACGTAAATAGTATGTTAAATGTTCTATACGAGACGAATGGTCCTATACTATATGTCACTAATTCACCCAGACTTGCAAACACTTGGATAAGAGTACCCAAAACACTACGATGCTCCTTCTGTAACATGAAAATACAAAAAAATATTATTAGAAAAAATATCAAAATTATGATATCGATTCACATGTCAGTATCAATCGGACGATAATTTATTAAACAAGACAAGCATGCAATCTCGTGTAAACATTTATATATGTATCATGACATTGCTGATACTTATAACGTAAACTTATGACCCAAATAACTGAGAATATTAGTTACAGTATAATTACGTTGTATATGTCCATCGACTGTCATCATTTTTTATGAAAATGACAAAAGATGTATGAAAAAGGACAATAATGGTAAGTAATGTCTTTTTTGTGGCATATGCAGACTTATGTCGACAAAAAAACCAATAGATACTGTAAAGAAATTATTTAAATGGGACCAAAATTTACGAAGATACAGCAGTTTTTGTGTATTAGTTACAAAACCGCACCCGAGAATTAAGCGACTCGCTGTGACGTCATCTGTCGTCGTCACCTCCCCTCTAAATACAACTAAAATATTTAACGTAAACAAAAACAATGCACGCGAGGCACAAGCGTCAATAATCGAAGAATGAATAATTATTATGTAATACCTAAGAAGTTTGAGTACAATGAAGCCGTTGTCGCACGTATCGCGACAGATGACGTCATCGTAACCAATTCAGCGGAAGCGCGCGTTTCAAACTAGCCGTTCAGAAAAACTTTAATAAATCCACCATTTCTTGACGGATTTCAATAATTTAAAAAATCAATGTAAGTTAATACACATACGATGTACTTAGTAAAAATCACGTTTGCTACTAAGTGATTGATCCTCATTCCCTAAAGATATTGGAAACGTAGTCGTACTGTACGTAATTGAGATGAATTTTGTCGAGGTTTGAATACAAGTAGGGACATTGTAAAAAAAGTACTGCCTGTCTTAACTGTTCTGTCTTAACTATGACCTGAGCACCAACTCTAGGCTGTAGGAGTTGGTTATCATAACATCGACACCTAAACCTACCGGGGCTGGTCGATTTTTTTTTTAAATAAAACAAACAGGTAAACTGAACGCTCCTATAAATATTTGACAGTCAAGTAACAAATTGAACACAGTGAACAGTTAGTTTGTGAAAATTCAAACGATGTTTTGAGTTTTCCCCGCAACTTTCCAGTATTTCTCACCATTTAAACCTTTCCAGAACTTCAACAATCATTTCAAGAGCAAAATTAGCCAAATCGATCGTTCTCGAGTTTAAGCGAGACATTGGAATTGCAATCCATTTTTATTATATTATTTAAGAGAAGAAGATGATAAAAGAAATAAATAATAAACAAACACTTACACTTGCTAGTTCCGAAACGTATATAGGTGCAGTGAGTAGTGTGTAACAATCTGCACTTGTCATGAATAGTCTTCCAAGAATCAACATCCATGGTTGAGTAGCAAAAACATAAAGTACGCCCATCAACAGCTTTGGCACAAACAACAATAGCAGACTATAACGTCGTCCAATGATATCCAGAAGCCTTGCGAATAATATATTCGCTGAAAGCAGTAAATAAAATTATGAATCAAATCTTATACTTTAAACGAGACAATGTTGTATACATATAATCGTAATCTCGACAACGGCTGCATGTATTTACATGAAATTTAGTACGCAGGTGTGGTTTATTTGCTTATAGGTCAGCCACATTGTTTATTATGAATATGAATAATTGTCTACTAGTAATCAATAATTGCCTAAAATTCGGTACATTTCCAATTGTAACCATTTTATTTTGTTCAGTCGGTGAAATGGAAAAATTTAACTTGAAAGTGAATATCTACTCAAGAAATATGTAAAAAAATGATAAAGGAAGTACAATATAATACTTCAGCACAGGCAGAAAGGGCGAGAATACTAGAAATAAAATCAGCCAAGATATAATAATCTTATACTTTAAACGAGACGATCTTTTATATATTATATATATAATCGGTATCTCGACAGCGGCTACAAGTATTACCATGAAATATAGTATATAGGGAGTTTTGGGGGAGAAAAATCGGTCTAGATAGGTTGTCCCTGAGAAACTGCGCATATTTAAGTTGTATATATGTTTTTTTCTTAATAATAATTTATCAATAATTTTGACTCTATAATGTCAGTCCGATTTGCAGTTTGGGTAATTTTTGCATTGTTCGGTAGTTTGGAATATGGTGGGTTTGAATCCCAGCATAATATTTATGTGATTCTTTTTTTTTTAATCTACTAGAGCTCCGAGCAAAGTTTGGTTACCCAGGTATAGTATATTAATACTTGAAGCAAAAACTTTGGGTCCTACTAGAATTGTGCGAACGGAAGAGTATGAAATTTGGCACATTTATAGTTTATGTGGAGGATGGTGTGCAGAAAGTTAATATTTTTTAATAATGCTTAGAAATACTTGAAATTAATAAAAATAAAGTTACACGCACTACCTCACTCACACTACTATTCATTTGTACTCAGTAGGTGTTGGTTTAACACAATTGTCAATCATTGCAAGAGCGGCGCCGGGCTATGCAGAGCGGTGCAATGTGACTTTCGAATTCTCGCAATTAATCGCGTATCTTCTTGTGTAGTAAATAAAGTTCAATTTTGAATCGCTATATTTACAAAAATGCAGCGCAGTGTCGAGTATCGTCTTGTTTCGGTATGAACAGGGCCTTTAGTCAAGACGCATTCGATATTTTCGACGGCGAAGTTTGAAAATCAAAAATATATGGGATTTTACAAAGTCATCGCTGAGTGACATATCGCTTGCGATGCTTTACGTCCAATTCCTTGACATTTTGTTATCTAACTTCGCCGACGAAACTATAGAATGCATCTTGACTAAGGGCCCTGATCCTTAGGCGCATGTATGGCAATCTAGGCGACCCCGTACATCTTGCCGCCACAAAAAGGGGACATACAAACATACGTTTAAGTCAGATCATTAATGCAACAGTAATAATAAGTACACAAAGTAAGGTGAGGCGCATGAAAGGTAATTTAAGCGGCCCGTAAAATTAATTAATCACTTACTGAATATAGTAAAGAGGAATCCCACAGACACTATCCACGATCCCTCCTCAGTTGTAATAGGTCTGGACAATGGAGTCTGGTCTGGGTCGTTCAGTTTGACTAGTATAGGCGATGGCCACGCGTAACTGATGCCAGATGTGAATACGCTAAAATTAACTAAAACAAAAAAAACAGGATAAACATAAAATTGAATTGATGCAATGAATTGACGTTTGTTTTATTATAAACTAGCTGTCCCGACACTCATTGTTCTGCCTTAACTATGAACTGAATTTTCCCGCCGTTTAAACCTTCCCTGAACTTCCACTATTACTCAAGATTAAAATTAGTCATATCGGTCCAGCCGTTCTCGAGTTTTAGCGAGACGTTGAACCTGCAATCCATTTTTAACCGACTTCAAAAAAAGGAGGCGGTTATGCAATCCGATTTTTTTTGTATGTTCAACGATTACTCCGCCGTCTGTGGACCGATTTTCAAAATTATTTTTTGATGTAATGGGTATAATCCCTAATTGGTCCCGTTTTCACCAAAGTGGTGACCTGATGATGGAATCCATGAAGAATTGAAGGAAATCCTCGTAATTTATATGGACATATGGTGGTTTCGACTTTTTCTGAAATATTCCTAGTATATGCCAAAAAGTAAGCTTTTGTATCAAGGTATACCCTGGATCCAAAAGTATTAAAAAGAACTCCTGAGTCCTTATATATGCATGTTTGGGGATTCCGGTGTTGTTTAAAGAACTGCAAGCATATGCCATCATACCACTTACAGTAATCATCATCATCATCACCACCATCTTCACAAGAAACACCAACATATTATTATGATGACATAGGTACGTACTCCTCATCAGTTTGTGCACCGATAACAATGTGTTCATAATAATATAGATTATAATAAATTTAAATAAAAAGAGGAAAAAAATTAATTTTTACAGAAAAAATTAAAACCGACTTCCAAGGTAAAAAAAGCACAAACACGTTGAGTTCTATAAAATATTATAGGATATTGTTTGGTCTGGTACCGACTTCAAAATTAGGAAGATTGAGTAGAATTTCAAACTTTTTTGTGTATTTTTACTTTTTATATAATATGTACTAAGATAATATATGTATATGTGATAACTATCTAATCTAGATATGCGACAATCGTAGACTTTTAATTTATTTTGAATCACTTTAAGAAGGTCGATTCTGCTAATTAAATCGTAATACAGTTACGATCCAGTCCCAATGAAAGTAAAATAAAAGTGTAAGATATTGACAAGAAATCAGGTTCAGCTGACTCATGGGGAAATAATAAACCTCTTGTGATACGTGTGATATGCTTTTGGTTTTATTGACACAAAATTTTGGTATATTCAATATGAGTGTGAATTCAAAATGGCTGCCGTCATAAATTGGCGGTATTTATGTTGATGTTCAAACTTCTCGATATGGGTATCATCTGATAGGGCTTAAAGAGAGAATATAGTTGATTTAAAGAAATATCAACGACCTTAATAAATTTTCCCTCTAAGACTATGCAGCGCCTAAAACTATCAATTTGACGCAAAAATTCTGATAAAATAAATTGTAGAAAATTGTATCTAGTTCATATTTGTCGAACATATTTTTATCGTAAAGTATGTTCGTAAAGATGTGTAGCAAAATTATTAAAAGACATCGTCATTTTTTCAAGATGGTGGAAAGAGTGGTAGCAATATGAGGTAGCGAATATTAAATTCGGAAAGAATACATACAAATCTTCATTAAGTGAAAATTACTCATTATTTACGTTTTTTTTTTATTATTAAATAAGGGGGCAACCGAGCAAACGGGTCACATGATGGTAAGCAACTACCGTCGCCCATGGACACTCGCAACATCAGAAGAGCTGCAGGTGCGTTGCCGGCCTAATTACGTATTAGTAAGCATCACAGGAGGTAGCTTTATCCGGGTTTGGCTGAGTTTTGGGCAGGTTTGAGCATGCCAGATCGACGTTTTAAAAAGAGGATTAGGAGACGAACAGATTAACGTGTAACTTGTCCTTATTCCCGTGACCTTTTTTACTGTAAATAATTCTTACACGCTTACGTGCATTTTTATCGATTACTAGTAGGCGCACAACCGTGTATCAAAACAGTTTTCTTGTTCCTTATGACTTTTTATACTCAAAAAAGTTCACAAATGTGTAAAACCGCCAGGCCGGCGGTTTTATTTCAAACTTTTGGGCCCCTACCGATCTGCAGTGGTCCGATGCTTGTTTGAGATTACCTCCTTTTTCGACGCCGAGCTCTAGCTCTATATGGATATTTTTTTTTAATATTGGTGTTTGCAAGCCCTATTTTGACAATTTAACTAAAGCTGAATTAAATAATGTCATTTTTTATAAGCAAGTATAATTTTTTTGTTTTAGGAATTGTTAAATGCTGTATTAAAAAAAAGAAAGACACGCTCACAATAACTTACCTATGGCAACTAGAGCATACTGTCGCAGTAAAGGTGATGACAGTGAAAACTGCATGATGACAACTTCAGTAACAACTGATCAAAATACACCTTACAATATATGTAAAGTACTTGTTGAGATCAATTAATTGAATAATGATTGAATAGATTTGAATCTAAAAAACACACTTATTCACATAAAATACCATTTTAATACAACGAAACTTGTCTAATAATTAGGAATTTCATAGGTAAGGTATCTCATTTTTTGATTTTAAGTACTTATATATTTATATTTCAATGATAGTAAACACTAGAATTATTAGTCGCTACTAAAGTTTTATCAATCTAATTATATTTTTGTATCGTTTGCTTTTATATTGAGACGTTATCTAAAATCTATTTTTATCAATATTTGAAAAACGATTGGCTAGACTAAAAGACTAAAATGGCTGTCTCAGGACGTAAGACTTGGGATCTTCGGCAATTACTTTTAGAATGCAGTTGCCGCTCTCCCGGAGCCTCCTCACGAGAGACGCGACTTTTTTCTAATAATGGCGTGGAAACCATCAGTATTTGTGTATGCGAACATATCCGAGGCACTGCAGAACCGGGGGAGCTTCCAATACATATTATTGTATTCATAGGGAGTCCAGCGACCGCTGCGTGTACCTGAACCACAGACTGCCGGTGTACATGCCCTGACAGTACGCTTTGAAGAGCGTAATTTTGACCTGGCCAGAGCATCGTGCAAATCTGCGAGCCAGCGTGATGCCGCGGACCGCCAGCGCCCTACGCTCCCTTACCACGTCGTCATCGTCATTATAGACTACTTTTAAACCGACTTCCAAAAATAGGAGGCGGTAATACATTCGGCTGTATGTTTTTTTTTTTGTATGTTCAACGATAACTCCGCCGTCTGTTGACCGATTTTCAAAATTAATTTTTTGATGTAAAGGGTATACTTTGAAATTGGTCGCTTTTTCACAAAAGTGGTGACCTGATGATGGAATCCATGAGGAATCAAGGGGACTCCTAAAAATTTATATCGATACATATTATAGTGATTTTGACTTTTTCTGAAGTAACCCAAAGCATATGCTACCCAAAAAGTAAGATGGTCCAAAAGTACTGAACAGAACTCCTGACTCCTTATGTATACATGTTTCGGGATTTCGGCGTTACTTAAACAACTGCAAGCATAAGCCACTATGTCAATTAAAGTAATCATCAACATCACCACCATCATCATACCATAAATCATGATATAATGATGATATAATAGGTACTTCTCATAATATTTTAATTAAACATTACTGTGCCGTTTATTAGACGTATATTTAAATTTTAATTTTTTTATGTACTGGGTATAAATCGAAATTGGTCTCGTTGTCACCAAAGCGGTGACCTGATGATGGCATCTATGAGGAATCGAGGGATCTCCTTGAAATTTATATGGACATATATGGTAATTTTGACTTTTTCATAAGTAACCCAAGCATATGCTATCAAAAACTAAGATTCTGCACCAAGGTATACCCTGGATCCAAAAACACTGAACAGAACTCCTCAGTATTTAAAGATACGCGTTTGGAAATTTCGACATTGTTTAAAGAACTGCAAGCATATGCCATTATTTAACTTATAGTAATCATCATCATTATCTTATATACAATCCCTAATGGAAGCTTGGCGCGTATTCAATTATATTAAGCCGATTTCCAAAGTAAAAATGCACAAAAAAGTATGAAATAAAACTTATTTTCTAAATAATTTCACTTTTAAATTTGATACCCGAACAAAATTCTGATAAAAGAATATTTAAAATTAAACACACGTTCTAGTTGCCTGGTACCGACTTCAAAATTATGAAGATTGAGTAGAGAAATAGTTAAAATTTCAGCCAAATTTAAAAGAGGAATTATTTAGAAAATAAGTTTTATTTCATACTTTTTTGTGCATTTTTATTATTAACACATAGGCTACTTTTTATTGCGGAAAAATGTACGATTCCCGCGATATTTGTTTTACGAAGTCAACGGCTTAACCGATTTTAATGCGGTTTTCACTAATTCGTTTTGGTTTGCTCTACTAAAAATTTTGTGTTTGTTTCATTTCAATCGGTTCATAAATATAAAAGTTATGTCAGTCTAAATAATTTATCATATGAAATGCTATAAAATAACTGACCAGTTGAACTGGATGAAACTTTACGTATATTTAAAAAATAGGTATTACCTATACATTGATGTATATTAACCAGGAGGAATAAGCGAGAAGTTCTATTATGGTCTTAGCGCTAACTCGTGTTGAACAACGCCGGTCATGGATTCAACTAGGATGGGTGACCACAAACCCAAATAATTTTAAAGACAATGTCTATACGCCTAATACACTAACGTTTTCCTATTCAAGACATTTTCGAAATCATTAAAACATGACGACGAACTTATCCGTGCTTATTATAAACGCAAAAGTTTTATGTATGGATGTTCGTTACTCTTTCAAGTATTTAACAACTGAACATATTTTAATTAAAATTGATATGGTATTAGTTTAATCTCTGGATTAACACATAGGCTTCTTTTTATCGCAGGCGTAAGAAGTCGCGGCTAACATCTGAACTATACTGAATGAATTAATGAAATGAATGAATGAAATCTTTATGAATTAATGAAATCTGAACTATACTAATATTAAATAGAGGTGAAGCTAATTTTATAAAGAGTAAAGTTTGTTTCTTTGTGAGTTTGTGTCTTACCGAGATTGTAAGGGGTAATCTCTGGATCTACTTCAACCGATTGTTTAAATTATTTTACCAATAGAAAGGCACATTATTTGTGAGTGTCATAGTATTAACCCGTAATTTTCCGTGGTGGTCGGATTTGCAAAATAAATCGAAAAAAAAACGAGCGAATGAAATGGTTTTTGAGAAACGATGAGAGATAAACTCAATAGAGTTCTATAGAAAAATTTAAGAGTTAGACAGTGCCTGAAAAAATATAAATAGCATTTGCCCGCAGCTTCGCACGCGTGACATTGGGTTGTAAACGATATCTTTATAATAATTTAAAACTTTTATCCCCTATTTTACTTTCTTAGGGGTTGAATATTGGAAAACGCTAAAGTACGTGACCTATTATTTTCCGTACTCAATTCATACGAAATTTCACGCCAATATATGTCCAAGGAATAAAAATTTTCAGAGATTTCAGTTGGAGCTTGAATTTTGAAAATTCCTTCCATAATGGGTGCCTACGTCATATAAGAAATACGTGAGAAAATTTTTCAATTTCAAGTCTTAAGGGTTTAGTCTATGCGTGGATACATCAGTCAATCAGCGTTGTTGTTTTAAATATATATATATCAACAAGAAGTGATGCTGGTCATATTATCAACAATTAAGTATTAATTTTTATAAAAATAAGATTTTTATTAGATAAGACTTATTGTACGGTGCAATAGCCGTACAGAGCATCATCAGCATACATATAAATATACATTTCACGCGCACGCTCATTTTAGATATTATTTTAGTTTCAATAGAGCTCACGCATAACCGTCGCGCAATGCGGACTGGTGCAACTCATTAGCATATAGCATTAGCATTTTATCTTTTATCTTTATCTTAGCAAATATACATATTATATACAGCAGCAACTTAGTTTTACTCAGTAAACAACATCATCTATATCAGAAAAAGCATCTCAAGTTGTACGAACCGTACATCTTTATGGTCCGTCGTTAGCGATTAGAATCAGCGTCCTAGGATCCTCCGTGCTTACCGTAAGCAAGATCCACTTCGCGAGTGTTTAGCAAGCAGTACCTCGAGCAGTAGAAGCCGTTACGTAAGTTCCAGCAGCAGCGGTGAGTCACCAAATTTTCTTACACTATTAAGAACCTGATTTTTCAATCAATCAATCGTCAATCATCATGGAAGGTTTGTTATCAACTCAAAACCAGATCATCAAATCCGTGCAGCAGCTTCTTAGCAATTTTAAGCAAGACGGTGTCGAACGCAAGACACCGGCTCATATTAGTAAGCGATTATCCAAGTTAGATCTTTATTGGAATGATTTTCAAAATAATCATATTAAATTGTGTGAATTAGATGATAAACAGTCGCATGATTATTTTATTAAGAATATGTACCAGAAAAACTTTAAAGCATTTCACCGAACAATCAGTGGTTTAGATCTAAAAAGTATGTCCGAAAAATATAAGTTCGAGGATGTGATGAGAACCGTGCAATCAAGATGGTCTACGATTAATGGCCTACATTGGGAAATCGATAGCGAAACGTATGGCGAGAATAAAGAATACGAAGAAGCGTTCAGCAAATATGAAAATCTCTATGGCAGCATCAAGAAGCAAAAGAACCAACACCAAAATGTGGTTCGAAAGTCATCGTGAGCAGTCTACTCCTCAAATAGATGTCCCTTCTTTTTCTGGCAGCTATCACATGTGGGTCTCGCTTAAGGATTAATTTATGGAAACTATCCATCAAAATAGGTGTCTTTCTAGAGCTCAGAAAATGCAATTTTTGAAGAGCAAGCTTGTTCTTCAAAAATTAGCAAGTCAATTGGCAAATCAAGGGCAAGCTTATAATTTGAATACAGGGGTATTCATAATGAACCACGCGGTCAACAATCTGCCAAATAAGTCTTTCAGCAAACCTTTGTGGTCTTTCATTGATAACATTCAGCTAGCTGATCCTGACTTTTATCGATGTCTACTCATCTATCATCATGGACGGCATCATAAAGCAAGACGAATCGCTTCCGGTAGCCCAGCAAACTATCTTTGAATGGATTTTATGCGGAAAAAATCTTTCCATTGTAATGTAATCATGGTCGACATCGACAGTATCCAAAAATTTTGGTCGATCGAAGATGTCGGTGACAATACAGATAATATACCGGAAAAGGATTTATTATGTATTCAGCAATACAAAAATACAACAGTACGGCAATCGGATGGAAGATACGTTGTTCGTCTTCCCTCGTTTTTCGAAAAATTAGGGTTCTCAAAACAAAAAGCAGCTCAGTTTTATCAATTAGAAAGAAAGCTGCAAAAAGATAATAGCTTATTCGTAAAATATAAAACATTTATCAATGAATATATTTCTTTAGGACACATCCACTTAACAATAGAACGTAACATGAAAAACTTGTTTACTTTTTGCCTCACCACGGAGTTCATCGGCTGACATGACTGACATGAGTCAGTCCGATGAACTCCGTCTCCGTCTGTCAGTTGATGACAACTACGTCATTACGAATCGTCTTTAACGCGTCTAGTAAAACATTTTCTGGATATAGCCTGAGTAACGTCATGTACTGAGGTCCGAATTTACAGCAGGACATTCTACTATTAATAATAAGGTGGCGACATTAATCTTATGCGTATACAGCCGATATAGAGAAATTTTTTCGATAAACTGGGATGGCTAAGCAAGATCTTAGATACCAGCAAATAGTTTGGAGGGAAGATCCTAACTATACACTTCAGGAATATACTCTGTCGACTGTAACATACGGGAGAAAAGCTCCTTTTCTAACGATAATGATCTTAAAATAATTAGCAAAGGACGAAGGTCATCATTATCCTTCGGCAGCCATGGTCCTAGAGGAAGAATTCTATATGGATGATGTCCTGAGCGGAGAGTATGACGTCACATCAGCAAAGCAGCTTCACCATGATTTAATCGAACTTCTAAAAGAAGGAGGATTTAATCGTAGAAAATGGTCAGCGAATGAGCCATCATTGTTCGAAAATGTAGATGTAGCCCAAAGCATAGCTAGACTGACACAATCTTGGCTACGTCAGCAATTCTTTTTTTTTTTCTGTCCCCCTAACATTGTCAGGGCTGTTTCTTTTCTGTTTTTTGTTCTGTCATTTTTTGTTTCTTTTTTCTTACATTATGTACAATCAAAATTTAATAACACCTATTTAATACATGTTTCATTGTTTTACGGCGTACGATTGTTACATTATTTTACAAATAGAAATACACTAATATCATGCACATGTTGTACACATGTCAGTTATTTACAGTTTATTAGTCAAAGGTATAAAGAACATAATAAAATTCCAATAAAAATTCAATAAATATAATAAAATCCAATAAAATTCAATAAAAATACAATAAAATTCAATAAAAATTAATAAAATCCAATAAATTAATATAATACAATATGTCACTAATAAAAAGATACTAGAAAATAAAAATTACGGCACACACATTCAACTTAACCCTACTATCACAGTTTAATCCTACATCAAGAGCCTACACTAATATCACAAAGTCTGGTTAGGACAATTCAGGCTGATCACCTTATTGTCTGACAAGAAAGATGATCCATGCGTCGGATGGGCATGTAAAATCGGTAATAACTCCGTAGCTGGTCTAGTTTCAATAAAACCTGCCACCATCACCGAAAGCGGTGTCGGAGGTCTATTATTATTAAGTACCTATATTTTAACTTATTTAAAACCAGTGACATTAACAGTCCAATATTTGTAACCAACTTTCAAAAGACGGCGGTGATATTATTAAGGATTGATCCAAAAAATTAACTACGGTTGCATTTCATGCTATAAGATTTTTCTTGAAACGCACTAAGGATATATTTTCAAGGATTTTAAGAATCCGATAAACATAACGGAATAATATAAGTAAATGCACAAGAAAATATTATAAATTTCTTGTCACGGTTGCATATCTACACGAGGAAAATAAGACACATTTAGGATCATCATTTTATTAAACCAATTCATTCATCAGACATTCATTCATTTACAACACTATTTTCACTTTTCTCCTTTGCTTTCTATCCTAAAGCTATCTGGATTTCACTGAAGGATTTTCCCCTGGTTTCTGGTAGGAATACGGCTATAGATATAACTAGTAATACAGTGACTCCACTGAATAGCCAATAAGTTATGGCAGGTCCCATGGTTGTGATGAGAAGGAAGAAATATTTGGTAATGAAAAATCCTAAGAATGTTGCAGTGGCGAGGAAGATGGAGACTCCAAACGCTCTGCTGACGTCATTGAATAATTCAGCCGAGATCACGAAGCATAAGGCTCCAATATCTTGAACAATAAACATGCACTTAATATGGCTGGGTAAAATGAACGAAATCTTTTGCCAGTAAGCGAAAGAAATTATATAAAAGGTTTCGCTCTATTTGGTCACACTATGAGCGATGAATGCCCGCTACAGACCACAATGATAAAACTGCACAGTTCAGTCACAGTAAAAATATTTAGTATGTGTGCGTCCGCTGATTTGGGCAGTCTAGTATGGAGATGTAGTACTGTATAAGTCTAATGTCACCAAACTGTACAGTTTCATCGTTGTGGTGTGTAGCGGGCATTACACTTTTGTTTACCGACGTTGCAGGGACGAGTACATAATAATAATTAATATTTCTTATGGCCAAGGTGCAGCGCATAACATCACAATAATACTGTAATGATCAAAAGTTTACCTTCGACATGGCCTGGCAATAAGTCCAAAACCTAGAAAGTTATTAAACGATACTTACCAACATTGAAGCCATAAATAACAACCACCATAGAAATTAGAGGAAGATAATTCAGAAAACCCTCAATGAGATAGTCTTCTGCTTCGGTTATCTTGAAGAAGATTCCTAAGAATGCCTGAAAATAAGAATTTTTAATGTTTAGAAATATTACATAAAATTATAAGCTTTGCTTGAACCTATCTTGAACTGAATAAAATTAGATATTGCATAGACTTCCAGAGTATATATTATAAGTCCCTAACCTACAGAACTAAACATACCTACCATTCCGAATGCGTATCCACTGAGAGACCACGTCAAAATGGTTTTCCTCCCAAATCTCCTAGCTATGGGCGTCGCAGTAAATCCACCAGCAAACTGAATCACTCCTGAGATTACTGACGAAATTTCTCGAGTAACACTCACTCCTGTTGACTCCAGAATCGTTTGCAGATAGAAAGAGATAGCATTAGAGCCTATTATCTGACTACCCATACCCAACATTAGGCTTAGAGTCAGCTAATTCTGCTTTTACTAGAGCATCTGTCCCTCTTATTACAGTTAGTACTTTTATTGAATCTTCAGTACGACCTAGAATTATAAAATTGCTAGTTATACCCAACAGACGTCTAAACTATTAACTGGAATGAATAAATAAATAACTATCTACATGGACCTTTTTTGCGATGGGTAGTTCTTTATGAATCCCCAGCGGACTGGGGATGGCCGCCGGGGTGTGTGGGACTCATCCGACATGACAACTAATATAACACCAATCAGACACCAATCACACATCACAATCTCACATGACATAAAAACTAACGAAATTTTCAAAATTTTGACTACCCATCGCCGGTCCACTGGCTTTACCGGATTTTTCAACTTTTGCTGCATACGGGATAGGAGACTAGTGGACACACATACATTCAAGTCAAAAAGTAAAAAAAATGTATTCAAAATTGGCATTTTTATAAACTTTCTGAACGTCGGTCTACATAATGCCTACCACTGGTTCGGAAACTAGCCCGGCGAGAAAAACCAGCGTAAGAAACTCGAACGGGGCCACCGCTTAGCAAAAAGATGGAAATATTTCAAAAAAATATTTTTACATAATCTATATACCAGAAGTCATAAGTACATAGAAGCAGCCTTGCAGGGGGCCTGCAAGGCTGCTTCTATGTACCCAAGGTGTGCAATTGTTAATGAAATCACTGACCTTGTAATAAGCTTTAGCGCACAAACGTTCTTCAACAACTTTTTTAAATTTATTACATAATGGTAAGATTTTGAACGTTTTCTGGGATTGTATTGTAAAGGCGTATACATTGACTCTTAAAATATTTACGTACTTTGCTAAGTCTGATCACCGGTATTTCTAACTTGTTCTTATTTCTATTATTTCTACACTGGTTGTCGATTTTCTTTATGAAATTATGTAGATTCTTTCTGACATACAACACATTGTCCAAAATATATTGAGAAGCCGCATTTACCGTGTGCTTGTAGTAGTGCAATCAAATTGCGATCTTACTATGCAGGTTGTTTATTTGCGGGATGCTTGTTATGTACTTACATAGTGAGAGAGCTCCGTGGCTAAGTGGGTTTTTAGACCGTTTGATACACACACAGTTAAGAGAAAACCTATTGCGCGTTGATAGGTCTGTTACGGAACCCTCCTTAGACATGTCATGCTCCTGGTTAGGTTATTTGGTGCCTTACATTGCGCAATATGTCACAAATATTTGAGATTATGAGAAATGATGATAAAAATGTATTATAATATAATAATAATGACGCTTATCATGATGCATTGCTGATAAAGGTGATTATGATAATGACAAACGTTATTCTAAATGAGGTGGCGTCGGTGGTTAAATATAGCGAATTAAACACAAATGTTTAAAAAAAATAGAAATTAGCTATATTATTACTTTAAGAACTTACCTCTAGAATATAGATAATATGGGCTCTCAGGCACAAACAACAGTGGTATGCTGGTGATCACTATGAGACTCGTCAGGATTATGTTAAAGGTAACATACGAAGTGTAGGGACCGACAGACAGAGTGACAACCATACCGAAAGCCGAAAAGATGGCCAGTGAGGCCCCAAGAGCACCATGTTGTTCTTTCTGAAAAATAACCTTATTGTCGATTATAAAAAAACTCCGACTGCTTTATTTTGATGTACCCAGTGTAAATCACGCTTGTAATAAAACACATTTTTTTCATGTAAATTATCACTATTTATAAAATTATAAAATTAGCACCGCACCGCCCCTTGGACGATCTACGTCGCGGTTAACAGAGAGACGCTACCGGAAGTTGGAGCCCAACTCGCTCGCGCCACGTGCTGACTACACTCCTGGACCCAGCTAAGTGCCCGCGTGGTTAAAGCCCCTCCGATTCCCACAGACACCAAGAGGCTAAACCAGATCTCTCGGCCTTCTGTCCACGTCCCCTCTTTTTTAAATATATTTGTCACGGTAATTCCTAGTTTCATTTAAATTACCCGTAACAACTCTCACGAAAGACGAATCTACTGATACCTCTAAAGCTCAAATGCGCTGTTTAGGCCCTAGAGCATAGGTACAGGCGCACAGGGGCGACACTCTTTCGACGCTCTCAAATGACAGCTCGAGCACTGGCGAAGCAATATTGACGTAAGCCTATAAAGGTTGACACCATCTCCATGGTTATGGACACCGAAATAATTTTAAACATCGAGTGAGACAATTTTTTTATTATTATTAGAAATTATAGTGTCAATTATGTCAAAGATCGAAACGACCAGCAGCCAGCCCCGCGAACGAAAGTCCTGGCTGGAAAAAACTCGCGCCCCGCCCGCCTCCGCTTTTGCCCAGCCACGCACTCACAGCCGCGAGCTGTTATTCGTGTAAATCGGTGGAGTGATTTTTAGCTCAAGTCTACCGATATTGCTGTCGTATATACATTTTATAACTTTTATATATTTTACTTCTACTCCTTGCTCTATAAGCGCTTTCCAGATACTACAATGAGAAACAGTGTCGAATGCTTTTTTGTAGTCAATGAAAGTAACGTATAGAGCTCTCTGTTCTTCTTGGTATCGACTGTAATTACGCAGTTTGAACACACGATTACAAATCATTACAGGGGGACTGTGATGATTGACAAGGTTCGGGTCTCTCCTTAATGTGTGTAATATAATGCTGTAACCTATTGCAAGGTTTATATTATACCGCCGCCAAGATTTTCTTAAGCTAAATATCTAATGCAAGGTTTGAATACCATCACCAATATTATGTTAATCTAATTTATATCTGGTATTTGATAAATTGATAATAATTCAATACTACTTTCAAAGTGGTTAGGATTAGTGGCAGGGTTGAAATTTTAAATGGCGGCATAAGCTATTGGTCTTTAGTCCTGAGTGTGATTTGTTTAGGGGCAGATTAAATTAAAAGTTGGTTAATGTCTGATAGGATAAAATTCTTTAGGCAGCAGTGGCGGCTCCTATAACTCCTATTATTACACTATTGGCTTCACTTACCGCTTACCTTTTGAAGACCCTCATCCAAATATACTTATTATACAGGCTAGGGCTTCCCTATGAAGGAGAACCAGCCGTCGCCATTATTGGCGACGGCTCGCCATTTTTAGGCAGGCGTATCGCTGTAACAGGTGTATAGCTTTGAAGTTTAAAAGAAGTTTGAAAAAATATGATTATAAAAAGCCTATTTACCTTCTTCTTTTCCTCCTTTATTAAAATTGAAAGAGCCAAAAGAAAAAGGTTGCAGTAATTTATCTATATTCCATTTAATATTATTTAAAAGGCAAAGTTGATTGACAGATGTATCAAGGCACAGGCTAAACCATTAAGGCTAGAAATTTTAAATTTTTCACAAGTATTTCTCATATGACGTAGGCAACCACTAAAGAAGGATTTTTCAAAATGCAACCCCCAAGAGGATAAAAGTTTGAATGAAACTTTTTATTCATTAGACATATTTGCATGATATTTTGTATGTATTGAGAAAAATAACGAGTTACGTATTTCAGCGTTTTCTAAAATTCAGACCCTAAGTGGGTAAAATAGGGGATGAAAGTTTAAAACCTAATTTCACGCGGGCGAAGCCGCGGGCAATTACTGCTAGTTTCTATATACAGGAACTTTTGAATGATAGTCTTAAGTATTCCGTAGTGTTTTTAAAATATTATGACTAATTACTAAAACAAACTAATAAAATTCAAGATCTTACAGTTTCACCTAGTAACTTGAATTGGAGCTATAAAATACATTACCTATTAGAATTCAAATGGACGATTAAAAAACTAGACGCACTAATATATTTAATTTATTGACTTAATTACGACATGGGTTCCCGGGGCAATGGCATGGCTGAAATTGCGTCTTATTCCTTCCACCTTTCGAACTCTCCAGTGCCGCTTTCATTTTATGCATGAGATCAGTTATTTCACAGGTGAGTTGACCGACTGCAGCACACATGTCCTCAATACCTGATGCAGGGGTTTGACAGTAATCACCAGGAACATCCCTAGTGGAAGAACGAGAAGATGGACAGGAACTATAGTCTGTGCAAGCGTCTAGCCTGTGACTTGAGGGACCACAGCCACCGCTTACTCCTACTGCAACTCCTGGACTGGTCTTACGATAGTTTTCCTTGCAAATCCCCATTTGAGAAACGTTCTGTTTACAAGACGTACCGCATTGAGATAAAGAACAGCCTGACTTTTCATCCGGAATGGTTCCTAGAGGACATTTCTTATTCTTGCATCTTGGTGGTAAATTCGCTGGGCACTTTGGATTTGTACACGTATAATGTTCAACCAATCTGTGCTCTTTGGGCAAGGTCGATTTGCAATCTGGACACGGGCAAGATACTCTGATCACCTTCTTCTTTATATCCTGGATTTTACCGGGGGTATAGTTCAGGCATTCGTAGTGGACCCAGGACTCGCAGGCACCCTCACATTGCAATCCAGTCTTCCTAGTCACTGTACGCAGGCAGATCTTGCAAGGGTCCTTCGCTTTTCGGCATTTTGACATCGTGCTTATCACATATTGAATTTTAAAATTTCGATTGCTATTGGGTGTGACTTGATAGATTTTCTCTTGTATTTCTAATGATTTGACATTGATTTTTGTTATTTTCCTTCTTTCCAAGTGGCCATTAATATGACATGAAATTAAAGCGTGAACGATAACAGATCCGAATCTGGGCCTCTAGTCAAGATGCATTCGATAATTTCGACGGCAAACTTGGAAAGAAAAAATGTATAGAATTTGATATAAGTCATCGCTATATCATACATATCGCTTGCGATGCCTTATGTCAAATCCCATACATTTTGTTTCTGAACTTCGCCGTCGAGATTATCGAATGCATCTTGACTAAAGGCCCTGATAATGAGATGATTACTGTGTAATTATGCAATCATTGACGTAAAATATTGTGTACCATTTGTGTACCGTTACTTTTATTAATTGTAGATAAATTATTGTTACATACAATCATTTGCTTGTAAATTTTCAGATAAAACTGAATCGTTATGTTAGATAAGGTAAATATATTTATACCAAAAATGCACCCAAATGTCTTATATTTGCTAAATATGTGCAAGGCTGCTGGGTTAAATTAATAAATAAAACTCGGTGTTACATTGTACGTTTAATGCACAAGAGATGAAACTTTTTAATGGAGAGCCCATAGACTACTGTCATCACAAACATAGACAATCGTTCTAGAGCACAGATTATAATTTATGCAACACACCCGAAGATTGAGGAATGCCAGCTTATCTGCTACTTGTTGGCATTCCGCGATATCTATATTAATTTTTGTTGATAGCATAATATTTGAAAGAAGTCTTGCAAGGTTTATTTACCAAATAAGTTCCGATCAGACAACGGTTGATGTTCGGAGTATCTTTTAATATTTCAAGGAAAAAAATAGTTTCTTATCTCTGAAGACTTTTTTTTTTTGTTCTTTTTCTTTTGTTGTGTATCTTAATAACTAGTGTTACTCATAGGGTAAAGGGTAAGGTAGGGTATTGTCACGTTCGATACAAGCACGATCGGCCTGCGATCGGCTTGTGATGACTATAATACGTAAAATTATCGTCCGTAAACCGACTTAAGAAACAACCATTTTTTAATTCACCTTACGTTTTCACAGTACTTCGTGAAATGGCCCAGCCACATAATATTTTGACTAAGAGGTCGAGTTTGTGAAGTTAGGCTGTGTAGAGTTAAGCTGTGTAGAATCAGAAGCTTTTTGAGAGTCGCAAGTCATTCGGTCTCGTCTTGGCACCATTTAACATGAAAATATTTTGTGTGGGATAAAATGTTTACGAGTCAAATTCAAATTTTTGGCAAACAAATGTTCAAATTCAAACGTTAGGTATTAAATATTAATTTCGAAAAAATAATTATGCCTAACGACATGATTTGCATTGCCTTGTCATTCGACAACATCATTAATTATCATAATAATATTATCTATATCTGATTACCTAATTGGAGACCGCTGTTTTAACCAACACGTGACCGCGAGTAAAACACGTCATAGACCTAGGAATATGTGAGGAAATAGGAGTGCATTAAATCATGCACATGGTTAAAGCATAATCTTTTAACTGTGGGAATAGTGGAAGCCCCAAAGGGAGATCGACCGAGCGAGGTGGTATGCTCGGTCAGGCCGAAGCCCACTTGTAAGCATTTCAGATGTTGTACTAAAATAAACATTATTTTCCACACTACTACTATTATATATATGAAATTTGTGAGGACGAGTGAATAGATGGATGGATGGATTGCTGGTTGTTTGTTACGCTTTCACGCGAAAACTAAGCAACGGATTTTGATGAAATTTGGTATGGTGTGTAGTAGGTGTATAGGCTACTTTTTGCCCCTAAAAAGTACAGTGTTTCCGTGGGATACTTTACGCGAGTGGAGCCGCGGGCAAAAGCTGGTATTATAATGATATCCTAAATAATATTCTTTGGTCACGAGCAAACGCCTGAGTCCTCACCTCCCTGGGCTCAGACTTGTCTCATTGTACGGTGTAGGAATTAGGTGTTAGGTTCTTGGATTGTTGGTCTTCACAGACACGCAGGACTTACTGGGTATTTGGGCCCGGTTGAGATCTTGCCCTAGGGCGAGATGTCACCTCTGAAGAAAAATAAAACGAGTGTGCTTTAGACCACACGACTGAAGTAAAACTCGCAAACGATCTACTGACTGAGATATAATTATTTCATGCACTATGAGAGAAGGAGAGAACGAAAATGTACGCGCGCACTGCTCTCTCTTGCTCCTATAGTAATGTATGAAATGTAACTATCTCTCTATTCATCTTCACGAACTTATATCTACCTATCAACTTCCGTTTGCCTCGCCCGATCACACTTTTCGTAACGATCTCGTCACGCTTTCACCAGCTTACTTCCCAAGTCAAGCGTGCGTAATAAAGTTTTACTTCAAAAATGATGGGGGCATCTCGCCCGAATCTATTTTTGTGACTGGGTCAGTCATACCTCTGACAAACAACTAGAAGTCAACTGAGGCACAGTCACTGAGGTAGTCTTATATAAATCTGGTAATCGTGATATTATTCCTTGCACTAAATCGTCTGGTGTCTTCTAGCAAAAATATGAATAAAATACCTGTTGATGCCTTGATGATGATGATGATGATTACGATATCCTTGATTATGCCTTTATCATTGTGTCTTTTATTACTGTTTCAGCGACCGTAATACGGACATACGGAGTACGGATTATATGTATATACGGATATAATGTACTTACGAGATAGCGCCTCCAAGGTCTCATTGAATGTATGACCAATTGTCGATTCTATCGCGGTTGTGCACGAGAAGAGAGAGATCTCTCTCTTCAGCAGAAAGCAGAGCGCGACAATTTACACTAAGTTTGGAAGAAGAATGAAAGCAGCCATCTGTCTCACGAAACATCAATGGCAAAAACCCATAAGAGTGAAAGAGAAAGCAAATCCATGTCTTTTCGCTCTTTTAAAAGGTTGGTCGCACTTGGTCATCTTTTGGTCACCTTCAAATACGACGCGACGTTGGAATAACGACTTTATTGCACAATGAGTGTAAGCATGTGGAATAAGGAACGATATATATTTCTTCTCTTTCTGATTGCAAGTCTATGCTATAGTTATTAATCTCAGGTGCTAAAGTATCAACCAGGGTTTTTGATATTTTTTCTGCCGTTAGGGACCAGACCCAACTCACACAAAGCGTCATCTGGTGGCGTAAGTGGTATCAAAAAGCGGTCGATAAAAATTTTCGATTATTTTTCTGTCACCAGGCGGCGCTTGGTAGCCCGACGGTCCTTGTCGTGTCAAAAAGCTGTCACATGTCACGAATTTAAAAACCCTCATTTAGCTGTTTTTGTCAAATCAGTAACAAACTATTACGAACACAACTTTCGTTAGACTGCAGTGATTGTTATTTTCCTATTGCTAATTAAAAAAAAAAATATTTCCTCAAACAACTGTTTACAGCAACCAACCGTTCTGGCCCCCACGCTAGGCGAAGCCTGTCCTGTGGGGGAGTTTATATACACATTTACTAATCCACAAGGATACATTGTTGCGTATTACATCATTACATATATATTTATTGTTACAAATTTATATCATCAGGGCAAATTAATTTAATGACATTGATAATATCCTTTTCGAGGATTAAAACTGATTGCAAACATAGATCTTTAAACTATAGTTTATATAATATAACACCAACAAAAACCGCGATTTTAGCTTTATTCTGGATTATTTCTTTTAAGTTATCTACCAGATTAGATTAATATCTAAGATAAATTAGATAATAAGTATTACAACGTCATAATGAACTTGCTGTTTTCACGAGATTCGACAAAATGTAATGGGTAAAGCAACACGTGATGCTCTCTTTTGCTCGGTCTGTCTATGTGTCTATCTGTGTGTCTTTCCGTGGCATAGTAGCTCCTAAAGGAAAGGTCCGATATAGATGCTGTCTTTTTTGTATGAAAGCTGATATGATCGAGAGAGTTCTTAGCAATAATTTATCATCATCAGCTCTGAGTGGCCTGTGGTAGCAGCTGCGATACGTGCGTGTGCGACATCGTAGATACTAAACGAAAGGATCAGGAGGAAAGGAAATATGTCACGGGCAGACACGCACGCACACACACAAACTGACAGACAACTTATAACATTCCTCTGACAAAACTACTGACGGGACTCGGGTGTTAAAAATAGGAACCAATTAAACCCACCACTTTGCAAGGTTATTTGGTTACAAAAAATTAAGGTTATTTTACCAACTTACTTTCAATCTAAAGGATAAAACAAGAAAACAATTTTTAAATACGCTAGGTAACATTTTTTTATGAAGCTTTATTTGCTTTATTCGCACTTGTGGTGGGTCCCTCGGGTTGCTCTTCAGAAGAAGAAGATTCTTCAAGTACACATTCAAGACAGGGACATTCCAACTTGATATTTCCAGATTTTATGTTCTGGATGTCCAATGGAGTGTAGTTTAGACACGTATAATGTGCCCATTTCTTACAAAAACCTTGGCAGCGAAGACCATTTTTCTTGGACACATTTTTGGAGCATATTTTACATGGCTTCTTGTTCATCTTTTCGAAAAATGGTAACTAGTGCCTACCTATGTTTCACAAATTTCTGACGTAATATTTCTTCAACATTATTCTATACCTATGTACCATGGACTAACCGCGTCCAGCGAGAGTGACACTCGCTGGACGAGACCAATCATATTATATATTTGATATGTACCTGGTTGTTTATTATTGTACCTTTATCTGTTATTTATTTATTCATTTTCACTGTGAAAATGATAATAATATTTAATTTTGGTGTCTGATGCTGTTTTGACTTATAAAATATTTGCGCCATGGGAATTTTTTGTCGTCGATATTAACTTACAATATTATTAACATAGTATATGTTTTAAAGTTAATACAGCTATGCATAGATGTATTAACTTAAATTAAAAAGAGGATTATTAATATTAAGTTTAGATCTGTATAATAATTTCCAGAAGCTGCTTTGTGCGTAATAATTTTGCATTTAAGTAATACATATCAAGAAATCAATACATTTTGTAAAATAATCATCGAATCACAAAGAAAAAAATAATTATATCTTTATTCGAAAATATCGGTTCATCCAGTTTTTAGAAATTAACATATTATAGTATTACAATAATTATAGGCATAACTACGGTACGATTTATGACCCTTTTAGTATTTCGTTAAAACAAAAACCTGCCAAATTCAAACGACTTGCATCATCTATCAATGTTAAATGTCAACAGGTATGTTAACCAAATGTCAACAGCCTACGAAGTACGAGTGAAGAATTGAGGTTAGGTATTTTTTAAGTTTGTTATTATTCATATTAAATCAGTTAAATAAATCAAAATGCCGTTTATGAAAGGAAGAGCACCTATTCGACGTACACTCAACTATCTGAATGCAGGAAAACTAGTATTGAAGGACAAAATAAAGGTATTTTCAGTGGCATACAATATCTGTGGAAAAAACAATGATGGAGCAAAAGAATTTGTATTCTGGTATTTACCACAGATACAGTACAAAAATCCGGACGTGCAGGTAGCCACACTTAAGAATTTAACACCTTCCCCATTCATTAAATGTTACTTTGAAGATGGAAGACAGATATTAGTGGATATAGACAACAAATCTAAGGAGGATATATTGAATCACTTACTACAAACTGTTGGGAAGTCGAAACAAGTGTTAGATGCTGAAGCTATAGCTGCAGAGAAGAAGGACAACCCTGCTAACTTTGGCGTTGGCTGTGAGAGACCGTGCATTTGTGAGGTTTACGGCCAAGTACCATGTCCGGGAGTTATTCCGCTACCAAAGGTCATGAGAGGCAAATATAAGTACCAAAATAATTAGGCTGCTAGTGTAAGTGTAAATAAAGTGTAGGTAAGAAAAGTTTGTTTTATTTCAATAAAGAACATTCAACACATACTCTCTTGAAATTAAATCTGTTACAATAGTTTAATTATATGTTTTGATAGAACTTTTGGATTATTGTCATTAATTTAAATGAGTTGTAATATATTTTTACATTTACAGGTTGATAATTAATAATTTATTGGTATGATTGTACATTGTAATTAATAATTATTATTTTACATGAGACAAATCTATTAACAAATACATAAATAAAAATCTTCCCAAATAGTCACATCAAAGAGGCCTTAGGAACCAAGTATGGTGAAGCAAAACGGACGGGCAACGGTTTTGTCAGTCTAAGTATGTATATTTCTTCCACTGTAGAGCCAGAACTACTCCGATTTTAATGATTCAGTTATGAGTTGTCAATAGATTTGTAATAATAGCCCGGGTAACATTGGCTATTATTATGAATATAATTTACGTAGTCGGTGGTATTTTTTATGAAAAATATAGTTTTTACTAGGCAAAATAATATTTGTGCGGTAGGTAATACCTACTTTTCAGAGTAATAATTATTATTTTTCTTCAGTGTTTCGGGATTTTTTAAAATTACTCAAAGAATAGTATGTAGCTACACACTAGTAATAGTATGTAGCTACACACTAGTAATAGTATGTAGCTACACACTAGTAATAGTATGTAGCTACACACTAGTAATAGTATGTAGCTACACACTAGTAATAGTATGTAGCTACACACTAGTAATGGTCGACTCGAGTAGTAACTTGAGAGTTCTCTCCGGCTCGAGTTTGAAAACCAAATTTTTCGTATTGTTTTTAGCATCATTTTCCTTTATAGGAACAATTAAGTACAATATAATTAAGATTTAATTATCAACATATAATTTTAACTACTGCAACAATATTCTTTATGATACTAATTAGCAAATTTTTTCGAAAACATTGTGATTGTGATAATAAAACAATTATGAGTCTATAAGTGTTCATATGTATGTTAGTCTGATTTTATTTTCAAAATACTGCTGTTGAATTAGGTATGTACATAGTATAATTGATAATATATATTTTTTTTTTTAATTAGAATTCAAACAAAAAATACATAAATGAATGATTCGATTTCAAACAATAATTCCCTTTTTTACTTTAGTTAGTATAACTCTCCCAATACCATTGATAACTACCCAATACATTATAAAAAGCTAGATAATATAAGAAATGAAAGAATTGAAACATAAACAATAATTTGTCTCTACCAATTGTTTGTAACTATTAATAGCTCCCCACACCGATTTCGATGACAGTGGCCGTTTTAATTGAAACCAGGCCGGCAGTGGGACAGACAGACCGACACGACTGGCGAGATATCAGGCGCAGGTCCGACTTTTTACATGCCCATCCGACGCATGGATCATCTTTCTTCTCTGACAATCAGGTGATCAGCCTGCATTGTCCTAACCAAACTAGGAAACATCATTTTTTGTTGTTCCAATGCGGGAATCGAACCCACGACGTCCGAGCCAAGAGCCAAGTTCTAAACCACTGGACCATGAAGGCTGTTCTATTATTGCGAAGCTGAGGGAAAATTGGTAAAAAAAAAGTTGAGACCAAGTTCTGCGAACTCCACAGTGAGGCCGGTCTTAACTAGGCCTCACTGTCATGCACACACATGTAACGAAACTACGCCTTATCTTGTAAGGAGCTGTCGCGGTGTGTGGTTTTTAACCGAGATACAAAAAAAGGAGGCGGTTATACGTTCGGCTGTATTTATATATATATTTTTTTGTATGTTCAACGATAACTCCGCCGTCTGTTAATTATATATTTAGCGCGTAGCCACACGTCTGAGATTGAAAGTGCCTAATGTTTCTTAAAAGCAACATTAATTTTATAACAAAAGCTAATTGTTGCTCAGTTATTTTTTTAGTTCAATCAACTTGTAAGTTGGTCTATTATGAGAAATATTTTTTCAACTAACAATACGACCATCTGTCAATCTGACATCTGACAATCTTGTTTAGAATGTTTGTTTTGAAATAATTTTATAATTATGGCGACCAAAAAGACGACACATTTATTAGTGTAGGACAGATCACATGTAGGACACGTACCGGACCATAGTATTACAGATCTATAACAAAACAATTACTATCATTTTTAACCGACTTCAAATACGGAAGAGGTTCTCAATTCGACTGTATTTTTATGTGTGTGAACGCCAGAACATTCGATTGGGTGAACCGATTTTGATAATTATTTTTTTTATTTGAAAGCTGGTGCTTCCCGTGTGGTCCTTTTTACTTTGGAAATCGGTTTCATTTTTATTTATATAGGAAAATATTATCTAACATAGTTATTTGCCTACTTACATAATATAATAAATTATAAGAATATCTAACTACTCTCATCAACATTTATTGCTCGTAACTTTTTATCATCCGTTAAGGGCTCAAGCGCCAAGGCATTAGGGATGGAGACATTTAAATGCCTCATATTCCATATTCATATTTCTTGAACTACGTATGTACATTGCAGTGGCGAAGGCTGGTTCTTCTTCATAGGGAAGCCCTAGCCTGTATGATTGGTAGGGATTTGGATGAGGGTCTTCAAAAGGTAAGTGGGAAGTGAAGCCGACAGGAATGGAGTTATAGGAACCCCACGCCACTGGTCAATTGTACAGTAACTAAACCCGGTGTGCCACATTTCGCCCTTATTACTATATAATTATGGACGAAATGTGGTACACCGAAAGTATCGGTACCTACTTAGGTAAGTAAAATTGTCTACATGTGTGAAATATCTCGTATTTGAAAGCAGCAGATATTTTTATTAGTAAACTAGGTGTTTTACGCCACAAAAAACATCAAAAGTCCTTTTTGTGAACAAAAGTATTTGCAGGAGTAGGTAGCGGGTACGTGGTTGTTGGTGTAGAACCTGGAGAGTGTGGGTGTATCCCAGTAAACACATTTACGTAAAATTTACATCAGAATGACATCATGCCATGTCATGATTTACGTAAGATATAAGTCACTTATAGATCATATGTGAGTCATTATTTCATACCTCTTGACGTCAAACTTTTACGTAAAATTCTGACGTAAATATGACTATATATGAATTTTTTTGTCCGTAAATATTACCTTCATGTGATCTCGGATTGACTTCGATGTGATTTAACTTTAAAATAAAATCGACATTTCATATCGATTTCTTGTTTTTACAAGAACGCCTACTAGTTTTTGCCCGTGTCTTTACGTGGGTAAGACAGTATTATGAACGTTTAAAAGCTAAGTCTGTGTTCACACTTAACACATAGTCACTCCACTATATTAAATTACTGCTCGTTTTCACTAAAACATCAAGTTATAATTCAACTTTATTCTTGATTAGTATGAGTATGCCATATGAGAACCAAAGTTCCTTCAGAAAATTAACTTAAAATCTAACGCATAAGCAGTCTGTATATTGATGAAGACCGCATTTAACTCGTTATGTAGTTCCAGTTCACAGTATACACATAAGAACGTATCTTGGGTACAGCTAGTCTAGATACTAATATTAGGTCCTTACATATGAAATTGGCGTTTTGTCGTACTGGCCACTTTCATCTCAAATATATCTTCTTTGGTTAGGAATTCCAATTTCAAATTTATACCGCTATTTACTCATGCATTTGTGTTTGGAAAACCGTAATTCATTTGTTTTTTCCTCTTTTGGTTTTTTCTTTGCGTCACTCTGTATACAAAATGGAAAACTTTAAATATCTTGTTAATTTCGAGTACGAGTTCCACCGTGGCACCAGTGCTGCAGAAACGGCTCGAAGGATTAATGATGTGTATGACGGCGGTGTAGCAAAAGAAAACACAGTGCCTTTTTGGTTCCAACGTTTTCGTTCTGAAAATTTCGACCTGCAGAACAAGCCAAGCCGGAGACCAAAGTTGATAATAAAGAATTGAATGCTATTGTGGAAGCAGATCCATCGCAAACCACGTCCGAGTTAGCTGCAGGCTGCGGTGTTAGTGATAAAACTGTTTTAACCCACTTGAAGCAAATTGGGAAGGTGATAAAACTTAAAAGGTGGGTACCTCAAGAATTGAGTGCAGCAAACCGACAAACGCGCGTCGACTGCTGCGTTACATTACTCAACCGGCACAATAATTAAGGGATTTTATATCGAATTATCTGTGGGGAAAAGTGGATCCTGTACGATAATCGGAAACGCTCATCGCAATGGCTGAACCCTGGCGAACCAACCAAAGCCTGCTCCAAGCGAAAATTGACTCAAAAAAAGTTACTTGTGACCGTTTGGTGGACTAGTGCCGGTGTCGTTCACTACAGCTTTCTTAAATCTGGCCAGACAATTACGGCAGAAGTCTATTGCCAGCAACTGAAAATCATGATAGAAAAGCTAGCTGCTAAACAACCGAGGTTGGTCATTCGCTCTAGGCCACTGCTGCTTCAGGACAACGCTAGACCACACACTGCACAACAGACGGCTACCTAATTAGAGGAGTTTCAATTGGAATGTCTAATGGCCGATTTCTTCACTCGTAGTTATCCTACGATTACAGTTATCCGTTAGTTAACGTGAGTTAACTGGAGATTTCGTTTTCTTTACACCAGTTTAAGAAATAACCCCCGAATATTTTTGTCCTAAGGATAAATATTGGGGTGACTTTATACCTGGCAGTTAACTTACTGATGTCAGTATGTGCGTAAAAACTCTACAGTGTAGAGTTTACATGGCACTGTACATGCTTGTACAACGATTCTTCGAATGAATATTTGAATATAAAATGAATAATATTCTTCCCACTTGTGAAAATTTTGATTGTTTTAAACAAATATAGGTGAATTTATATATTAGGGTGACCCAAAAAAACCAAAATTTTTTTTTTCGATCTCCCATGAAAATTTGTCGGAAAAAAAATTATTCAAAAAAAAAAAAAATAATAATTGAAAAAAACTTTAGATAATTAGAGCGTAAACAAATAATAAGTAACAAACTTTTATTAAAACGGAGAAGTAGGTAGTAAATATTTTTAGGTACATACATTAAATATGGGTCTAGAGGACCCCTAGAGTAGGTATATAGCTCACAGTCACACATACATGACCATAGGATAGCTAACCCGTCGCTCTGTTGAAGACAACCATTGAAATTCAACCCTGGAATAAGTATATCTGCCGAATAACAAACTCTAGTTTATCTCTCTCATGAAAAAATCTGCCATAAGACATCCACCGTACTCCCCGGACTTTGCTCCAACAGATTACCATTTGGATAACTTCTTGCAAGGGAAAAAAATCAACTCCGATGAAGCAGTCCAAAGCGCCTTCAAACATTTTATTGATTCCTGCTGTTCGTGTAAATAAAAGATTGTTGGTACAATTACTAATGTGGACTGTATTCAAGTAGAAAGGTACAATATGAATTAAAAAACGATGCTATATCTAATACGGCTTGGCGTGAAGTCCGGTCGGCGCCCGGCCGTGAGGTGCGCGCGGGGGGAGGATCTATACGCGCCGTAGACGCGGCAAGCTGTGTTCACTGTGCGCTGTACAAGTACGCAATGTCGCGAACATACTCCCGGGCCTTGAAGTATGATCTTCAAGATTGATGAACTGGAAGAGGGCAGATATTATTAAAACTCCGAATTAAAGTGCCCTTCTTTGTTTGTATTTCGGCAACTCTGCAAACTCCGTCGCTACCCTTCATGAGCCTTGTGACTCTTCCCAAAAGCCAAAGCAAAGGCGGCACACTGGAGTCTCTGATCAAGACCATGTCTCCGATTTCAAGTTTTCCGGAAGATGCGTGCCATTTGTGTTTCTGTTGTAGTTGATATATATATTCTCGTGTGTAGCGACTCCAGAAATGCTGTCTGAGCTTCTCTATTCTCTGAAAACGTTGAAGTCTATGAATGTTTACATCTTCAAGTGGAGGATACGGAACAGACAAGAGCGATCGTCCAATCAGGAAGTGGGCTGGTGTTAAAAATGTCAGGTCTAACGGGTCGGTGGACAAAGGTGTAATAGGTCTAGAATTTAGGATTGCTTCTATCTGATACAAACACGTTAAAAGTTCCTCATAAACAAGATGTGTTAAATTTAAAATACGACACAAAAGTGTTTTAACAGACTTGACTGCAGCCTCCCAAATACCCCCGAAGTGAGGCGAATATGGTGGTATAAAATTAAAACTTATATCAAGTTCGGCTAAATTGGTTTGTATATAGGGATTATTAAATTTTAAAAAACGTTTAAGTGCATTGCATGCTCCCACGAAGGTTGTACCATTATCGGAATATATGTTTTGAGGTTTACCCCTCCTCGATATGAAACGATTGAACGCAGCCAAGAATGCCTCCTTGCTTAGATCGGTCACGAGCTCTAAGTGTACGGCCTTGACTGCAAAACAGATAAAAACACAAATATAAGATTTTTGCAATCTACAACCGCGTCCCTTTCGATCAGCTATTAAAATTGGACCGGCATAATCGACTCCTGTGTTTAGGAAGGGAAATTCAAGATACGTTCTTTCAGCTGGCAATTTACCCATAATAGGCTGTGTTGGTTTCGCATTATGTCGTGTACATCGAATGCAAGCATGAACAATTGATTTCGCTAAATTTCTGCCACCTAACGGCCAAAAATGATTTCTTATATTGCATAAAATTAATTGAGCCCCACCATGAAATAATTCCTTATGCTTACATTCAAAAATGATTTTAGCTAGATGGTGTTTTGAGCATAATACTATCGGATGTTTAATGTCATATGTGTAACATGAATTTTTTAATCTTCCACCAACTCGTATTAAATTATCTGAGTCTAGAAAAGGTGTAAGTGATTTTAACCTACTACCCTTTGGTAATGGTTTGGAAGCCTTAAGTAATAAATATTCGTCAGGGAACATTTCCTGTTGTGAATAGCTGAGAAGACGTTTTTGTGACGTTTGTAATTCTGAAGAGGACAAAAAATGTTTAAGTTTATTTAATTTACCTTGGCAATTGAAAATAAATCTATAAATGTATGCAAAAACTCTTATTAATTTTTTAAAATTAGATGATTTATGAATTAATTGATGCAATAAATTTGTATTATGTATAGGTGAATTATTATCTATATTATGATGTGTAAGCTCTGGAAGTGAAATGTTATTAAAATTGGGAGTAGAAGGGATACAAAATTCTGAAGTATGTAAAAAGTCAGGGCCTCTCCACCAAAGTGAGGAGGCGCTGAGATAGTCAGCATTCACCCCCCGAGAAGCTAAGTCAGCAGGGTTCAGTTTAGACTGCACGTAACTCCATTTCATACAACTTGTAGACTCCTTTATTTCGTTTACTCTGTTTCTTACAAATTGCTTAAGAGAACTTGACTCTGTTGAGAGCCAACCCAAAACAATTGTGGAGTCGCACCAAAAATAACAATCATTAAACTCTATCGTTACAGATTTTACAACCTTTCTATAGAGTCTTGTACCTAATAAAGCGCCGCATAACTCTAATCGAGGTATAGTTGTAGATTTTAGAGGCGACACCTTATTTTTTGATGTTAAAAGGCACACATGTATTAAGCCACTGGTAGAGATAGTTCTGACGTACACACATGCACCATAACCACGTTCAGAAGCGTCTGTAAATACGTGAAGCTGCACGTTTTTGGGATTGTCTTGTAATGTCCAACGTGGTATACGTATTGAATTTAGATGAAAGAGACAATTGGTTAAATTATTCAGTTGCTGTTTGATTTCAGGTGGTACCTCATCATCCCATCCACATTTTTGCAACCATAAGTGTTGTAGTAAAATTTTTGCCTGCAATATGCAAGGACCTACTAAGCCTAGAGGGTCAAAGACTTGACTGATAAACGAAAGAATGTTACGTTTTGTGTACTTTTGTTCAAAAGAATTATTAATTGAAAAGTAAAAGGTATCAAGTGAAGTATCCCAGAATAATCCTAAAGTTTTAGAAGGCGAGGAGTCTAAATTTAGTTTTTTATGAATACAATCGTTGCTAAAATTTAAGTTTTCTAAAATTACTGGACTATTTGATTGAAAATTGCGTAAGTTAAAATTTGCTGATTCTAGAGTAGATTTTATATCCTTAACTAGGTCAATGGCTGATTCTATATAGTCTGCGCCGCCTAAATAATCATCTATATAGAAATCATGTTTAATAGAGCGTTGGGCCATTAAATTAGATGTTTCGTTAGCAAGAGACACTAGACATCTTGTGGCTAAATATGGAGCTGATGAGGTACCATATGTAACTGTATTAAGTGTGTACGTGTTAAAGGATTCATTAGTATTAAATCTATATATAATTTGCTGTAAGGGGCGTTGTGACTCATGCACTAACACAGCTCTATAAAACTTCTCTACGTCCCCAGTTACTGCGTATTTGTGTTCACGAAATCTCAATAATATAGACATGAGGTCATCTTGAGTTTTGGGACCTATCATTTGTATGTCGTTAAAGCTCTTACCAGACGTCGTAACGGCACTTGCGTCAAAAACAACGCGCAACTTTGATGTTGAACTTGACTCTCTAATCACTCCATGATGAGGCAAGTAATAATTCTGTTTGTTAGACATATGTGAATTAGGAGAATTTAAAGACATCTGGCCGAGATTAATGTATTCTCTAATAAATTCATTATAATCATTCTTAAATTTACTATTTCGTTTAAATCTATTCTCAAGTGCTAGAAATCGTCGTTTTGCTAAAGCATATGAGTGTCCTAAAATATCTGGTGAGCTCTTAAATGGTATTGTAACTACAAATTGACCAGTTGAAGTGCGAAAGGTAGAATTTTTAAATATATCCTCACAAGATTTTTCTTCATGAGAATATTCATGTTGAGAAGAAATAGAGTCTAATTCCCAAAATTTTGATAAGACCCGATCTAAATCGTCATTAGAAGTATGATAACAGACATTTTGTCTATAATTTGTATAAATGCAACCGGATAGAATCCATCCTAGTTTAGAAGAATGCAACCTTGGATGTGATAAACCAATGTTACAGGTTTCCGAGTTTAATACTGCCCAAAATATTTCTGCGCCTACTAAAATGTCGATAGAAGATGGTATGTTGAATGTAGGGTCAGCTAATTTAATTTCTGGTGGGATTGGTACATGTGTTACGTTTATGTATGAACTCGGGAGAGCGCTGGTGATTTTCGGCAAAATATAGCAGTTGATATTTGCACTGTAATCACCAAAACAAGACTCAAAAACTAGTTCACATATCTCTATGGCACTTGTTGTATGATTGTTAATTGTAGAAATAGTGGAGTTGGACTTACGTCTTACTAAACCAAGCTTAAGACACAGCTCCTCTGTAATGAAGTTGCAAGTACTCCCATTATCCAATAACATTCTTGCTATATGAAAGTAGCCATCTTTGTCCTTGACGCGCACCAAGGCTGTGGATAATATGACATACGAGGCATTAGATGATGAAACATTTGTTGTAAGGACTACATTGGGAGGTGATGATGATGATGACGCTTTGTTGATAATATCTTTATGCAAAAGTGTGTTGTGCTTAAAATTACAATATTTGCAATTTGATAGTCTGCACCGATTTCGATTATGACCTGGACGTAAACAGTTGATGCATATTCTGCTTTCCGTGGCCTTTTTTATTCGTGAGTCAACATCAAGTTTTATAAATAATGGACAGGAAAACAAAAAATGATTTTGTGAACACATGGGGCATGAATTGATTTTATTATAGTTATTATGTTTATCGTTTCCTACTATATCTTTTTTAAAATATGAATTTTTATTATTATTGGGCAAGTTTGATTGATTTTTATAAATGTAATTTAGCGGTGGTGAGTCAGTATTTAATATGTCTAACAAATCACACCTATTATTTAAAAAATTTGTAAATTGTTCAAGACTTGGTGAATTACAGTTTAGGCTGCTTTTGTATTCCTCCCATCTTCTAATTGTAACGGAATCTAATTTTTTCGCCATCATGTAGATAATAATTGTGTCCCAGTGACCGACTAGTTCACCAAGTGCTAAAAGTGCTCGTAGATTTTTATTAATAACATCAATTAAATTTCTAATCTCTGAACTTGATTCAGTAGTTATGTCTTTACTTTTAAACAAAGCTTGTAAGTGGTTATTAATTAACAGTCGTGTGTTGTCAAATCTATCTGTTAGTAGTTGCCATGCTATTGGGTAATTATTTGCTGTTATATCTAGACTTTGAATAATTAAAGACGCACTACCTTTTAAAGCAGCACGTATATAATGAAATTTATGTACTTGTGAAATATTATGATTGTTATGAATAATTGAAAGATACGTATCTCGAAATTCCAACCAATCCTGGTAGTCGCCGCCGAACTGAGGTACGTTGATGACCGGTAAATGAAACTTAGGAGCATAGTTGACATCCTGGTCACCCGCTACAGATCCATCTCGAGAAGGTGCTGTTGACATCACACTATTCAACATACAGCGCGCCACAGCTACGAGACTATAAAATTGCTCCTCGTATTGTATACGCTCATTATATTCCTCATCAACTTGTTCCGATAATGTTTCAATCTCCGTCTGTAATGCATCAAATTGGTCAAATGTAGTGTTAATTCTATTAAGACGACATTCAAGCTCACATTTTTGCCTATCCGCTAATATTTCGTGACCTTTAATAAGATTTATAAAACTTCAAAATGATGTTAGTTTAGCTTTTAAGCTTCCACGTTTTTTAATTAAATCTTTAAAGGCAGTCATCATTAAATCAAAACCGAAAATTAAAGAATACTATTATATAAGTGTAATTATTCCTAACGGTACTTCAATAGACAAATAATTTATGTAGGTAGGTGCGCGTAATGCTTGAACGCTGCGCAGATAAGGATTGATAGGTACGACCGATGCCGCGAAGATGTAAAAATAACAGTTTGCTGGAAAAAAACATGAAATGATTATTTATAATATTATGTAGCAGTAACTACCTATTTATGAATGTTAAGTACGATCTTACAACATACTCAAAAGATTAAGTTTGTAATTAAGGGTAGATAAGCCTGCAAGTAAAAAAAAAAACTTATTAATATGCAATTTGCCTTTATAAATGATTAAATTAAATGATACTTAGATGAATAGATAAGTAAACTTTATAAATCGATGACGATAGAATTGATGCACTCCTAATTCTTGGAAATGGAAAAAATTAAGGAAGATGAAATTGATGATAGGAGGTAAGGAATTGGAACGAACTCACTCTGTACTGTTTTCTTCTTGTCCCTTTATTTTCAAGCGTCTTATTATGGGCTGCACAAGTTGTGGCTGGCGATCGTTGGTTCCAAGCTTATTAGCACAAAATGATCGATTCCAATATGGCACGTGTAACGTGTTTTTTATTCTTCTTTTTTTATTTTAGGTCGCTTTTTTCATTTGAAGGACCATTTGTTCGTGTAAATAAAAGATTGTTGGTACAATTACTAATGTGGACTGTATTCAAGTAGAAAGGTACAATATGAATTCAAAAACGATGCTATATCTAATACGGCTTGGCGTGCAGGCCGGTCGGCGCCTGGCCGTGAGGTGCGCGCGGGGGGAGGATCTATACGCGCCGTAGACGCGGCAAGCTGTGTTCACTGTGCGCTGTACAAGTACGCAGTGTCGCGAACAGTACTATAACAATTCAAACTTGGTTTTCAACTTAAATAAATATATTATGTTTAAAAAAAATCGACTTCATGAACCTTCTTTACAAAATGCCAATTCATATGTAATGACCTAATACACCCAAAAATTATAGACTTGTTATAAACCACTATGACATTATAGAAAACTAAACTTAAACTCAAAACTTCCACTAACGAAAGGAATCTTCCAAGTCGACTGTCCACTCTGATTCTGCTTACCGTTAAATCCACTTTCCAACATCTTAAACTCTACAGCGGCAGGATATCACCTAAATTTTAACGACAGATACACACTGCAGACTGAGACTATAAACCATTTACATTACATGGATGACATAAAACTCTGTGCTGACAATTTACAAGTGATATGAAAATGAACTTTGGGGTGGAAAATAAATTCTATAAAAGCAGGCCGTACATTTCAACATCGATCAGTTTCACACTACAATCCGGTGAGCGCATAGAGCCTCTTGATGAGGGAGAAACATATAAATATCTAGGTTATAATCAATCACACCAAGTACAGTACAAGGACACAAAATACTAATTAAGACAAATAATAATAATAATAATAAAATATGAAACATTTTGACTGATAGAACTACACGCTACAACAAACCTGATGTAACGCTAGTAGAATATAAAATTAATAAAACTGCATGCCTCATTGATAGTGCCGTCCCCAACACTCACTATTTACAAAGTACGAGTACAATAGCAGAGAAACTTACCAAATATATACTAATACGAACTTAAAGACTAAACAGCCCACCTCTGGCATCTGCAAAAAGTAACCATAGTACCAATAGTCTTATCAACTACAGGTGTCATCCCGAAACGATTACATAAATCCCTAAATACCCTCCAGCTACCCCCAAATTTAGTATATTTAATGCAAATGGTAGTAATTCTAAATACGTGCCAAATAGTAACACATCACAAAATCCTACAAGTTGAGCACACAATACATCATGCTTTTCCTGACACAATAACAGATAAAACACAAAGTACTTGGATTTGGATCGTACATGTCAGTTTGCCGGTGAAAACCGAGAAAATAAAATAAATACGTAATAATAATGATTTATTTTTAACTGATAACTTATACATACTTATATTTATGATATTTTAATCACGTATAATGTTGTATACACATAATACAGACTTAAATTTTCCAGTGTACATTGTGGTATATACCATATACAACAATTAACGTTATCGACACATCGCAGTAAAATGTTTTAAGTATAAGATACAACAGCTAGCACAGTCTGTATTTCCCAATAAAGTGTTGTAAGAACCATATATCAGGAAATACTTTATTTTTTTGATCATCTTTCAATATACTCAATAATACTATAAGTTTTAATTATGTACCAAATTTCACAAATACGAGTATACAACGATGCTAAATGAAGTTCTTATGCCATTTTGAAACTTCAAAACGCTCTCCTGTAAAATTGTTATTTTGAAGATACAACAACTTACGTAGGAGGTATCAATACATAGACTGATAAAATTTTACCTTTCCTATTGGCTTCGACATAGTCGGGTATAAAGAGGAAAATAATAATATTAAGAAATAACATATCCATCTGCTAGTTTCTTTATGCCATTATTTTTTTTTAATTTTACAAAATGGTACCGCCCCCATACCAAATTATATATATTACTAACGTAAGTAATCATCACTCCACCGATTTACACGAATGACAGCTCGCGGCTTTGTGTGCTGGCTGGGCGAAAGCGGAGGCGGGCGGGGCGCGAGTTTTTTCCAGCCAGGACTTTCGTTCGCGGGGCTGGCCGCTGGTCGTTTCAATCTTTGACATAATTGACAGTATAATTTCTAATAATAATAAAAAAAAATGTCTGACGCGACGCTTTTTTTTTTATAATCGACAATAAGGTTATTTTTCAGAAAGAACAACGTGGTACTCTTGTGGCCTCACTGGCCATGTTTTCGGCTTTCGGTATGGTTGTCACTCTGTCTGTCGGTCCCTACACTTCATATGTTACCTTCAACATAATCCTGACGAGACTCATAGTGATCACCAGCATACCACTATTGTTTGTGCCTGAGAGCCCATATTATCTATATTCTCGAGGTAAGTTGCTAAAGTAATAATATAGCTAATTTCAATTTTTTTTTAACCATTTGTGTTTAATTCGCTATATTTAACCACCGACGCCACCTCATTTAGAATAACGTTTGTCATTACCATAATCACCTTTGCCAGCAATGCATCACGATCAGCGTCATTATTATTATAATAAAGTACATTTTTATCATCATTTCTCATAATCTCAAATATTTAGGCCATATTGCGCAATGTAAGGCACTAAATAACCTAACCAAGAGCATGACATGTCTAAGGAGGGTTCCGTAACAGACCTATCAACGCGCAATAGGTTTTCTCTTAACTTACACTCTCTCGAGTGCGTATCAAACGGACTAAAAACCCACTAGGCCACGAAGCTCTCTCACTATGTAAGTACATAACAAGCATCCCGCAAAAAATCACATCACACATTAGGAACAGATAAACAACTACATAGTAATTTCTCAATTTGATTGCACTACTACAAGCACACGGTAAATGCGGCTTCTCAATATATTTTGGACAATGTGTTGTACGTCAGAAAGAATCTAAATAATTTCATAAAGAAAATTGACAACCAGTGTAGAAATACTAGAAATAAGAACAAGTTAGAAATACCGGTGATCAGACTTAGTAAAGTAAGTAAATATTTTAAGGGTCAATGTATACGCCTTTACAATACAATCCCAGAAAACGTTCAAAATCTTACCATTATGTAATAAATTTAAAAAAGTTTTTGAAGAACGTGTGAACGTTTGAACGTTTGTGTGCTAAATCTTATTATAAGGTTAGTGATTTCATTAACAATTGCACACCTTGGGAATAAGATTACTTAAGTAAAGTACGTAGAAGCAGCCTTGCAGGCCCCCTGCAAAGCTGCTTCTATGTACTTATGACTTCTGTTATATAGATTATGTAAAAATATTTTTTTGAATTTTTTTCCATCTTTTTGCTAAACGGTGGCCCCGTTCGAGTTTCTTACGCTGGTTTTTCTCGCCGGGCTAATTTCCGAACCAGTGGTAGGCATTATGTAGACCGACGTTCAGAAAGTCTATAAAAATACCAATTTTGAATATTTTTTTTTTTACTTTTTGACTTGAATGTATGTCCACTAGCCTCCTATCCCCTATGCGGCAAAAGTTGAAAAATCCGGTAAAGCCAGTGGCCCTGCGATGGGTAGTCAAAATTTTGAAAATTTCGTGAGTTTTTATGTCATGTGAGATTGTGATGTGTGATTGGTGTTATACATATTAGTTATAATGTCGGACGAGTCCTACACACCCCTGCGGCCATCTCCAGTCCGCCGGGGATTCATAAAAAACTACTCATCGCAAAAAAAAGGTCCATGTAGATAGTTATTTATTTATTCATTCCAGTTATTAGTTTAGACGTCTGTTGGGTATAACTAGCAATTTTATAATTGTAGGTCGTACTGAAGATTCAATAAAAGTACTAACTCTAATAAGAGGGACAGACGCTCTAGTAAAAGAAGAATTGGAAAGATACGAGAAATTAAAAGAAAGCAAAGTTAATGTCAGCAAACTGGCATGATTGAAGAACAAAACTTTTCGAAAATCTCTGGCTCTAAGCCTAATGTTGGGTATGGGTAGTAAGATAATAGGCTCTAGTGCTGTCTCTTTCTATCTGAAACGATTCTGGAGTCAACAGGAGTGAGTGTTACTCCAGAAATTTCGTCAGTAATCTCAGGAGTGATTCAGTTTGCTGGTGGATTTACTGCGACGCCCATAGCTAGGAGATTTGGGAGGAAAACCATTTTGACGTGGTCTCTCAGTGGATACGCATTCGGAATGGCATGTTTAGTTCTGTAGGTTAGGGACTTACAACATATACTCTGAAAGTCTATGCAATATCTAATTTTATTCAGTTCAAGATAGCTTCAAGCAAAGCTTATAATTTTATGTAATATTTCTAAACATTAAAAATTCTTATTTTCAGGCATGTTTAGGAATCTTCTTCAAGATAACCGAAGCAGAAGAATATCTCATTGAGGGTTTTCTGAATTATCTTCCTCTACTTTCTATGGTGGTTGTTATTTATGGCTACAATGTTGGTAAGAATCGTTTAATAACTTTCTAGTTTTTGGACTTATTGCCAGGCCATGTCGAAGGTAAACTTTTGATCATTACAGTATTATTATGATGTTATGCGCTGCACCTTGGCCATTAGAAATATTAATTATTATTATGTACTCGTCCCTGCAACGTCGGTAAACAAAAGTGTAGTGCCCGCTACACACCACAACGATGAAACTGTACAGTTTGGTACAGTACTACATCTATATACTAGACTGCCCAAATCAGCGCACGCACAGATACTAAATATGTCTATAGTGACTGAACTGTGCAGTTTTATCGTTGTGGTCTGTAGCGGGCATTAGATCGCTGATAGTGTGATCAAACCCAGCGAAACCTTTTATATAATTTCTTCCGTTTACTGGCAAAAGATTTCGTTCATTTGATCCAGTCATATTGAGTGCATGTTTATTGTCCAAGGTATTGGAGCCTTATAATTCATGATCTCGGCTGAATTATTCGATGACGTCAACAGAGCTTTTGGAGTCTCCATATTCCTCGCCTCTGTAACATTCTTAGGATTTGTTATTACCAAATATTTCTTCCTTCTCATCACAACCATGGGACCTGCCATAACTTATTGGCTATTCAGTGGAGTCACTGTATTACTAGTTATGTCTATAGCCGTATTCTTACTAGTAACCAGGGGAAAATCCTTCAGTGAAATCCAGAAAGCTTTAGGATAGAAAGCAAAGGAGAAAAGTGAAAATAGTGTTGTAAATGAATGAATGAATGAATGATGAATGAATTAGTTTAATAAAATGATGGATCCTAAATGTGTCTTATTTTCCTCTTGTAGATATGCAACCGAGACAAGAAAATTATAATATTTCCTTGTGCACTTCCTTATATTCCTCCGGTATGTTTATCGGATTCTTAAATTCCTTGAAAATATTATATCCTTAGTGCGTTTCAAGAAAAATCTTATAGCATGAAATGCAAACGTAGTTAATTTTTTGGATCAATCCTTAATAAGTTCACCGCCATCTTTTGAAAGTTTGTTAATAATATTGAAACGTTAATGTCACTGGTTTTAAATAAGTTAAAATATAGGTACACAATATAAATAGACCCCCCACACCGATTTCGGTGACGGTGGCAGGTTTTATTGAAACTAGACCAGCTACGGAGTTATTACCGATTTTACATGCCCATCCGACGCATGGATCATCTTTCTTGTCAGACAATCAGGAGATCAGCCTGGATTGTCCTAACCAGACTTTATGAAAATTATTTCTTTGTTCCAATCGAATCTACGATATCCGAATCGAGAGCTAAGCTCTAAACCGCTGGGCCACGAAGGCTGTCATAGGTATCATAATATTATTATTATGGCAGGTATAATTATGGCTATTTTGTCGTGACCGTGCGTTATAAAATTGTAATAAAAAAGCACCTACATGTTTTTCACGATAACATAATAATATGAATTGCTTCTAACTTTCACGTTCATGTCGTTATAGCTAACATATTTATTGAATAATATCAGTGTTTTTGAAGGTGACGCTGAATTTTTATTTTATACTAGCTTTTGCCCGCAGCTTAGCTCGCGTGGGAGTATTCGTGGCAAAAAACTTCTATAGTAAATAAGTATACTTACTGCAATATGGTAAATAATAATAGCACAGAGTAAAATATATATCCTCTAGATATAATAGTCCTAATCTCCTAGATAAGGGTTAATATTGTATCCGTCTAAATAGCTTCTGTAAATACTACATTTTTTTAAAACTTAGAATGGGTATATTAACCTTTCCTTAAAAGATTAAATGCCGTCACGAACTTTTTTGTAGACCTTTAGAAGATAAACAATCCCACCGTATATTATTTTGTTATAAATTATCTCCAACGGGTTAGGTTAGGCAGCGTTTTCGATTAAAGCTCCCAGACGGATTGATTTTCCCACCTTTAACAATTATTGCTATAAATCAAACTATTTCCACAAACCTTAACAAATTATCCACCTACGTCCTAAACCTTCCTGAAGAACTACTCTGTCGGTAAATGTAAACTGCATAAAATCCTTTCAGTAGTTTTTGAGATTATCGGGAGCATACAGACAGACAGACTCAGCGGGGAATTTTATAATAGATTTGAGAGAAAAGTGAAAAGTGTGCGTATTGATCCGCCAACGCTAGTTAACACGACATTAGGCTGGGACTATATTGTCCGGAATCCGGTAGGCCGGATAAAATTTAGAGCATTGAAAATAGAACTCTGCGCTAATATAATAGTGCTGAAAATCAGAGTGTCGAATGTCGTGCTGTCTTAATATGTAAAATTGACATTTGACTCGACACTTGTGTCTTCGATTTTCAGCTCTATTGTATTAGCGCAGTGTTTTATTTTTTGCGCTCTAAATTTTCTCCGGCCTTCTAGATTCCGGATCATATAGTACCAGCCTTATCTATTTTGAACCTTTTGTGGAAATTATGTGCAGTAACAGGAAAAGATCTTGATTATTATGTTTTAAACACTTGAGACGATAAGTGTACGGTTCGTACAACCTGAGATGCCTTTGCTGCTATAGATGATGCTGTTTGCTGAGGAAAACTAAGTTGCTGCTGTATATAATATGTATGTTTGCTAAGATAAAGATAAAATATAAAATGCTAATAAGTTGCACCAGTCCGCATTGCGCGACGGTTATGCGTGAACTCTCTTAAAACTAAAATTATATCTAAAAAGAGCGTGCGCGTGAAATGTACAAAAATGATGATGATGCTCTGTACAGTTATTGCACCGTACATGATTTGTTTTCACGCTTACGACCCTGATGAATCCGTCCGCTCCAGGATGTAATTCAACTACTCGCCTGAGTTCCCATTTTTCTGGTGGTAGGCAAGCGTCGTGAATAATGACAACGTCATTCACTTTGATGTTAGGTTTATCTGCTTTCCACTTGCTCCTGGTGGACAGTTGTGCTAAATATTCTGTACGTCATCGTTTCCAAATATCGTCGTATATTTTCTGCGTTATCTGCCATCTTGTTCTTTCGTCTCTCTCAGTCTCTATTATCGTTAAGATGGGACCGCTTGCTAAAAAATGAGAAGGTGTTAGGCATTCTTAATCGTTAGGATTTCATGATAAAGGACATAGCGGTCATGAATTGAGACAAGCTTCTAATTGAGAGAGAAGGGTGGTGAACTCTTCATAGGTGAGTTTCTGTTCACCAAGAACTCGGTGCTAGTGGTACTTGAGGCTTTTAACTGCTGCTTCCCTTAATCCTCCCGTACTCGCCCAAGAAGGTGCGTTGAAATGCCACTCGATTTGCATTTCACTAAGATCGCTATAGAATTCCTTAGTTATGATATATTTCAGATCGACTAATTCTGTATGTAATATCTTTCTAGCTCTTACGAAGTTCGTTCTATTGTAGCTATAAATGTGACGAGGACTGCCTCTTCGTGCTGATAAGCGACGTAAAGCTGCTAGTAATGTAGACGATGATAAGTTCTACCAACCTAAATGTTGGTTGGTTAGTTCACCAATTCTAAATGGACAGATTTTCTGACCATACATACGAATACAGCCACATATCCTTTGGTTAGCTCCGGGCAAATCTCCCATCAATTGTGCTTGCTTGATTGGCTTATGTCTCCTACATTTTACACTCTGATGTAAACGATTTTTGATTGCTCTATTACCACTGACGATCCAGTATTGCTGACGTAGCCAAGATTGTGTCAGTCTAGCTATGCTTTGGGCTACATCTACATTTTCTAACAATGATGGCTCATTCGCTGACCATTTTCTACGATTAAATCCTCCTTCTTTTAGGAGTTCGATTAAATCATGGTGAAGCTGCTTTGCTGATGTGACGTCATACTCTCCGCTCAGGACATCATCCATATAGAATTCTTCCTCTAGGACCATGGCTGCCGAAGGACAATGATGACCTTCGTCCTTTGCTAATTATTTTAAGATCATTATTGTTAGAAAAGAAGCTTTGCTCCCATATGTTACAGTTGATAGAGTATATTCCTGAAGTTTATGGTTAGGGTCTTCCCTCCGAACTATTTGCTGGTATCTAAGATCTTGCTTAGCCATCCCAATTTAGCGAAACATTTTCTCTATATCGGCTGTATACGCATAAGGTTAATGTCGCCACCTTATTATTAATAATAGAATGTCCTGCTGTAAATCCGCACCTCAGTACATCACGTTATTCAGGCTATATCCAGAAAATGTTTTACTAGACCCGTTAAAGACGATTCGTAATTACGTAGTTGATGAGTCAGTCCCATGAACTCCGTGGTGCGGCAAAAAGTAAACAAGTTTCAAGTTACGTTCTATTGTTAAGTGGATGTGTCCTAAAGAAATATATTCATTGATAAATGTTTTTTATTTTACGATTAAGTTATTATCTTTTTGCAGCTATCTTTTTAATTGATAAAACTGAGCTGCTTTTTGTTTTGAGAACCCTAATTTTTCGAAAAACGAGGGAAGACGAACAACGTATCTTCCATCCGATTGCCGTGCTGTTGTATTTTTGTATTGCTGAATACATAATAAATCCTTTTTCGATATATTATCTGTATCGTCACCGACATCTTCGATCGACCAAAATTTTTGGATGCTGTCGATGTCTACCATGACTACATTACAATGGAAATGTTTTTTCCGCATAAAATCCATTCAAAGAGAGTTTGCTGGGCCACCGGAAGCGATTCGTCTTGCTTTATGATGCCGTCCATGATGATAGATGAGTAGACATCGGCGCCTAACAATAGGTCAATTTGACGGCGTCGATAAAGCTCAGGATCGGCTAGCTGTATGTTATCAATGAAAGACCACAAATGTTTGCTGATAGACTTAATTGGCAGGTTGTTGACCGCGTGGTTCATTATGAATACCCGTTTATGCAAATTATAAAGTATAATCGCTATAATTTAAACCTATGGTAATATTCATAAAACCTTTGCAAGAGTTCTCTTTTGCTCCTTACCCTAAAATTATTACTTTACATTGCTGTCGTGGTAAACCTAGTCTTTGGGCGGCGTTTTCGGTAATTACAGATGTTTGCGAGCCTTGGTCGATAAGCGCATGCATAATTAACGAATTGCCCTCTGCGGCTTGGACTACCACTAGAGCTGTTGCTAATAAAGTTTCTTATGTATCTTCTAAGGACACGTTAGAGCTGCTTCTATGCTATTTTGATGGGCTTACTTGCTGATGAAATATTTTGTAATTTTTGCACTGAAAATGCGTCATGTATTAAAGTGTAATGATTTAAATTTCATATTTTGCATCTTTTATTTGAAAAACAATTATTGCCATTATGATCGTATAAGCAATTTGGACATAGCGAAAATTTCGAAATTGTTTTTTATTTTAATACGGGTCGATAATCAGCAAAAGTGTTGCGATATAAAATAGCGTGATCTTTATTGCAAATTGGGCATTTTGTCGATGATGATGAAATAACATTTTAAATAAATAAATAAAAAATATATTTTTTGGCAAATAAACATCTTAATGCAGTATTAAATCCGCCAAACTGCGTCACAGTTTGTCGGCAGGTATTGCGCTCGTTTTATACATCTTTTTAGAATTTTTAATTAAACAATAATTATAGTAAACATGTTTAGCAACACTATCTCTATTGTACTTAACAGTAATAATTTTACTTATTTCCTATTAAACACTGACCAAATATTTGTATTGTTCCAGACACTACTTGTACCTGATGCCTTTATATTTGGTAACATTAACTTTTTCAGTTTATTTTTGACAATGACTCTATTTACCTTACAACTACTGTCGTCCGCTTGTGTCCTCAGCCAGGTGTATTTATTATACAGTATAGGGGTCAAATACTTAGTGGTTCTCATCCCGTAATAGTTTTTAATCCGCGGTGTTTCAAGTTTACCTAATCTAACATTTTTAGTATTATGCGAGTTCTTTATTTTTATTTTAAATTGATCACTATGAAATTGTTCGAGAATCACTAGGTATTCGACTTTTTTGTAATAACGCTTCGTAGTAATTTTTACATTCTTTCTTTGTTTTTGGATCAACCAGGTATTTCATTAAGCTAGTTTGTAATTTATTGATAGAATCTAGATAAGTTTTAAATGTGCGGCCGTATGTACTTAGCCCGTAGCTGAGCAGCGAGTCGGCGAGCGCGAAGTAAATGACGCCTAGCGTCTTTTTATTTAGCGATATATTCAATGTGTAAAATTTATCCAAGAGCGACCGAAGTCACATGAAACCTCCAGTTCATATGAGAATCTAGCCATAGTCCTAGGTATTTAAATTTGTTAACAAACTCAAATTTTTCGCAAAAACAAGTAATGTTTTTAGGATGCATACATTCGTAAGTGTGTTCTATATTACTGATTTCTGGCATATTTGTATTTTTTGCTATGATGTTGTATGGAGAGTAAATATGCATTAATTTAGGTTATTTAGGTTAAGTATTATGCTGTTATCGTGCGCCCACCTGAATATTTGGTCAAAGTCTACGTGCAGCACCGCTCTGGCCTCCTGGATATTTTTTGACGAATTAAAACAGGCACATGTCATCCGCGTACATGTAGACCCGGCACCGCCCCACCACGTTACTCACGCTGTTGACGTGCATGATGTAGCCCACCGCAGCCTCCTCTCCAGCCTCTCTTCCTACACAGGTCTGCAGGGTCCTGCCGCTCAGGTAGTCGCGGAACCATCGGTTGGGGGGCCCCGGCTACCACACTCGTCCATGGCCTGCAGGAGCGTCTCGTGCTCCAGTGTGTCGAACATTTTTTGTAATCTATAAAAAGAGCCAGGACTTGGTGACCCTGGTCCAGGTTACTATTGATGTCATCCGAGACTAATGATAATGCTGTGGCAGTGCTGCGACCGCGCCTAAACCCATTTTGAGCGTCAGATAGCATTTTATTTTGCTCCAAGAAAGTACTAACCTGTCCATCGACTATCTTCTCCACTATTTTGTTGACAACTGATAGAATGGCAATCGGTCTATAGTTAGTGTACTCAGCATGAACTCCACCCTTGTAGATAGGCCGTACCACAGCCTTTTTTAGGAGGCTAGGATACACCCCCTGAGATAATGACATGTTATCAAATTTCGCCAAAACCGACGAGATACATTTTTTTATGGTTTTTAAATCTGAAACTCGAATAGAATCTAATCCTGGGGCCTTGTCGCTGCTCAACTGGTCAATTACTTTACCTACTGTATAACTGGAAACTGACTTAAAACGAAATGTCACATTACTAGCTTTTACATATTGGTCTCTGTTTAATAATTTGACGCAACAATTATGCTTAATGTTAGCGATCTCATTTGTAAATGTGTCCGTAAATTTACTACAAACATTATACATTGTATCTTTATGTCCAAAATATCTCCTAATAATATCATCTATGTTTGCCTTCTTTCTACCTATCCAACTGTTTATAATTTCCCATAATTTTCTTGGATCACCATTACACTTTTTTATTTGTTCCCGCCTGTGCTTATTTTTCTCTTTAAAAATTAAATTATTAACCCAGTTCCTATATCTTGTATACTCTAATCTTTTAGTGTTACTATTAGGAGAATTTTTCCAGTCCCTATACAACTGATCTCTACGAATTAATATATCTTTAAGTCTCTCTCCTATCCATGGCTGAGATACGCGTTTATTACACTTTGGCACAAATGTTGTTTTGCTTTCGTTATAAATATTCTTAAAAACTGAATAAAACTTCTCATACAAAGTACTTTCACAGTCTATAGACAATAGTGGAGACCAATCATAATCACAGATTTTTTTAGTAACTAACTTATTATTTAATACATACCGAGTGTCCAAGTCTTTACTTGTGTTACATAATTGACTAGAGGCGCATACCGGTAATGACACACCTACAAAATTATGGTCCGATATATTGCACTCGATCACAAACGACGCGCACTCCCGCAGCTGTCTCGCTCGCACCCATATCTGCACGACACGTCTATGCATGACGCTTCCCGCGCACCAGCGACGATCGCCTCGCGCGTGACCTCGGTAGCCGGTATAACACACTATAGGCCCAACGCACACAAGCAGTCCTTATAATCCGATGAATGCCGAATAACACTCGTTTCTGAAAAGTTAATGTTCACGTCTCCTATAAATATCACGTCCTCGCTTCTGGGTATGTTCTTGATAACTTGTTCAGTTTCGGAGATAAATTGTGTTTTATTTGTTTTGGTGGTCTGTAGACTGATATAATATTAAGGACATACTGATTATGATACAAGTCTTCCATGTAATACTTCCACTGTGTTAGTATATGGTTTGGTTGCATGAAATGTAAGGTTTTCTTTAGCATACATTACAATTCCACCTCCGCGCGACTTCTCTCTTGTATTTGAAAATAAATGATATCCTTCTATATTAAATAATGATAAATCCTCTTTCTTAACGTTTAGGGTTCTGTGTTTTAACTGATGTGTTTTGATGGCTAGTACAGGACTTAAAGATATGCGATTTCTTAAATTCCTTAGGCGACGGTGCTCTATGAAGTGGCTGGCTGCTTGGCTTAGGTTGATCTTGTTTACGTTTCGATGACTCTAACGCCGTTCTTTTTTTTTTTTAATTCTCCTCGAGGAACTTAAGAAAGTCAGATAATAATGGTAGCCCTCTGGGGTTCCGTAGTGACTCGATATAGTCATGATGATTGCCAGAATCCATAGGTGGTGTGAAAATTATGGACTAATTTTCACACCACCTGTGCTCTATGAAGTGGCTGGCTGCTTGGCTTAGGTTGATCTTGTTTACGTTTCGATGACTCTAACGCCGTTCTTTTTTTTTTTTAATTCTCGTCGAGGAACTTAAGAAAGTCAGATAATGATGGTAGCCCTCTGGGGTTCCGTAGTGACTCGATATAGTCATGATGATTGCCAGAATCCATAGGTGGTGTGAAAATTATGGACTAATTTTTCGGCTTCCCCTTTGAGCTTGCTCTTCAAAAATTGCATTTTCTGAGCGCTAGAATGACACCTATTTTTATGGATAGTTCCCATAAATTAATCCTTAAGCGAGACCCACATGTGGTAGCTGCTAGAAAAAGAAGGGACATCTATTTGAGGAGGTGACTGCTCGTGATGTTTTTCAAACCACATTTTGGTGTTGCTTCTTTTGCTTCTAGATGTTGCCATAGAGATTTTCATATTTGCTGAACGCTTCTTCGTATTCTTTATTCTCGCCGTACGTTTCGCTATCGATTTCCCAATGTAGACCATCAATCGTAGACCATCTTGATTGCACGGTTCTAATCACATCCTCGAACTTACATTTTTCGGACATACTTTCTAGATCTAAACCACCGATTGTTCGGTGTAATGCTTTAAAGTTGCTTTTTTGTTTTCTTAACATTTCCTCAAGCTTGCTAGATGTACTTTTTGTTTGTACCGCATTAAATGATGTTTGCGGCGTCCTTTCTCCTTCTGCTTGCTGCTGCTGACTTATAGGTGATGTTGACGGGAACCCTAATAATCCTGGCCTAATGGGACTGGGCTGGTCTTTTCCCGCTGTTGGTAAATACCCCGTAATAAAAGAAAACGGAGGTTTTCTCGTTCATACTCTTAATAAAATAACCATGCGACTGTTTATCATCTAATTCACACAATTTAATATGAATATTTTGAAATCATTCCAATAAGTACCTACCTGGATAATCGCTTACTAATATGAGCCGGTGTCTTGCGTTCGACACCGTCTTGCTTAAAATTGCTAAGAATGCTGCATGCTGCATGCTGCAGCTGCATGGCTTTGATGATCTGGTTTTGAGTTGCTAATAAACCTTCCATGATGATTGATGATTGATTGATTGATGAATCAGGTTCTTGATAGAGTGTAAGAAAATTTGGTAGACTCACTACTGCTGCTGGAACTTACGTAACGGCTTCTACTGCTCGAGGTACTGCTTGCTAAACACTCACGAAGTAGGTCTTGCTTACGGTAAGCACAAACTAATCGCTAACGACGGACCATAAAGATGTACTGTTCGTACAACTTGAGATGCTTTTGCTGCTATAGATGATGCTGTTTGCTGAGTAAGACGATGTTGCTGCTGTATATAATATGTATATTTGCTAAGATAAAGATAAAAGATAAAATGCTAATGCTATATGCTAAAGAGTTGCACTAGTCCGCATTGCGCGACGGTTATGCGTGAGCTCTCTTAAAACTAAAATAATATCTAAAATGAGTGTGCGCGTGAAATGTACAAAAATGCTGATGATGCTCTGTACGGTTATTGCACCGTACAATAAGTTATCTCACTTTTATTATTTTATTATAAAAATTCATACTTAATTGTTACTATATATATATATATATAATTAAATCAGCGTTGCCTTTATATATATATATAAAAGGCAACGCTGATTGACTGATGTATCTATGCGTGGCATAGACTAAACCCTAGACCCTAAAGACTAGAAATTGAAAAATTTGCACACGTATTTCTGATCCTCTCGGGCGCCCCTTACTTTTTAGATCCTAAGGCGTCCCGTTCAAATCTTACGTATAACCTAAGTTGCCGGTCAGCGCTAAAATGCAGATTTCGACAAAAATTCGTATGAGTGCACTAGCTTATATTAGTATATTCGGAATCTACGTACAATTTGCTTTACTAAGTATTTAATTTAATCTAAAAAAATGAACAAGTGGAATTATTCTAATAAGAATATCGCACAAGTTTGTAAAATCACACCTTTGTTGTCGAAAAGAGCATTTAAAAAACAATTGAGGACGCTAGACACATTATAAATAGACTAATTATATTAAAAACAAGTTATTTTATTATTATAAATTAGACACAATATCCTCTTCTTAAGAAAATTGCAAAAAAATATTTTTAAGCGAATGCGTTATTTCAAAAATAATAATTGTAAGAGACGCGAGTTCAAAAGCCTTTTTGGACCTGATTATCCACAAAATGTATTTTTTGTGGTCTCCTATTAAGCCTTACCTAATATAGTTTCTTTTTTTTAAAATCATGTAAATATACATGATTTTTAAGTTAATAAAGTGGCCCGATCATTATAAATCTTAAAATACAAATAAAAAACGGTAAAAATACCACTCTTACATAACAGGCTGATAAAAGTTTAACGGTTTGATGTTTTTACATATGAGCTATTTTGTCAAAAACTACACAAAATATAGAACCAAAATAAATAAATACACATTTCTTAGGATTTGCTAGAGATATTAAAAATTGTTTGAAAAATTTATAAAATTTCATAGTTATGTAAAAACTTACGAACAAAAAATCTTTGGAGTCGTCTTTCGTCAAAAATTTTTAAATGTTTTTGTAAGACATAAAAATTAACTTAATTGACTATTTTACATAAAAATATTAGTCGTCTTTCGCCTTAGCCAATTGAAAACAACATACAGACAACGCGAAGGGTACCTTTCTAGAAGGGTCAACGCACGGAATAGCATCCTTCTTTAGCACGATGCTGTGTTCGTATGGGAGGCAGCCTAGACCCTGAAACACATCATTATATCTGGTCACAATTTTGTCACAAGTTTTTTGATACATATTATACACATTTTACTCAACATTTTTGACATTTTCATTCTTTATATGAAAGTTTTTTGTTATTAAATTTAGCTTTATACAAGTGGGTAAACCAATCACAGTTGGACAATTTAATTTAGTTACAACAAAAGTAATGTTTTCTGGTTTTGTTTTGTTTTCAACTAAACAACAAATGTTTGACACTGAAATTATTGGAATTCTGTGCCCACTGTAGGCAAAGATATTATATTTTTTACACATTTCTTTACTCTGCTTGTCAAATTTAAGATTCAATTCTTTAAATACTTGATAAGACATCACATTTATGTCTGCTCCAGTGTCAATTAGGCAATCTACACTTTTGTTGTTTATTTTAAGAGAATAATGCCAGGAATTGTCCGTGGTAATCAAATTTGTACTAGCATTTTGTGACTTTATGTTTTTAATGTTGAATAATGCCCCTATTGTAAATCTCTCAGCCTCAGCTTCTTTGGGGCTTGATTCATCATCGAGATTTATGCTACCTACCCCAGAACCAATAGTCCTGACACTATTTTTCTTAAAACATAGATGAGTAAAATATCCATATTTAAAACATGACCTGCATCTGTATTTACATGCTGGATAGTTGCGGAGACCATGCGATGTGTTGCACTTTACACACGACGATGTTCTGGATCCAGGTGTAGCTGACCTTGGGTGACCTTGGCGTGATGGGGATCTTGAGTTTTTTCTTTTCTGGTATGGGGGGAAACTGGCCCGACGATTTTTGTGTAGCTTGTATACTGCGGCTTCTTCTTTTCCATCTGCTGCATTGATTGATTCTTCACTTTTCTGCGCCATCGTGAGTGTTCTATAGAGGAGTTTGGCTCTTTCTAGGGATAAATCTTGCTCTTGTAGGAGCTTTTGACGAAACTGCGAGAAGTTTGTGGCCATATTAGCAATGAAAATGTCCTTTACAAGGGAATCGCGTAGCGAACCAAACTCACAGGCATGACTTGCGTTTTCTAATTCCATTAGAAAATTTTCCAAGGATTCGTTCACACGTTGTTTCAACGTAAAGAATTTGTGCCGCGCCACGGTCAAATTCTTTTTGGGTTCAAAATACTCGACGAATTTTGCCTTGACTTCTTGGAATGTAGCAGTGCTTAGGTCCAAATTGAAGGAATTGTAGATATTTAGGCCCTTATCTCCCATGGAATGCAGCATGATTGCAATTTTTCTTTTATCTTCCGTCTTCTCCATGCCCGACGCCAGTAGGAATATCTCGAATGACTGCATCCATTTCTTGAAATTTTCAGCATTATTGTTGATAATTTCTGTAGAGATCTCAAGCTTCTGCACTCCGTTTCCTGCCATTGTTAAGTTCCCACACTCAGATTGTCTCGAAGCTTTCGGAGTTTTCGATGTACCCCCTTTTGCGTTCATAATTTTCGTTTTCTTTACAATTTTTTTTTCACACCTGACACCATGTAGCGGGCTACGACCTCTTGATTTGTATGTCCTTTTGTGTCTCAGTGGTGATGATAATAATACAGCATCAATTCTTATATTCTCCTTTATTGGTGCTTAACACTGACTACGTATTACATATGAGGTATATGCCTAACACAATAACATGCGTCTACACTATTTATAGCCTTTTGGCCAACTGAAATAAACTAAACTAAATAGGCTTTACTTCATGACATCTGTCAATGTCAAAAACGACATTGACACTTACTTTTGTCAATATGCAACATTAATTTTCCTTTATACTTTTGAATTTATATAGTAACACTTTTTAATAAATCTTACTTTTGACAACTTAACTTTAGAAAAATCTTTAATTTTTATTAAAATTTTTTTTCATTGTCTGGAAAAATTAAAATTTATTTTGCTTAAAATGACTGAATTGGAGTATGAGTTTTGATTAGGAATTACCAGCTCCCACTGTTGAGGAGTTGTGTAGGTGTATACTTTAGTTTGGCAGCACTTTATCCTTCTCGGGATATTTTTTTGGATTCTTTCTATTATAAAGGGTAATTCTTTTGCTGCCAATACTATTATGCTACTTTAGATTGGCTGCACTCTATCCACCAAGGATATTTTTTTGGATTCTTTTCTTTTATTTATAAGGGGTCTTTCTTATGCAGCCAATCTTATTAAAGTAAAGCCATTAAGCCATTTCGAGTGCCCTGGCAATCTCCGTTGGGGCTAAGTCAGGCATAATTCAGTCCTCAACTCCAAAAAGATACGCGATTAAAAAAAACTAACAAAAAACAGTATTTCAATGAAATTTTAAATCAAACCCAGAAGGAAGAAATACTCGAAGTTCGCTCCATATAAGGTGTATTTGAATAAAATTAAAACAATTGCATAAAATGTGATGTTCAGTTGTTTTCTTAATTTGAAAATATTTATTTTTAAATTAAATGACGTATAAACCAGCCAGCAACCTTATATGATACTGATATCAAACCTTTATTTTATGTTCCGCTAAATATGCCGGTGTGTGTAGTATGTTACTTTGTTGGAAGGCTAGTAGTTTCGCGTTTTTTTTGCTGTTCGTTATCTCTAATAACGTTTTAGCTTCGACTTGTGTTGTTCTACCTCTGTTACGGAGAACAATACTCGTGTGTTAGGGCGTCTCGAGTCACGCTGATTATGACCTGATGCAATATAAAAGTTGAAGTATGTATGTGATGTGTAATTTGTATGTATGACGACGTATGAATATACCTAGGTGAATGTGGTATGGTGTGAAAAGATTGTCGGTTTTATGCGTGTAAACACTAGAGTAGCACTATCTTCCAGTTCTAAATTTTTTTCTTCCTAATTCTTCATTTTAATAATTTGGTAAATTTTATTTTTCCAAAGGCCTACAGTATTTTGTTTATATAGCTTAATAGCTATTTCAGGATTTTTCCTTAGAGCACTCAAAATCCTTCGGTAACAGGGGGGGGATATGTACCGTAGTTACATTTCCTCTCCGTAAAATCAATTATTTCGGCGTTACTTGCGTCATCTATGATTTGTATACTTAATTATTTAGTCATTTTCAGAGGCTTAAAGCGCCATCTACCAGCGCACGTCCTTACTAAAACGGCGTTAGCCTTGCTTTAATATTTGGTTCGAAGATCGATTTTACTTCCATCTTAAATCTTAAAGGATGGTAATTTGATTTTGAATAATTATTAAAATACAGTAGAATTGCATTATTATATTACAAAATATATTGATTATTAATATAATAATAGGTTTTTACCTATGAAATTGCCGTTCTGCAGTACTGGCCATTTCAAATCAAAATAATTTTTGTTTGGCTAAGAAGTCTAATTTCAAATTAATTTTATTTTAAAAACATGGAATTCTTTTTCCAAAAGTAGTCATTTGTTTATTGATAAGTGTTACATTTTCATCGCATTTCAAATTTTTT